>VWZE01016313.1:341923-377914 GCA_013396675.1 Eubucco bourcierii | reverse complement strand
CCCCCAAAAAAAAACCAAAGCCACCACCAAACAAAGAATGCAGTTTATCTACTGTAAGAAAAGTTGTCTCCAGTAATAATTTGTGAGCACTGAATTACAAAGTGGTTATAAGATTATTCAAATACTAATATAAGAATAATGTCTCATATGCTCTCTCAATTGGTGATAGAATTAACTACAACAAAATAGAATGAAGTCATAGTGAAATCTTTAGGAAATAAACTTTAAATCCAGCTTTGAAAACACTCATCTGAATGAGCTAGCAAACTATTTTCAGACCCAACATGAAGAAAATACAGCCCTGCTTCAGATTAATTTGCATTTTACATACTAGAGTACACATAGCATCATGAAGAACAGAAAACTACACTTCATTGGTTATTAAGGTATTAATTTTGGTAGCTATTTTCATAAAATTCAGAACTTTCAAATTGTAGATATAAAATAAAACGAAAAAAATCCTAAGTGTCAAAATCATTGTTACTGAATAACAACATTTCAAACCCAAATTTCTTACAACCATCAATATAATTTCCTAGAACGTTAGAAGGAAATTGCAATGCATTAGATTGTATACTTAAGTGATAAATATTTTTAGGAATGCATTAAATTATTTTATGACTTACCAGCAGTGAAGTCATTATTTAAATCTATGAATGCATGAGAGTGTGGTATATACATTTTACTCTGAGTATCCAATGCAGCATGCCATGTTAAGTTCCTATAGACAAGAATAAAAAGCATTAGATTTCATCAGTTCTTAGGAATTGTTAATCATAATGTACCTCCTAGGAAAAAAAAAAGTTACCACTTCAGTGAAACTGAATACAAAGCATGTTCTCCTAATGCTAACCTAAAATTACTACTTAGCTTACAATATACTACCTAACCAGAGCAATTGCTGCACACAGGTTCTGTGAAGGACGATTTACAGCACAGGGACTAAAGTTAGGTTTTATGAACTTCCTGAAGCAACAGAAAGGTATCACTGCCCACAAAGTGAAATTTAATGCCTAGACTTCAACTGTAAATCTTGAGATGCTGATCACAGTCCTTGCTGGTTTCCTTATGCAGTTTTACTGTCAGTACTTCTGAAATCTACTTTAGGATTAATAAAGATGAGCAAAATGGGACATAATCACATGCTGCTAAAGCAGCTCATGCCTGCTGCATGCAAATGGACTTTATTTTCAGTCACTTCAGAAAATGAAAGAAATCAACACAAGAATTAAACTCTCGTGATACACTACAGACTAATTAGGTACTTTTCAAGCAGGAGATATTTTATTAGTATCAGCCCTGCTGGTTTCCATTCTAAAACTGACTGAACTTCCACCAAACAAGCAGATTTAAATATTACAAATCCTTCAAATGCCATAGCCACTCACTGAATCAGACATGTTACTTTCCAAACCCTTAGCTAATACACTCAGAAAAATCTCAACATGCACTGTAGAACATCAGCTCAGTGATATAACTGGTCTAGAATGACTTTGTTTATTCTTTTAACATTACATAAGCAAACAAAAAAAGAGAGCTGCTGATTGTATTTCAGAGAATCATAATTAAGCCTTAGAAATGTTAAAAATAATCGCTTCAGGAAATGTAAAGATTTGCTATGGTTTTTACTATGCATTCACTTTTGAAGATAGTCAAGAAAGTTATACAACTGTAGTGTAAGATTTGAAAAGCATTTTAAATCTAAAGTAAGAAAACACTTTTTTTAAAGGAGATGGCATAAAGCTGTTTTTCCATTTACAAGGCATTGCTTATACTGTTAACCTACAGCACTTGGTATTACTTTGAGGTCTAATGAGGAAGTTTGTATCCTAATGCTACTGAAAGTTTATTTTTCAAGAAAATGGAACAAATGTCTCCTGTTTTCCCATATTTTCAGAATTATCTTTGTAATTTTTCAGTATACAATCACTGCAAGGTGTACAGAAAGACTCCTGTCAACTTGAAATCTCTGATCCATAAGCGATCAATTTAAATAAATGTAATGGTGATAAAATCTGAGTTGAGATTAATGACCAAAAACATACTGCCAAGAGGAGTATAGTTTCTGTTTACACATTTAAATGTTATTTACAGCACATAATTTCTGAATGATCTCTGAAGAAAGTAAAACAGGAATAACAGGTGTAGGTAGACTTGTTAAACTCACTGATGGGGTATGTGAGGGAAAGCCTCGTTGAAACATTTCTTAAGGGCCACGGAGATACATGCACAACAGAAAGCTGATGCATTGTTGCCATAGAGACAAAGTAATCGTCTCATTGATTTCGCCAGTAGTAACAGACCTCTTTTGAAACAATGGAAACAAAGCAAGCCACACAGAAATGCAAATACTTCTTAACACACTCTTTTTGTTACAATAAATTTTAATTGTAAGCAAATCTAAACCAGCTCTGATGTCAACATCCAGACTTCTCCTGAAACACACAGAGCTGCAGATTTCTATAGTGATCCTACTAAATAATACTCAAGACAGTCTTGTCAAGTTCTGCTTAAAAGCTGTGAAATGTCTCTAAGAAAACAGCAGCTGAGTTCCTAATTTCTCCAGTTATTCAAAGTAAATGATTCACTATCAATCAAAAGAAAAAGTTCAAAGAAAATGTCAAAAGAGTGGTTTTCAGATCATCACAAAGCTAAGAATAATCTATTTATTTTGACGTTTATAATCTAACTTCCATGCCCAAAACAACTTCTGTTATCTTCTGCGCACGGTGGAGAGAAAAAACCAAACTTTAATCAGTGTATGCTTATTTCAAGGATTCTTTCTTTTCTTTCTTTTTCAAGGAATGCCCAAACTCACAATACTTTCAATGAAGTTCTTTCTTACAAAATTCAAAGCCTGAATTGCAATAAATTCAGTTTGGCAAAAGTCGCCAGGAAAGATACACAAACTCTTTTTTTCAAACAGCTAAAATTAAGTCATCCTGTTCAATAATGAACCTTTCACTACCTACCAGTTTGTGTCCCTAACCAGACAACCCTAATAGCTCTCAGAAGCCCAAGCTTTATTTTTCCTTATCAGATCACAAACTTCAAAATCAGTATCAGGAAAACTGAATGGAATGTGAAATGTCCTTCTCTAGGGTCCAGTACTCTTTTCAACAAATAACTTTATTTTCAAAAGACAGAGTTTGAATTCTTCGGCATCTTACCCAATATAAGACTCATTGATACTTTTACATTTGCGTGGTCCTTCCTAATAATTTAAATATGACATGGCAATAATAATTTTTATTCTAGTATTTCCTAGCTACTTCCATTCTAGACACTCCAAGACTAGCAGAAACTTTAATAATGAAGGTCAGTCCCCTTTACTGCAATCTCAGAACACCCTTAGCCATTCCTTCACACAAAAAATAGAGAACATCACATGCATGCACATTGCTACTTAAAGATACATCTGTCTTCTGTCTGTTCATGAATCTCTTCCCAGTGAGTGTACCAATTACTTTCCTTACCATGTACCCTAATACCCTTACTCTTTGCAAATACTACACTTTTCCATGTTGTCTACTGTATCCATAACAACTTCCTAGATACATGCCAGATAATTTTACTTTTCCTCCAACTCCTGCACATTTTCCTTTTGTTCCCCCCTCTAAGATCCAGTACTTCTCGTATCATCAACCTGTCACTTCATGTATTAGGCTAAATGCAACTTAAATTATACAAATGCTACTTCAAAAACTGGTCTGCATTTTTGTAGAGCATCAAATACCATACTCACAGATCATAATATTAAATATCAAAGGATAGCAAACAAAGCAGAGTATAACTGTTCTATTTTTCATGTCAAATAACAAAGTCTGTGTCTTCTGATCTCTCACAGAATTTCGATTTGCCCTGTAAAACAATTCCTTTCCCTATAAAGTAACACTTAAAAATTAGATGAAGAGCACTGAAGACACATATGGAAATCAGAGAAGATCCTTGTGTTTGCACAGTCCCAGTTAAACATGAGTCTTATGTTTTCAATAACAACAGAAGTGGATGCACGATGAACCAGTTATTGAAATTCATGCTAATAAACAAACCCTCAGCTTACCCGCCTATCAATATCTGTGGCTTACTTGAATCACTTGTGACACCAAAGACATCAGGAATTAAGTCTCCATTAAAGCTGGAAATGAAAAAGCCATTTCATTACCACTTTAGTCATTACAGGAGCTGAAATCAAGTGTTCTTAAATATTTTGCTAGCATTTTCCCACAAAGCAATGAAGATTTTTTTATCTATGTTGTTCTCTCCTGAATTTTGGCTCTTGTCTGAGCTGCTGGTAGTAGTACACTGCTTTCAGTATTTTACCGTGTATTTAATTTTCCAGGTATACTTTCTCCACTCCTTTCCCCTTCCCCCCCCCCCCTTCCCCTCCCCCCCCCCCCATCCCTTTTTTTTTTTTTTTGGTTCAGCATTTCACAGAGGGAAGAGGCATTTTTTAAGTCTGGTAAGCCAAAATTCCCTACCCTGTTCTTAAAAGATAAAGGGTAGGTGTTTCAAATTTTAGTGTTGAAGTGTTTAACTTGCTCTTAGCCACCACTATCAATGTTGTATTCTACAAAGCAGGTCATACTTACTCCATTACTAGAGGCTCATCATGAAAAGTCTTATTTAACATTGTTTTATGGTTAATATCTGAAAACAGAAAATATTTATTTGATTCAGTTATCAATGTTATGGTATTTATACTTTTTTACTTACACATAATTATTCTTCTATTAATTTGTAGCCATCAACTTTATGATTAAAAAATAAAAATCAGTCATTACTGAACATAAACAACTAAATGGCTTCCTGAATTTATGCTGAAGTTTGTTCTCTCTCCACTACTCTTTAACAAATTAGTGCAAATAGATCATAATGAAATCTATTTCTGTGTACCACTGCCATCAGACAGACATAAGAAATATGAAAATATTTGGGTGCAAAACAGTCTAAAAAGTAACACTGTACATAAGACCTATGCGTCATGTCTTGTCACCACAAAAAACATTCTTAATCATGTCACATCATCTCCTTTCCTCCATACTGCTTCTCTCCTTTCCAGTTTCCACATTTTATGTGACAGTACCCTCCGACTGACATGTCTGTCACACTGCTATTATCCAAGCAGCCAACACATACCTCCCCGGTAGCCTCACTACCTACCAACCATTGCCTAAATATTTAACCTCCAACTCCTTTTTCTAAGCCACATGGGCTCATTTGTGCCTCTCCCAATTTTATTTAGAAGCAAGACAGCATAAATTAATCCAAATCCTTCATATTCTTTCCACTACTACATACACCTCCTATTCTCTTACTACTCGATCCAGTACACTTTCCCTCAGATTAAAAAGAGAAGGGAGGGTATCTAAAGGGCATTGCTTGCATCACCTCTAACTACTTCATAGCACAGTTTGATTAGAACAGTGATTACTCTTCAGTAGTTTTTGTTGACTTAAAAGTATCTTATTTTGCCTTACTGTCCTTCAAAATCTCTTCCCAAAATTCTTCACTAGAGAAAATGGAAGAGACTTCAAGAGTTCACACAATCCATGACTCAACTCTAAGATAAAATCAGCTATACCTAGAACACTACTATAACTCTTAAGCCCAATTCTGAAGTTCTTGAAAACTTCCAGTGAAACAGACACTAGAGATCTCTCTCCCAAAACCTGCTTGTGTGCCACTGTCTTGAAAAAAACTTTAATAAGAACAGTAATTACTGTTGGTTAAATTTACATATGATATTTTGAAAGTTTATGCACTAAACCTTATGCCACCGCCTCAGTGTGTTTTAAATTTAATATATCTTTTGAGATAACATTTCTAAAGCTGACATAATAGGGAAGCCATAAGAAATAGCCTTCAGTTGGACTACAGATAAATTATAATATGGTTTGGTTACATCTTTTGCATGATATCAAGCAAGACTTTTACCTCTGTTCTCTTTCACTGGTTATTGAACACAGTTTAAACAACAGGAAAATATACTGAATAGCTGCTGATCCCTATTGTACTTGTTTGTTGTTTGTCTGGTTTTGTTGTTTGTGTTTACTTGGTTATCTACTCAAAGACACTGATTTATACACACAAACAGATCATTCTGTTGAGAATCAAAAGCAGCTAACTCCTAAAGAGCTAAAAAAATAAGCTGTAACAGCACTTTAACTTCTAATAGACAAAACACTATCAATAAGCATTATTCACAAGCAATAATATATCTTGTACTATCACAGTTAAAACTAGACATATATATGTACATAAGCACACATATTTGTTTTCTGATAAAACTTCAAATTTTTAAAAAGTCTAACAGCCCTATTAACAAGCAGTCTTAGCAACTCACCTAATGTTTGATTGTGTCCCCAGAAAATGAACACTGACAGTTCATCTCTACCATAATTTTGTGCCCGGGTAGTCAGAAGCACATCCATTTGCGAATCGCCATCATAATCCCCAGGAACTACACTGGTTATGGTAACACTGAGAGATCTAGAAATAAAAACAAGTGAAAAAAAACTCACATGCAAATAACTGTATGCATGAAAACTGCAAGTATTTGTATATGGAAAGGCTTGCCTTTTAATCTCAATTATTGTTATTTGGCCCAATGCAATGTTATTCTTCAACAACCTGCTTTTTTGTTAAGTCTTCACATGTTGCCAAAGTAACTTTAAGCATTCTGCAGCCTATCTTCCTCTAAGGAAGGAAAACCATTTTACTCTAACCTTCAGTTAATAGCCATTCTTCAGCCATGTGCTGGTTTGAGGCTAATTGGAATATTTTAATAGAGAAAATTACACTACAGGCTGTAAAAGGAAAACAGTGGTGATGTCTAGTTCACTCACAGGCTTGCTGAGATGTTTGGGAAAAAAAACCCAAAACATAGGTAAGTCAGTCTCAGTCTGTCTCTCTCTGGGGGCACAGCATCTCGGGCAGTCTAGCTTCTGGCTCCTCTTTGCAGATTAATTTTCACTAACCACTTTTCTTCTAACTCCCCTGGCCAATCCTCCAAACTCACTTTGTGCGCAAGGCAAACCTTGGGGTAAGGTATAGGGGTGGGGAGAAGGGTGGTTGGGAGCCCCTCCTGGGGTCTCTGATTTCTGGGAGGGGAGTTGTGTTTCTGTATTACCTTTAACTTGTATATTTCTGTAACTATTCCTGTATATAGTGTCTATATCTGCTTGTACATTGTGCTGAGCTGTAAATAGAGCTTCATTCCTTAACTTCCAGCCGGCTGAGTTCTAGTCTGGGTCATTTTACAAAGTGTGGGGGGCAGGGAACTCCCAAACCATCACAAGCCATACCCTTTTAACTAATGCTGTCTAGACTTCCTTAAATCTCTTCACTTGCTGCAGAACCAGCTCTCAAACCTGTGTTTCAGAAAGGAGGATCTTTTGCTTGCATTCCCAAAGACAACAAAGCAACAGAAGCAGTTTAAGCAGCAGATTAGTTGAATATCTTTAAAAACAGTTTCTTCTCCTATCTTCTGCCACACCTTTCCACTCCTCCCTACATTTATTTGTTCTGTTTTGTTTGGGGGTTAGTTGTTTGGTTTTACCTGGTTATCTACTCAAAGACACTGATTTATACACACAAACACAGATCATTCTGTTAAGAATCAAAAGCAGTTAACTCCTAAAAACTAAAAAAAAAAAAAAAAAAAAAAATTAGCTGTAACAGCAATTTAACTTTTGATAAACAAAACACTATCAATAAGCATTATTCATAAGCAATAATATATCCTGTGCTATCACAGTTAAAACTAGACACATATATGTACATAAGCATACGTATTTGTTTTACATTTATTAAAAATAGATCCTTTTTTAAAAAACACATTTGAACTCTAGAAAGGAGTACATCCCTACACAAAAATACAGCAACAGTGGCTGGATTCCATTAGTAACTACAATAACTGAAAGAATTTCCCTGAAAACAGGTCTTTGGACAAGGACCAACACTATCTTCCAGAAAGACCCAACCAACGACATGGAATGATAGTTTACTTAAGTAGGAAAAAAAGTCCTGAAAGCACAAGTCAACTGCAAAAATATAACAAGAGATCAGTATTTTTAATACTAATTAGAGGACAACAACCCAAAGCAAGGAATTTCCATGGAGGGTGACGTCACACCTATTAGGTAACAATACAAATAGCAAAACTCATCTCCACAAATTCTGCAATCTGACCCGCAGTACGAAATAGATCAGGAAACTGGTCACAGAACTGGAGCTCGAAGGGCCAGCTGAACAACAAAAATCAAACAGCTAACAGCACAGGCAGTTCTAGTCACCTTCCCACTCACAGCAGAGATGCACTTTCAAGAAAAACATCCCCTTCCATTGTTTCATCATTGAATATCGATACTTACTTCATTGGTAACTTAACCCGGGGCTTAAAGTAGGGTTCCTTTTGGTCAGCCAAAAAGATAATCAACTCATTTCCTGTGAAAGTAAGAAAGGGGAGGATTTGAAGTGGTTTATATACAAAGCTAATACTTAAAAAGCTACACCACAAATAGTCATTCCTCACAACAGCAAAAACTTACTTCAAAAGACTTTCCACACAACTGCTTCCTCCTCATTCAAAAGGGAACAAAAAAGTGCACTTCTTCAATACTACCTATAAATCTAATTGCATCACAAAAGAATGATTTTTTATATCATCTTCCTTGCTACTTAGTGCTACACCTTTTTTTTCTGCTGTCACTTCAAATAAAACTTCCTGTAATAAGTTGAGAAACATTACATAAGGAAAAGTAGTAGGCATCAGTTACACATACAATTATTGCTTACAGGGTAACTAAAGTTAACTCTTTTAATACTACCTCTGACATAGCAGGATCCAAAACTTATTCCCCACTTTGTCTGATGAAATCACTTTAAAGTGAAACTCACTGAAATGACCTGGCTCCCTGCAGCATTTCCTCATTTAGACGAAATGATACAAGCCACTAAAATTAAATTATTTCAGGGAGAATTAAATAAAAGCTCGTATCTCAGGTTACACAAATAACTGAAAGTCAAGAAAGAAAAATAAGTAACCAGAATCATGAAATGGATTTTCAGTTAGGAAACCCCAATACACACACTTCAGCAAGTAAAATAGTTCATAGCTCATCACGATGCTTGTTTTCTGTATTCTCCAAGAAACTTGCCTGTGGCATCTGAAACTGCAAGAACTACGTTACTTAATAAAAACTAATAGCTTGTGGGAACCAAGTGTTGTTAGGCAACCAGAATGTGAGACCAAGCTTCAGACTCTTTGGGAGTCTGACTGGCTGGTTCAGCCCCAAGACAATGTCACGTGGGGGAATAATAACTACAGAAGTACCAGAGTATATTTCAAGAGCATCATTCTGTGACAAAGTTTACAGATGTGAAAGAATAGGAACTTCCTAAACATAAACAAACAAACCAACCAACCAATTCACCCTGCCATATATGTACTTGCCAAGGAGAAAATGCCAACAAATGAGTACATGAAAAAAAACTCTTTCAAAATGGATAGAGACAACTAGTGCAGTCCCATCTGGCAAGCTAATTAAACCCTGAGATGCCCTATACTTTCAAAGTTGGCACACAGCAAGGTGAAGAAGTCCGCTGGTTGGTTAAGCCTTTGATAATAAAGTTGTAGGTTGATTGCTAAAACTTGTAATTTCCACTTCACACTACAGACTTTCACCTGCTTTTTCATTATCTAAGTGGTGAATGTAATGATGAAGCAGCAAGTATGTTTTTACACATATCAGGTTCCAAGTAAATTGCATCGCTCAGAAACAAGATCTTATGGTCACTAAAAATAGCTTTACGACAATTTCAGCTCAGTGCTCATAAACAGTCAAAAAACCTAACTACTGGAAATCATAAGATGAACAGAAAACAAAGTCACTACGCCACTACATCAATCCACAGCATACATCCTTGATGCTGTTAGCAGTTTTTGTCATCTCATTTCACAAAGAACATAGAAGTGAAAAAAAAGTACATAGGACAGTTTGAAAAAAAAGTTTCCAAACAATAACATTAATAGAGGTCTTCAGTCTGAACATGAGGACAGCACAGAAGTTTTCAAACTGAAATGCAGAACATGAATAGGAGACTGATCACTCACTGTTCTGTGCTATTAGAATGAGACAGTAAACAAGCAGAAGGTGCTAGGCTGGACAAACAGCATGAGCTTCCCCACTTACCTGTTTTGTGCATGTACTAAAAAATGGGTAACTGTATGCACAACTCCATTTATTCAGATATTTTCAGTTTGCAAAACTGTAAAAAAACCAATGTGGGCTAGTGGTAACTTTTAATTGTTCTTGCAACAAGATACTTCTGGATATAGATTATCTCTTATTTTTAGCTAGATTACCCTCTCATACAAAGTTCCGAGTACAAACTGATTTTATTTCACATATCTGAGCATATGGAAGATTACTTTTATTCAACTGAAGTAATTTGGGATCACAACAGCAATAATAATCCAACCTATCACCCCAATTTCATTAATAAGGGTCAGGATTGTTAGGACTGTGCTTATCAGATCACTGTTCCTCAAAGTTCAGTATTATCTCCAATACTCACTTCTCCAACACTGTTTAAAATTAGCTATCATTTATTCTCCTACTTTGAATTCTACTCTTTAGAATTTGCTATCAAGTTTTGTTTTGAAGGTATTCTGTAAATGTTTCAAGATACCTTTTGTCAGGACTTAAATGATGAAAAATAATGTTCTGTAGTTTACTTCAGGCTAATTAGAAAATATCAAGTAGGAAAGCTACAGCAAGAGCTGCTGTGCAGAAGCAAACAACCAACCATGAATCTTGTTTCTAAAACATTATTCGTATGTTTATATGCATTTATCCAAAAGATAAGTAAAAAATAAATCTCTTATCATTGACATTCATTTTTAAATTTAATCTTTCAGTGCATATTTTCAGTAGATGAGGCCAGTGGAGCTTTCCTAGAAGCCATGAATTTAAATACCTCACCTAGATGGAAAACTCACTGATGCTTTACTGAAGCTACTGATAGAAACATTTCTGAGACCTAAAGAATAAAAATGGTGCGTTTGAGAATAAATTTATTATGTATAGTAAAATAATCCAAGATTAGCATGCACAAATAACACTGCTAGTAAACTCTGTAGTCCTCCCACATATGAAGTCAAAAGATAAAATCATGGCCGAAAACAGACAGCTGAGTGGAACAAATTTATCAAGCCTTCCACTTCAAGTGCTCCAAGTAGGATACCGTGCAATGTATCCTCTTCACAAAATATTGTGAAAGAAAGAGAAAAAAAACTGTTTGAGGCCACCCAATCTATGGGACAGTGTCTTTAGATTACTACACAATCATAAATCTAGATTTGAAGAAAAGTATTATTTGACGTGTACAAAGCCCTATTTAGTGCAAGCGGCAAATATCTTTTTTCTATAACATCTCGACAACAAAGCAAATGCCACTTTCAGTCCTGATAGGGATTGCATTGCTGGTGGTGCAGGCCCGCAGCGTTAGAAGCCAGCGAAGCACCCGCTACCAACCATTCACGGAATCTCGGGTATCTCGAGTGGAAGGCCTCATAAGGGTCACTGAGTCCCATTCACAGCTCCTCGCTCCCACCGGGAAACGCTTTCCCTAACCACCAAGAGCTGCGGCGAAAGCAGCTGTCAACCAACTAGTGCCTGTCCAAGAGCACGCTCCAAAAGCGGCCGCCGAACAGAACGACACCTCGGAGTCCCGCAGGTGTCACGCCGGGGCGCGCCACGGCCAATAGTAGTTGTCCTGGTACCTCGGAAATCTTGAAACAGAACCAAGACCACTCCTCAGCGACAGGCACTCTCAGTATCGGCACAGAAAATCCCCAAAGCGCTCCTCAAAGGCCCCCGCAACAGCGCTAAACCGGCTACATTCCTGTCCTCCTCCAGACCGACACCGATAATGCCGTCGGCCCCACTCCCGGTGCACTCACCGCCTCGAAGCACAAACAGGTCCGTCTGCTTGTCTGAATTGAAGTCGCCAAAGGCCGCTAAGGTCCCATAGGCCTCTGCCCCGAACAGCTGGGCTGTGACGTTCTGCAGAGCCCCACCGTGCCCCACCAGGGCCAGCAGCAAGCACAGCCCAAGCCAGAGGCAACAACCCCCCATCCTACAGAAGCTCCTCGCCGCAACCGCCCCCGTCCGCGTCACTTACGGCAGCAGAGGGGTGTGTCCGTCATAACAACCAGGTCGCTTCCGGGACTGACCCTGCGGCTTTGCGACAATGACGTGATGGCTTGTTCGAGTCTCTTTACGGCTGGTGTTGGTAACTAGGCGGAGATTGCTGCTTGTCCGGTTCACCGCAGAGCTGGTGAGGTGAGGGCAGCTGTCTTGGTCAGAGCGGAGTAACGGGAGCGGCAGGCCTTCGTCGGGATGGCGGCGGCAGCAGCAGCGGCTCCTATGGCAGGCCATATGGCTGATGTGAGCTGGAGGATGCTGGAGCTGCGGGCTCGCTCTAAACGTTCAGGTCTGACCTCTTGGCTTGCCCGAGAGGGGCTTCCTCTTCTTGCCAGCGCCTTTCCCCTTTTTCATTAACTACCCCTTTCCCGCTGTCTTTTCTTTCCTGTTGCCCTGCCACTCTCTCTCAGCTCTTGTCCGGCGTCGCTGCAGTAGTTGTTTTCGTCACTCTGTCCCATAACTCGAAGTGTCACTCGCCGCCGGCCTTGCGCGGCCCGACCCGGCCGCTCCCGCCAAGCACCTGTCGCCGTCGCGGGCGAGGGGCGTGTGAGTACTCCCCACGGTCTAGCCGCGGGGCGGGGAGTACAACCAGTACCTCTTGGTGGTTCTGTGCCCTCTCCTTGTGGCTGTGAAGGATAGTCTGATGGGGTTTTGCCTGTGCGGGACCCTCGTGCGGGGCGCTAACAAGGGCGCCCTTGGCGAGAAAGTTTCAGGTGATTTATTTACCAGCAGGGTTGCAAAGGTAGTAATGTGGGTAGTGTTGTTGCAGCTCTTCAGCCCTATGGATCAGCTGAAACATTTAAAGCATTTAAAGAAAAAGACTAGATTGTTTTTTTAAAATGCAAGAATTTCTTGTTCTGAACCTGGACTGTGTGGCAGTTACATTGCTCTAGGCAACCTGATCTAGTTGAGGATGCCCCTGCTTACTGGAGAAGGGTTGGATTAGATGACCTTTGGAGGTCCCTTCTAACCCAGACCATTCTATGATTCTGTATTCTGGCCTAAATGAAAGGGTGATGACTACAGATTTGGCTTTAATCCCCAAAGTTCAAACCTCCAAATTTTTTTTATTTTTTTTTTTAAGAAAAAAAAAAGTTTTAATAGGCTTTTAATTGTTAATATTTGAATGGAAACAGTTTTCCAAGTGATCCTTGTGGTGTTTTATATGTCATATGTGCTTGTAAAAATCATTCTTTCCTCATTTGCATATGCTACTGGTTTTCCTGTGGTAATCACTGACCAGACAGTGTTTTGAGAACACTAAATGGGGCTTTATGAGGGCTGTCATAAAAAGAATTGATTAAAAAATTCTGCTAATCTGTAGTATTACTTTGAAACACACCACGATTTAGATTGCCAAAAAAAGGAGTTGTTATTTTGTGACCAATTCTGATTATATAGTATGTTACCTGAAAATTGATTTAGAAATGTCGCCATAGAGTTCTACAAAAGAATCTCTAGAACCTGCATGTTTGAACTATGTGAATCCTGGATCCTAAGGCAGCACTCAGGGGTTCCTATGCAGATTCAGGCCCTTTGACTGCAGAAGACATTTGGATGATTTTAGATGCGTGAGAGTTTTTTAAGTGCTGCTGCCTTCTACTTTTTAGTTAAATGTGTAAGAAAGTGTCTTCTGTGACAATGACAGGTCATTATTATACTTAATTTCTTTCATTTCCTGTTCATAGAAATTTTGTCATATATATAGTAACTGAAGACATTTATTTACTCAGGAAAAAAATGCTTTTCTGGTAACAGGGTTGATATAAAAAACCCTATATTTTCATAGTTATATATATTAAATTATTAATTACATTTTTACCAGTAAACCCAAATTCTATTGAGGATTTTTCTTTCCCTTCCTTGAACAACAGAATACTGTTTCTTTTGCTGCTACCATGGTAATTACTTGTTACTTGGTAATTACTTCGGGTTGGACTTGATGATCTTTGAAGTCTCTTCCAACCTTGGTGATACTGTGATACTTGTTAGGAGCAGATTATAAAAATATTCAGCATTTGGTTGGATTGCAGACTTGGAAATTTTGGTTACTTTAGAAAACAAACTTCTTTACAGATCAGAAAAAAACTTATCATCATTGTTACATACAGTATTTTCTTGTTTTACTTTCTAAACTGGAAGCTGTTCTACTTCAAGTAATTGAGATGTTCAGTACAATCAGCAATAAATATCACTGTGTAAATTCCACATGGGATAAAAGCAGTGTTGTGCCTAAGCAGAATCTAGTTCCCCGTGTTTGCTAATACTTAACACTTTTATTTGCACTAGTTAAATCAGTATTTTTATTTAATCTTGGAATGTATCAAATAGATTTTTATTCATCACCTTTCAATGCTAGTAGCAAACTTACTGTTGAATATGAAAGGCTTTGTGTAGAAAGTGTTATTTTACTTGGATAAGTTTTATGGAAGTAAAAGCAAACTAAAACCACTTTATAGGGTAGAAAAGGGAAACACAAAATTTAATGAAACTTTGCTACCCTTTGTGCTGTGTACTCTGTCGTGTTAGTAACTCCACTAACATTGCTTTTACTTGATTTAATGCTGATTACCTTTAACATTTACTAAACAGTTTTGAAAATTACTGTAGCTTAGCCTGAGACGTTTGTGGTTAGCTGCACCAATTTGAAATGGCCAGTTTGGATGATGACAGATCCTCCTCTGCACATGCTTTTTTAGAGTTTGGTAAGTGTGCAGTTCTGTGTTTTGTTTCTGTTTGTGAATATTTAACAAAAAAAAATGTGTTTCATGTTTCATGCAATGTTTTGTGCTAGCACTTCTTTAGCACTGTACAGTAGAACTTAAAAATTTAAGCTCTTTCAGTGAAGATTTATGAAATTGAATCCAGTTAAACTGAAAACTGCTGTTCAGATCTTCCTGCTTTGTTTGTGTTTTGTGTTCTTGTAAGTCTCTCAGCGTAACTATCTGAACTGGAATTTCTCTTTTAAGATAAACCTTGTGAAAGATACACTGAGAGTGGTGTTTAGAATTAACCCAACATGTTTAGTTTACAGGTTAGAAGTAAAATTCCAGTATATCAGTTGTTGTTCCAAAGCTTGACTTCTGGATATCAAGAGGAGGCAAAATAAAACCCTCTGGCACAGCTTCTCTTTAGGTAGAACAGAAGCTGGAATTTATGAAGTTATCAAGACTACTGCTGAATTAGCTCAATATAATTTTGAAAGATTTTGACTGGAACAGGTATGTCCATACATGAAGCTAGCTGATCTGTTTAGTCTGTGTTGAAACAGAGCAGCAGTACAAGTGATAGTGAGAGTAACCAGGTAAGGGGATTTCAGATGTTGCTGAACCACTGTCCATCATATTTGAAAGGCCATGGCAGACTGGTGAAGTTCCTGCTGACTGTAAAAGGGCAAATGTAACACCCATCTTCAAGAAGGGAAAAAAGGATGACCCTGGGAACTACAGACCAGTCAGTGTCACATCTGGGAAGATCACGGAGCAGATCCTGCTTAAGGCTCTGCTAAGGCAAACTGAAAACAAAGCATAGGTGATTGGTAACCAGCATGGCTTCACCAAGGGCAAATCATGCCTTACCAATTTAGTGGCTTTTTATGATGAAGTCACAGAAACAGTGGACAAGAGAAGGGCAAGTGATATCATCTAACTGGAACTGAGCAAGGCACTTGACTCTGTCCCACATGACATCCTGGTTACCAAACTGTAAAAACATGGACTTGATGGGTGGAGCACTGCTGGATAAGGAATTGGCTGGATGGTNGGGGTGCATCAAGAGAAGCGTGGCCAGCAGGACAAGGGAGGGGATTCTGTCCCTTTGCTCTGCTCTCATCAGACCCCACCTGGAGTACTGTGTGCAGTTCTGGAGCCCCCAGCACAGGAAGGACATGGAAGTGTTGGAGTGAGTCTAGAGGAGGGCTATGAAGATTATCAGAGGGCTGGAGCACCTCTGCTATGAGAATGGGCTCATGCTAAGAGTTTGGTCTCTTCAGCCTGGAGAAGAGAAGGCTTCGAGGGGACCTGATAGTAGCCTTCCAGTATCTGAAGGGGGCCTACAGGAAGGCTGAGGAGGGACTATTGTCAAGGTCATGTAATGACAGGATGAGGGGTAATGGGTTTAAACTGGAAGAGAGGAGATTCAAACTAGATGTTAAGAAAGGGCTCTTTACAGTGAAGGTGATGAGACACTGGAACGGGTTGCCCGGGGAGATTGTGGATGGTCCCTCTCTGAAGGTGTTCAAGGCCAGGTTGGATGAGGCCTTGAGTGAGCTGTACTAGTGGGAGGTGTTCCTGCCTATGGCAGAGGGTTGGAACTGGATGATCTTTGACGTCCCTTCCAACCTAAACATTCTGTGATTTTATGTCTCTTGCAACAGCTCGGTCTGCCTTGCCTGTGGCATTTCTACATTGCCTCACCTGGTGTTGAAGGACATGTCAAGTGTTGACATTGTAATAAAAAATACTACTCTTTCCTGATATTTATATTGGTACTTGATATCACCATTTTTATGATGCAAAATAAACATTTTTTTAGTTTTAATTCTACTGGTTATTAGAAATGGCAATGACTGCCTTGAATATCCTGGGTGATTTCCTGCCTTGCTTGTACAAGTGGTAGAATTTTTCATTTTGGCATATTTTGATTATGTGAAACTCCTGTGTACTGGCATGAGTCACTGTTTTACTTCTCTTGTTCAGTAACTTCTGTTAGTTACTGTAAATCCTGAAATCATCCGTTTCTTTAAAGTATAATATACTGTAGAGAGAAATCAATTCAGATGATTATAAAATAAAGGACAAAAAAAAAGTGTACATTTTTTTCTTTTTTCCTTCAAATTCTATTTAAATTATTTGCACAGTCAAGTTTTTTTTTTTTTTTTTTCCCTAGATAAATGATAGTTGAGAAGTTTTGGCACTTTAGAGCTATTTAAATGAAACAATTGCAAAATTTTACCCATTTTTACCTCTATTATCATTGTTCAACCCAGGTAACACTTTGTACCTTATAGAATCATAGAATGGTAAAGGTTGGAAGGGACCTCAAGGATCATCTAGTTCCAACCCCCTGCCATAGGCAGGGACACCTCCCACTAGTACAGGTTACTCAAGGCCTCATGTCACTGAACAACTTGGATATTTAATTTGGGCAGTAAAGAAGATTTAATTAAAATGCTTTTACTCTGTTTGTATAGATTTCATATCTATACTTGATATATTTGTATCAAGTACATTTGTATACCTGTATATTTGTATACTTGAGATATCTGTACTTGATGTATTTCCATGTGTCCTCAGCAGATCAGTGGTAGCCTTAGTTATGGCAGTTATGATTTTTAGAATCATAGAATGGTAAAGTTGGAAGGGACCTCAAGGATCATCTAGTTCCAACCCCCTGCTATAGGCAGGGACACCTCCCATTAGTACAGGTTACTCAAGGCCTCATCCAATCTGGCCTTGAACACCTTGTTTAGTTATAATGTTTATTTAAAGAAAGGAACACTTTAATACCTTTTTCTTCTTCCTTCTCCAGCCCCTCCCCTGGATTTTCATTACAATGTTTTATTAAATTGTAGAACAGTTCAGTTTGGAAGGGATTTGGGGGATCATCTACTCGAGGTTCATTCTTAAATCAGGTTCAGCTATGTGATCATGGTTTCCTACTGTACTTAGTGGTTGAAAATCCCCATCAACAGCAGCACAGTTGATACACATTAGGTTTGTAGAACCAGGGTTCGGATAGTTACAAGTGACAAGTGGATTTTCCTTTTAGTAGATGTGCTTCTGAAAGCTGTGTTCTAATATTACCTTCCTCAGCTATAAATGGGTTTGGATTTACTAGCAGATATATTTCATGGCAGACAACTATTCAAACTATTTGGTATCCAACAGTTTTTCTCGTCTGCTGTCTGAGCTCAGGAGGAATTGCAGGATAAAGGGAAAGGAAGTGTGATGTTGGGAGGATATGATTGGTTCATATAATTTCGTAACTATTGCTATGTGAAGAGACTAAATCCTCCCAGTGACTTCTGTAATGTGAAGATGTTATTGGCCATGCTGATATTGGGTAATGAAATTTACTGTGACCTGAAATCCAGAACTTGTTCATGTTGCGAGTGTTGAATTACATTCAGAACTACTGTTGCATCAGAGGACTGTGGACAGTTTTTATTATCATCAGATATAGAAACCTGTTATTCTCAGGTTAGGGTTTGTTTTTTTTCATTCTGTCTGTGCTGACTTAGTTATGCAAGTGAACATTTTCTCTTGTTCTTTGAACATGTGAAATATTGGAAGTAAAATACTTGTCATGTTGCTTCTGTTAGTTTCTGATTAAATCTCAGGGAGTTTTATATTTGCTTATTGTTTTTTTTCTGTACTTCAAAAAATTTGAATAATCAATCCTTATGGAATTATGCAAATCTTCATCCATAGAGCAGGTCCAGAATTCCATTCTCGTGTGCACATCAATATCTGTAGTTGGTACCATCCTAAAGGACATGTGGGTGTTCAGAGCTTCGGTATATATTGATATGGGAGCATAGTTTCCGTATGTTGACCATAGTTTTTTGAACTAAATATCTAGACAGTTTACAGCTTTTCCCTGAAGACCAATTATTTTTATTCCAGTTAGATTTGAGATTAAGATTGAAATGGATGAGCAAGTACTTCAACATCAAAATAACAGAATGCGCTCAGTCTCCAGAGGTGGTGTATACATAAGTATTTACACTGCTAATAGCTTAACTCTGAGAACTTACCTTAATTTCCTTCAGTCTTGTATTCCACTTCAAAAAGATAATGAAATTGTAGATTTTCTCCTGAAATACTTGCACATTTGAGTTTCATCTGATGGATAACATTTTCATATTTTCCATGTCTTAGCTAAGTCAGAAATAGTTTGTCTGTTTTTACTTTGGCTCTATACTAATAGTTGTCAATTATTGGGCTGTTGAAGTTGGTTTTTTTGGTTTTTGTTTGTTTGGTTTTTTGGTTTGTTTTGGTTTTGTTTGTTTTATTTTGGTTTGGGGTTTTTGACTTATTGAGTATTTTGAAAGGAAATTATTGTCCTTCTTAGTAATGCTCCAGCTTGAAGAATGGCGAAATCATATTCATCTGGAACATGCAAGTGGTAGGAAATCAAAGAGGATTAATTTTAATTCAAAATGCAGATACAGTGTATCTGGAGATAAGTAGGAATTAGTTTGACTTGGGATAAAGATTTTTGAGTGTTTTCTTATTAGACATCAAATATGTTAGTGCAAGAAACAACATCTTGATTTTCTGTCTCTGTTGAGTTTTTAGTGATTTTGAAATAGTTACTGACTTGTAGCAATCTGCTTCTGAGGTAAAATGATGGACATACTACTGTGTACCCTATTTAAATTTTTCTATAGGGTTGTTACACCTGTATACAGCTGAAGAAATAATAAATCATCAAACTATTTTTTTTTAATATTCTTAACATATCTACTTATTTGTATAAAATAAATCTCACACTGCATGGTTACAGTGAAATGGGATATTTATGAAAAATGAAACTTGAAATTAATATTCTCATTCTGTTTTTTCTGAATATTAACATACAAACTGAGAACTCAAGAGTGCTATTTGCATATGTAATTCTTTTGTGTTTTAAGTGTTGCAATCTTGCTGCTGTCATTTATTTTTCAGTTTGAAGACTTGTTTTGATTAAAAATAGGGTGTTTTTGTGGCAGGTTTTTGTCTTACTGAAATCAGCTCTTAAATAGATTCTGGAAAAGACTATAGATGGGCTTTTTTTAGCAAGCCTAAAAATAGTTTCCACTGGGTTATGGTCTCGCTACAAAACCACACAGAAGGAGCAGCTAGCTTCATGTTTGTCCTCTCTGTTTCTTGGTTTTGATTATATTCTGATGCTAATGAAATATAATCTACCACAGGATTTGTTCAGCAGAATGCTGTAGACACTCAAGCAAAACAGAAACTGTATATAGATGCTAACGAGAAATTAATGAAAAGTGCATGGAAAACATAGATTTTGCTTGTTTCTTGAAACAAATTCTCCTACTTGGAGTAGTTTTAAGGAATACTTGCCTACCATAAAACTTTACTTTCTATCAGGTTTCTTGAGTTTAGAATTAATTTCACCTTTTTATCAACAGTCTCTTCTGGCTGTTAAATTTCTGCTCGTTAAGTTTAAAAATCTAAAATAATTTACATAAATGGTGGTGCTTGGACGTTGTTGTTGCTCTTTATTCTGTTGAGTCATCTTTCTGCACAAAGTTGAAATCTGTGAATGCTCTGAAACAGATGAATATGCCTCTTTGTTCACGATAACTTTATTTTGTTTCACTGTTGGCCACAGAGGGTCACAGATTGTCTGGTAAGTATGTCAAGTAGAACAGTTTATTTTAGAAACCTTTGACTTTTCTGTTTGCCTGTAAAAGAAGTAGAAAAAATTGGTTTGAAAATTTAAGTTGGTTCAGAATGTTGATTTGTAAACAGAGGGTGCAAAAGCTGTGATATAGTACAAGTTTTATTTTCCATTACAGAACAACTTCATTTCTTTTAGCTTTGTTTTTCTTTAGGCAGCTCAGATAAATTGGACTCTCTGCTTCCGTTGCAGGCCCTTTCCCCACATGCACTTGTTGTTTGTAACTTAACCTCTCCCAATAAGTCAAGGAAAGCTTGTGGGGGAAGCTCAGATGTGTTGACAAAAGTCACCACAAAGTCCATGCACAGCAAATCCACAGGAATCTGCTCAAGAAGGGGTGGATTTTTAACTACAGCAAATGCAAAACCAACGTATGGGGGGTGAAATTTGAGTTCTTCATGGGCAAGAAACATTTTCCCATCTCCCCACCAAAGGACTTGATTACCAGAGCTTCTGTCACTGCTAGACACATGCTGATTTTGTTTAGATGAGAGTCCTGTATGTGGACAATCTCTTGTCTGATGGTTGGATATGTACTGGGAGTGCAAAAAGGCAGCTTGAATAGGAGTACTCTGCTGCATGCTCTCAGAGCAGCTTGGCTGGCAGGGCTTTCCTGGCAGCTCATTTCTCAGAGCTTTTCAGAAGGGCAGCATGCAGTCCGGAAAGGGGAAATTCTCATTCTTCCTGTTAGCAAATGGCTCTGTGGGAGATCTTTCCATCCAGAAGACTGAATAAAGCCAAAGTGATTTATGGAAGGAGAGCAGTATGTTACTCTTAAATTAGAAGCTGGAAATGGTTCATCCCACTAATTTTAAAGAAATCATGTCTTTCTGATAGCTTATTTCAGCTAGTAGGAAAATGGACTTTTCAGGTGCAAGTAGGGAAGCAGTCGATACATAGGAGACTGGGAAGGAAAGACGTGGGTTTCATAATGTATTTGCTCTGGAATGGAGGCAATTTGGGGCCTGTGTCTGTTGAATAAGTTATTTAAGCTTAGGTCTTATATGAGAACAAGCCAACCTTTTTCTTCAAGGTATTAAATCTTCCAGACTTACTATGGTGGGTGAACATGTGGTTATGAAAGATAAAACAATAATATTGTACAGATCAAGGATTTTAGAAAACAATTAGGGAAGTAGTAGTTATACTCGGTCTACTTTTGTTCCTTTTCTGCTTTTTTACAGACAGAATTCCTGAATAATACTGCTAAGAAAATGTCTCTAGAAAATTCTTAACATTTTAGTAGGCTGTCTTCAATAATTATATGTTTAGGTAGCATTTGCTGTAAGGTATCTGTAAGGCATTAGAAATCCAGATGAAGGTCTCATTTGTGTGGTCAGCTACTGTATAAAAAACACGTAGAGAAATTCTTGGAGAGTATAGAAATTGCAGCTTTTACTAAATTGAAATTTGATAAATTGTTCTTTTATGTAACATGAAAGAAAACACATTGCAGTAATTTTTGAAACTTAATTCCGATCTTGATTTTGATTTTTCTCCTTTTTTTAGGTTCCATTTATGAGCCACTTAAAAGTATTAACTTTCTAAAACCAGAAGGGCAAAGTCTATGGGATAAATTAGATCATTATTACAGAATTGGTAAGTTAACTAAAAGATATTCAGTGTAACTTAACAAAAATATTTACAGTTATGGTTGTGACAGTAATTATCTTTAGTTTGAAGTAATACCAGAGTCTTTAATAAGGATTTTTATTTTCTGAGAGGTAAATGGTTCTGTAAATCAATTCATCATAAGATTCCTGAGATAATATAGTGCATGTATTTGGATATTTTATATATGGCATGAAAAAATGTGAGCCTTAAATAGTGCTCAAAATCATGTTCTGTTGTTGTTAAACCGTAGAAAAGATTCTTGAGTTGCACCTGAAGGTCTTGGGTGGACAGGGGTAAAAGTGATCTGATGACAGGTTTTGGTGTTTGAACTAACTTAGATATGAAATAGAATTGATATTTACATGTTAAATGTCATTGCCTCAGTATTTCTATCTGAGGATGGCTTTGTAAATTTCTGCTGGGAGTTTAAAGGCGCAGAGAGTGGTGGGTTGAATTGCGCTTCTTGCTGAAGATGAAAATACACATTGGAAATATTCTCTACCCATACGACTAAATTTGGAATTATTTTGGATAAAATGATACCTTCATTATACAGCTGAGAAAACATTTAAATGGGAAAAAAAAGCTTTCTTGTAGTACTTATAACCATTTGACAGATGAACAGTGAGAAGTCAATTTTTCTAATTAATGGTGCTGTAATGTACATTTGTGCCAATGTTGGTGTTTTTCTTTTCAATGAGATCATTTTGAGACAAAACCATATATGTTAAAGAAGCAGTGGTTTATTTTGATTGTTTTGGGGAGTTGTGTTATAATGAAATCCTGCCTGTATTCAAAGTAATTTTTTTTGCAATAGCTGTGCAATTGTGTGTTTAATATTTTAGTCAGGGAAGGATATGGAACAGTACACAATTTTTTTTATCACTCGAGAAATGTGGGATGAGACTTCTGTCATTCAGATGGCTTTTTGAAGTGAAATCTGTGAGTTGTGCCTGGTCTATCCACAGATGCGTTGCTTTTTGTAAATGCTTTACTTTCATCTTTCTCACTGAAGAGATGACGATTCAATTTACTTGTAATGCTTGGTAGCAGCAAGTCTGTCTTGGTGCTTGCTATTTATCTCTTGGGCACTTATTTTGCAAGCAGTCTGCTGCCTCAGTAAAAATTCACAGTTGACATACTGCATTTTGGAATAAGCTGCATTGACTTTTTCAGCTCACATTTTATCAAAGTTCATATAAGGTATTAAGTCACTGAAGAATGTAATACAAAAGACCATAAAACTCTGTAATTTTCACTTAAGATACCCGATTTCTAATACGTAGACAATAAAAAGGCTGCTTTAAATTGATGCTTGATAATGCTATAGAAGAAATTGCTTTCTGTCTTATAGTGGACAAGTTATTGTTAGAAGGGTCATGTTCAAGGATATTAAGCCCAGTTTCATTCTCGTAGCACACCAGTTATTTTACAATTTTATGAAAGCAATTCACGAAAAGACAAATATTAAATGCAGACAGAATGAAAATAATATAGTATTTTTTTGTAATTCATGTCTTGTTCTGTTTGTGTGTCAAAATATTGAGTTAAATAATTGTAGTTACCCCTTCTTCTTACTCACTTGTTCCTTTCTAGTTTTAAAAATATTGATACAATCATCTGGCCTACATTAAAAGTTTATTTTTTATGAATGTAGAGGTCTGGAGAGTTGAACTATTTAAATTATTGGAGGGGTCAGTTGATGTGCCACAGCCCTCTTCCCCTGCCTCGCCCTCTTTTTGTTTTCACAAAAGGGGAATTACTGACTTGCATTCTAGGGATTCTGTATGGAGTGGGTTATTCTAGAACACAACTGTATAAATAGTTTTTAATACTGATTTTTTTTTTAAAAGCAGTCTAATTTGACCAAAAATTCAGTGTAACAGAAATTTGTGTGTCTTTTACTTTACCGTTCTTTCCTTTCTGTTTTATGTGATTCACATCTTGATTTATTCCTGAAAAATCTGTGTAGAATCAGGGAGAACTGTTAAGTGTTGTTAATATTTTTTGCTTTTGCACTTTTTCCAGTGAAATCAACATTGCTGCTTCATCAAAGCCCAACCACGGGTCTATTTCCTACAAAGACATATGGAGATAACCAAAAGGCAAAAGTACATGATAACCTTTACTGTGCTGCATGTGCCTGGGCGTTAGCCCTTGCTTACAGGTGAATAACTTCAAATCTCACATCTCTGCTGTGTTAAGTGCTTTATGTTATGCAGTTACCAGGAATGTTTTGAAGATGAAGCTTTATCATAAATAGTTCTGTAAACCATAGAAGTGGTATGTATTTCCAAATGTCAATAAAAAGATTAGACATTTGTGGTT
The DNA here is from genome assembly GCA_013396675.1 of Eubucco bourcierii. Taxonomy (NCBI): domain Eukaryota; kingdom Metazoa; phylum Chordata; class Aves; order Piciformes; family Ramphastidae; genus Eubucco; species Eubucco bourcierii. Next base: position 353,348 of record VWZE01016313.1, on the reverse strand, counting down.
TAGTATGAGCTAGTATGTAGGATAAACTATAGTAGAGTTACTTCCCATCATATTTTATTCGTAATTACCTCTCCTTTAGGGTAAATAACTGTGGAAATTGCTTTCTGAGACTTACTATTCCTTGTTTCCAACCTTATTACCCCATCCATGCAGAAGAATGCATTATCTTCATATGAACATGAACACAACTATACAAGTCTTAAATACTTGATACTTCAAAGCTCAAATGTGTGCTTCCCCCCTCCCCCACAGTGCTCTTCCAATTTGTTTGATGAATTATCTCTCTTACCCAGGCGTATTGATGATGACAAAGGAAGGACTCATGAACTAGAGCATTCTGCTATAAAGTGTATGAGAGGAATTCTCTACTGCTACATGCGTCAGGCTGATAAGGTAAACACTATAGCATGGGCACAAGCACTCAATTCTAAGGGATTGATTAAACTGTGAAAACTAACTTCTAAATATAGATAAAATTTGAAAGGGGGATGGAGTATTATTGCATGGCCCAGCTAAGAACAGCTGCTTCATTATTATCAGGTCGCAGCATTGTTTTAGGGTATAAAAGATGAGCGTTTTGTGAAGTAAACTATGGGGCATGCTTGAAACTTCTTTGGGTTCTTTCTGCAATTATTTATCCTATTTAGACATTAGACCATTAGTAACTGGGGGTAGGGAGAGTTATATCTGTTTAGTGTAACGTGGAAAAGACATTCTTTTAGCTAAGACTGGAGAACTTTCTTTGCATTATAAACTTGGTTATTGGATTTGCAGTTGTTCTCCTTACCTAGATGATAGGTTTTATTATTTTGCTTGGTTTCTTTAGCAGCCACTTTGCAGTATTCTTTGGCCTAATAATGTAAATTCAGAAGGGCAGCAACACAAAATGAATAAGGGGGTAGAATAAATTTCTTACGTTGTAATATAGTTCAGCCTGTAATCCTCTTGTGATTATATCCTGAATATTCTTGAATATTTAGGGCTTCTCCTTATCAGAATTTAGGTGTGGTAGATTATTTTTTCTTAGTTGTTAGCAGTAATTCTATAGGTAGTTAAATACCTATACCCATGTGGTTATTTTAAGTTTCATGTCACTGAATTTTAACTTGTATTATTAAAAATAATTTTTGCATTACTACATAGCTTTCATCACTTCTAAGTACTCAAACTGAAATGTGAACTCCATAGGCATGTGATATCAGTAATAGTAATAATAGGTAGGTAAATTAGGTGTATTGCCAGTTGTACTTTTGCTAACATTATACTTTTTTGCTCGGTTTTCTTAACCTGTGTCTTTTTAATGTCGTATTTTTAAATAATCCTGACCTAAATTGATCTTAGTACACTTGAGGTGTTGTTTTTTTCTCTTTGACATCCAGTGGTTTGTTCTAAGGGTGATGAGTGCAGATAAGAATACTGAGCATTAAATTAACACAGGTGTCATACTGCCGGTGTACTGGTTGTCAGTTTTTGCTTTAGTAACTATAAATACTTCTCTCTTTATACAGTGTAGTAATAACATCTCCCATACCTAACAGATGTAAGTTACACCGAATTTCATTCTGAGAGACTCTGTATGCTGGCCTCATGCAAAAGGAACATAGTTTCTAATAATGCATATTTTATATATATACCCAAGGTGTGACTTGACTAGATAATGCAGCTTGTGACAAAAAACTGCAGATATGTGGTATTCTGTTGCTAATGAACATGCAAATTACAACCCAAATTGTATTGAACATGTTCATTGACTAGGCACAGTAACTCCACAGAGCAACATTCACTTTCTTGCTTCCAGAGCACATGCTATGCTGTGTATGATTTGTTGGTAGAAAAGAATGTCCCAAGAAGATAATATCAGTGTTGAAAATGTTGTGATATGTGAACTAGGTACTGGCAGTGGTGGTTAGAATATCTGATAACTCTTTGTTGGAGAACATAGCAGGACTTGACGATTATGGAGAAGGATCTTCTTTCATTACCTTCATTCATTTCTTTGTGAATTTGATTTTCTCTGCTCTACTGGCAACTCTGTGACAGTCCAGGTTTTTTCAGATGGTTTGGTAAGGTACCTGAGGTTGTATTTCATGATGATAGTGGAATCAGAAGTACTTCAAACCCACTGAAGTGCTTATTTCATTCCTTTGTTATTAACCTCTTGTATTAGTAATTCATCTTGCTGCATACCACTTCTATCCTAAGAGATTCTGTGTCATGGAGGCCTATTCTGAGATCCAGTGATTGTGTCCAGGAATCAAGTAATTTTAATCTGGGGTGCTATTTTTCCAGTCTTAAGATATTTATGTTTTAGTGCTTTGCCTTCTGGTGTCAGTAAACATTTCACTTTATGTATGAATGTCACAAATGGTGCTCAGCACAGCAAATCTTTGTTTTCACATGTACTCTTTTATGAAATTAGGTATTCTTAGCTTTTGATTTGTTATGTGATCTACATGTGGCAACTTTTGAATGTGTTTGTAGGTCTTCAACCCAGAAGGCCTAAAATTTATTTATCTTATTAATAACAATACTAGTTTTTTGGTTTTTTTTTTTGTTTAAAGCCTTTGTCACATTGTCAAATGTTGTAATATTTATTAAATATTATGGATGATAAAAAAGAAATTATTAAAGCTATTGTTCCCAATGGAAGTTTTGTGCTCTCATGCTCCAGTCAGACCTTTAAACTAGGATTGATGAAGGAGAGGGTAATTAACAATCAAGTGAGGAAGTGATGGGTAGAGTAGGCAAGCGAAGGGCCTGGGGTGTTGTGAAGGTGCATGGCATTAACTGAAGTGGAATTGTCTCAAGCATAGGTATGAAAATTAGGAGGTACCTATGGGACAGGATTATGGAGAAGAAAGGTCTTATATCCTTTCTGAGAAACCAGCATGCTTGTCTCTCAGAAATGCCCATACAGTATTGCATGCAGCATCGGGAACGAAAATGATGAGCATGGAAGTAGATGTCATGGCATCACAACTGAAGTGACTGAAACACCGTGGTGGATAGATACAGGTTCTGTAGGACAGACCAGGAAGGTGAGGAGAGCTGCCCTGTCTGTGAAGGAGTAGCTGGAATTTGTGAGGAAAAAGGTGGTGAGCCAGCTGCAAGTTTGAGTCAGGATTCTGTGTGCATCTCAGATCTGTGAATTTGAGGTAGCTGAGACATGCTTCAACATGCTTTCTGCTAAGATTTCAACTCCAGTAAAGCAACGTGATGATTGTCCAGAAGATGAAAGTGACTAAGCACCTGTAGCTGGCTGTTACAGAGGTTTTCTTTTCTATTAAAGAGATTACAGAGATGGATTGAATATTTATGATGTTTAAGTGTATCAGTAAGTGTGTATGAAACAGGTTCTGGTAAACTTCAGGAACTGTTTCTAAATTTCACATTGTGGTCCTATCAAGAAATTTCAAAATATCTGAGTTACATGTGAAATTATATAGAGAAATTATTGACTTGGATTTTGTGTTTTGCCTTTAATTCACCTTTAGGTTCAGCAATTTAAGCAAGACCCCAAACCATCTGCATGTCTTCATTCTGTATTCAGTGCACACACTGGTGATGAGGTCCTCTCACATAAGGAATATGGTCATCTTCAGGTAAAATACACGTGTGTGTAAATGAAAGTTGGGATGATTTTTGAATAATTTTATTGTAGTCTCCATCCTTTTACGATGCAGCTATCCCGGTTTGTTCAGATTTGTGCTAAATGTGTTATACTTGATAAAGAGATTCCTTCTGCTTCTTTTAGTAAGAAGGACAGTTTTGAAATGTAACTCAGTGGTGTGTTTTGGTCAGAAGGTACTGAAATAGGTGAGGTTTGTGGAAGTAGATGGTTTGGTTTCTTAAGGAATTGCTTCTTTTTGACACTGTCCTGGTTTTTCTGGGACAAAACCCTAGGTCTACCAGGGCTGTGGGCCCTGACCAGTTTTGAGTCAGCTCTTGGCTGTAGGCGTATCCCAGACCATAAATGTTACACCAGGTATATAGGGGGAAATTTGCTGAGGACAGAGGGCTCCTGCTCTTGCTTGGGCTCCTGCTGACACTGCTCCTATTCCTTCTCCTGCTTCCAAGGACTGCTTTCCTGTTTAGTGACTGCTGTACCTTCACTGGGCTGAGTACAACTTTATCTACTTTATATTGGCGTTGGTATGAGTTTTGTTGTTTCATTGAATCCATTTTCATTTCACCCCATGGATCTTCTCTCCTTTTCCAATTTTTTTTTTCCTCTCTAATGGGGAGGGGTCATTGGGTGATAGGGCAGCTGCAATGGTTCAGCCCAAACATGGGCTAAACATAACCAGAGACTAACAGATGGCTGTCAGTAAATCATCCTGGCAAAAAAAATTACTGAAATAGTCAATAAAGTGAAAGATTTAGTGTACTCTTACATTGAATATTATCTTTTTGTTTTAATGTTCCCAGTTTAATTTTCCTCAAGTCTGAGCAATTTTCATTCATAGTATAGTTTTAATGTAAAGCTTTGTCTAGTTACGAATTGTTCCTCGCTGTTCTGTGTAGTGGTTTTTAGTCAGGTTCATTGCATAATTGATCGGTTTATTGTCTTTTATTTTGCAATGTTGACTTATACTTTTTTCCCCTCTGTCTCTTTACCTTCAACCCCTCTTTTTCCTCCTGTTTCTTGGCCTTCAGACCCTTTTTGGCATTTTGTGACACTGCTGCTTTGCATATTTAAGAAATCACTAGCAAAGTTATTAAGAAGTGTCAGTAGGTTGATAATTATTTAATTTCCTGTTGACAACATCACTTAAATAGTTTGTAGACTAAATATGTTGGATTCAGGAAATCTATGTTCTGTGGAGTTATCCTAAGTTAGCATTTTGGACTTCTGTGTGAAACTTCCTGAAGATGCACAACTTCTGTCTGCAGGAGGAGATACTAATGTTGATAGCTCAAAATCTCTATTTTTTGTGGCAGCTGAACTCTTCCCATAAAGATGAACACACAATCCTTTCTGTCATCAACAAATCTCAAAAAACAGAGGGTTTTCAGCTCTGCAGAGACAACAGAAAACACAATAACTCAGATGATCCATTTGGGAAGGAGTGGGAAGAATATGTTATGTAGCTGGTCTGCTGTTACTGCTGTGCTTGGTGCTTTTCAGATTGTATTAAGAAAATGGAGTCAATGGTCTTTAAATTTTGGGATTTTTAGAATTTGGACCTGATTCTTTATCTGATATGTTTCAGATAGGATTTTTTTTTTAATGTATTTTCTCTAAATTTTATATACTGAGATTATGGGTTTACAGCAGGTTTTTGTGATAGACTTACTTTCTCTATTGAAGCTGTACAAATTCTTAATTCTGTATGACAAAAATAATTTTCTTTGATTCATTATAAAATGATATGGTGCTTATGACGCCATCCAGAGGGACCTGGACAGGCTGGAGAGCGGGGCCCAGGCCAACCTCATGAAATTCAACAAGGCCAAGTGTAAGGTCCTGCACCTGGGTAGGCACAATCCCAAGCACAAATCCAGGCTGGGTGGTGAATGGCTGGAGAGCAGCCCTGAGGAAAAGGACCTGGGGGTTGATGAAAAGCTCAACATGAGCCTGCAGCGTGCACATGCAGCTCAGACAGCAGCCGTGTCCTGGGGTGCATCAAGAGCAGCGTGGCCAGCAGGACAAGGGAGGGGATTCTGTCCCTTTGCTCTGCTCTCGTCAGACCCCACCTGGAGTACTGTGTGCAGTTCTGGAGCCCCCAGCACAGGAAGGACATGGAAGTGTTGGAGTGAGTCTAGAGGAGGGCTATGAAGATTATCAGAGGACTGGAGCAGCTCTCCTATGAGGACAGGCTGAAAGAGTGGGGGCTTCCAGGAGAAGGCTTTGAGGAGACCTTGTAGTAGCCTTCCAGTATCTGAAGGGGGCCTACAGGAAGGCTGGGAAGGGACTGTTGACAAGGTCTTGTAATGACAGGGTGAGAGTTAATGGGTTTATAACTGGCAGAGGGGAGATTTAGACTAGATGTTAGGAAGAAGTTCTTTACAGTGAAGGTGGTGAGATGCTGGCACAGGTTGCTCAAGGAGGTTGTGGCTGCTCCCTTCCTGGAGGTGTTCAAGCCAGATTGGATGAGGCCTTGAGTGACCTGTACTAGTGGGAGGTGTCCCTGCATATGGCAGGGGGTTGGAACTAGATGATCCTTGAGGTCCCTTCTTACATTACTATTCTATGATTCTATGATTATCTGTACAGCTGCTGAAGGTAACTACTGTTAATAATAAATGCTATGTACAGCTAGAAAAGAGTTTTTCACAAATGTAATTGTATCTGAATATTGCAGTTGTATTTCTGTCAGTTGATAATGCTAAAATTCTGGTCAGGGATAAAGTGGATTTGTTTTTAGATGTGCCCTTTACTCTTCAGTGTCCTACTTGCCTTCTAGATACTTTCCTTGCTAATAAATGCTGGTATGTGTAAATAGGAAGTGACTTGTGACAGACGTGACTGTCTGTGGATCAAAGCAGTATACCTAAGCAAAAATATTAAAATATAATCACTTCAAATAATTGAAAAAATCATAATGCAGCAGAAGTTTGATAGCAATGCTTCTGTGTGCATCTCTTCCTATTGTTTGTTTCCACATCATAATATCTAGGATATTGGTAGAGTAATATAATACTTTTGGAGAACATAAACTACAGTGGGACCATCTTTGTTAGTAATATCGCATTTATCTAGTTTGTTTATGGATTGCAATTAACAAAGTTAAAATTTCCTTTCTGTCTTTAATTACTTCAGATAAGTGCTGTGTCATTATTTCTCCTGTATTTGGTTGAGATGATCTCTTCGGGGCTGCAGATTATCTACAACACTGATGAGGTACAGATTGATTTCCAATGTTACAACACATGCTTTATTAATTTGGGATTTTTTTTCTTGGTTTGATTTAATTGCCAACTGTAAAATAACTGTTCTGAAAATACACTGCAGGTATTCCCCACTTGTAATGGAAGTCAGAAAAGATAAAAGGAATGAATGGTGTAAGAAAATAATACCTAATAAAGTATTTGATATACAAAGAGTGAATGTAACATGTTACTGAAACTTATATATTTCCCTGCTATATCTGAAAGGTGCGAAGTCAAAAATTCAAGGTCTGTTGGGACTGTTATATTCTAGTTATATTGTCACTTTTCACCTAATTGTTATAGTCAGTGCTTTCTGTCCAGTGGAATTTCAACCCTAATTTTCTGGAAAGCAGAAGGGCTTATTCAAATGCTACTTCTTTAATTGGAAATAAACTGATTTTATATCAGTTTATATCAGGTAAGAGATGTTTGTACAATTGTTAGCTGCTTTGTAAATAAGACAATAATAGCCACTATGGCCTTAACTTCAGGAGTAGTCATGTCAGGACTGCCTACTGTGCCAATCTAAAGTGAGGCTGCATTCTGAAACAGGAACACAGATACCTTTTATATTTTTCCCCTACTTTTCTTATTGTGCATTTGTTTCAGATTTCCTCAGATCCATTTACTGTATGCTGCTGTGTTGTCTTTAAAAGCTTTAATGCACTTAGAGAAGTACCATTTTTAAAAAGGAGATTTTTCCAGTAATGGTATATTTGCATTCTATTTCTACAATTAATTTTTTTTTTAGATAATGGGAAAACTAAGTCATGCAAGTTATCTTAGATCATATTATAAGTCTGTATTATTTTCTCTGAGTTTCTTTTATATCTGAGGAGACAAATTTGTATAATTATGTATATACTTAGCTTGATTTAGTTTCTATTGTCGTCCAGATGTTTGCATTTTATTACAGAATCTGCAGGAAAAGTGCATGTGTATAGACTTCAGTGGATCTTTTCCAGTGTCAGAATGTAGTTTTCATAGCAGGCATGCCCTAAGAGTCTGTAGGCTATGGGGATTTATACTAAGATTATCTTGCCACTGACCTATAAATTCTCATAGTCCCTCTATAGCTTCCACAGCTACATCTATTCTCAGATCTTCTTAACGCCACGTACCTGTGGTGTTTCCGAGTTTTCCTGTGTGCCTATGTAGTATTCCACATAGTGACATTGGCAGCACTGTGGATGTGGCAGTCCTCTACCCAAACATCAAGTTGGGTATTTCCTTCCAATGAGATCATTGCACAGTGTATTTAGTCTCTTTCCATTCGTAGAGTTTTGAACCAGTGCTAGCACAGTGGTAGATGGCTGATATTTGGCAAGCTGTCTGCATTGATATGTTTGTACACAGAACTCTTGGCTTTGAAGGCAGTCACTGTATACTAGGCTGCTTGATGTCAGCCATGGCAGCTGACAGTGAGTTACGCTCTAATTGGATCTGTTTGCAGTTGGAAAATAATTAAATTGCATCTTTGTGTCCATAACAAAGAGAACAGTATATGATTGTGCAAATGTGAATTGGAGAGCAGTTATCTACACGTAAACCTGTCATCCATGCTGTGTGTGAACTCTTCATTACACCTTGCTCTCCACAAGCTTGACTTCTGGAAAAATAAGCTTAACACACAATTTCTCTAAGTACTTCAGCATAGCCTTGGTTATAGCATTTAGGTGTCTATGATATGAATGATTGCTCTCTGAAGATTTTGGTCTGCAACCACTTATCTGCTGTTTTGTGTTTTTGTGAATCTAAGGTTTGGAAACCTTGATTTAGACTCCTAAAATACCTGTAATTGAACATGTTTTTCTTGTTCTGAAAATGATCGGTGGTTGTGCTGGTTTGAGGATAATTGGAATATTAATTTTTTTTAAAAAATTAGATTATAGGCTGTGAAAAGAAAACAATGGTGATGTCTAATTAACTCACACTTACTGAGATGTATAAAAACACATAGATAAGACAGAGTGTCTCTGTCTGTCGGAGTCTGTGTTTCTCTTCTGCTTGTGGCACTGTAACCCAACTAAAATCATTCTACTTCTGACCCCCCTTCCTGATCCTCCAAACTCAGCTTGCACGCAAGGCAGACCCTGAGATAAGGTATAGGGGTAGAAAGAATGTGGAAGGGTGATTGGGAGCCACTCCTGGGGACTCTGATTTCTGGGAGGGGTATTGTGTTTCTGTATTACCTTTAACTTGTATATATATTGTAATATATTGTAAACATCTGCTTGTAAATTGCACTAAGCTGTGAATGTAAACCTTCATTCCTTAACTTCCAGCCAGCTGAATCTAGTCTGGGTGATTTTGTAAGAGCTGGGGGGCGGGGAACTCCCAAACCACCACAGTGGTAGAAAGTTATTGGCAAGGTTCTATATTTCTTTGTGATGGTATTTGCATCTTCATTTAGCTGATGCATCTAAATTTCAGTTAAAAACATCTTAAATACCTTAAAATACTACTAAATACCTTAATATTCAGTTGAAATGTGTTGATCCAGGAAGAGATTTTAATTATAATAAATTGATTCAGAATTTTATTTGTGTTTCTTAAGGAGTGTGGTTTGGATCTGCATATGTATGTATTATCTAAAGCTGATCTAATAAAATTTTGGCATTTAAGTTTTCTTAAAATTAATGAAGAAGGAACACCAACATTTATGTGTCCTCATCTCACAGGGTTTCATTTGTTTTGCTTTCTGGTGGTTTTTAGGACAAATTTTTTTGAAAGATCAAAGTGCCACCTTTTTTAACTCTTCAAATATGTGTCTGTGCTATGAAATAATTTTTATCCCTGTTTCTGCATCAGTTGTAATCACCAAATATGGGACAGCTCTTAATATTTTGTCATGAAAAACTGTTGTTAAAGAAAACATATGAACTTGAAACCATCGTTCTCTGGGAGTGTGTGCGTGTGTGTAAGGATGGAAGAAACAATTATGATGGCTAAGGAAAAACAACTTTGTCTTTTTGAAAAAAATGAACAGAAGAATGTATATTTTCATTTTCCTTGAGTCACTTTTTTCTTTCTTTTCTCTATTTCTTGTAGGTGTCCTTCATTCAAAATCTTGTGTTTTGTGTGGAAAGAGCGTATCGTGTACCAGATTTTGGTATCTGGGAAAGAGGAAGTAAATACAACAACGGTACTACAGAGCTACATTCGAGGTAGGTGAGCAAATGTAGCTCTCAGTTAAAGCATGTAAATGTGATAGGAATGAAAATAATTCATGAGGTGAGTTAAAAATAATAATGCATTAAAATACTGTTTGAACTAAATTACAGTTCTCTAAAGACTGAGGGGTGTATTTTGGGAAGTGTGAAGCATAATTTCATCATCATATGCATGCTGAAATAACCACATAGATGCTTAGCTATTTTAGTATTCAAATTCCAATAATTATCTGCAGCTGCATGCATATAATTCTGAAAATTGTGGTCAGAACCATTCAGGCTCTTGAGGCATGTGCAAGAGATTGTATTCCCAAAATGTTTAAGAATATCCTGATTTAAGATGGCATTGAATCATGGGTCTAGATTTTTCTCATCCCCTCGTCTATCCTGGGAGGAAGAAGGTGGGCACAGCATGAAGCCTAGTGCACAAGTTCTTTTGCAGGTTCCTCAGATTATACAAGTGACCTGGCCTTCTGATCCCTACCTGTGACACAGGGAATATTCTCAACATTTTAACACTAGGGAGGTCCAGTTCACTTTAGTGGAATTGGTCTATCCTGGATCATACCTGAAATCTCAAATCTTGCTTTTTCTGGTGTTACGATAGTTTTCTTCACTTTGTGACTTCTGAAGGTTTATTAATTGAAAGTAGCTGTATCTTGCATATCTTAGGATTTAAAAAAAAAATCATTGATTATCAAAATTGTCATAGGCTTGCAAATGACACCTTTTTTTCCAGTTTTTAATGTTGACAAGTGAATCTGTGTTCTCATTTCATAGAATTGTAAGGTTGGAAGGGACCTCAAAGATCATCTAGTTCCAACCCCCTGCCATAGGCAGGGACACCTCCCACTAGTACAGGTCACTCAAGGCCTCATCCAACCTGGCCTTGAACACCTCCAGGGAGTGAGCAGCTACAACCTCCCTGGGCAACCTGTTCCAGTGCCTCAGCACCCTCACCGGAAAGAACTTCCTCCTGATGACCTTCCCTCTGCCAGTTAAAATCCATTGCCTCTCATCCTGTCATTGCAAGACTTTGTAAATAATCCCTCTCCAGCCTTCCTGTAGGCCCTCTTCAGATACTGGAAGGCTACTATAAGGTCTCCTCGAAGCCTTCTTTTCTCCAGGCTGAAGAGCCCCAACTCTCTCAGTCTGTCCTCACAGGAGAGCTGCTGCAGCCCTCTGATCATCTTCATGGCCCTCCTCTGGACCTGCTCTAACACTTCCATGTCCTTCCTGTGCTGGGGGCTCCAGAACCACACACAGTACTCCAGATGGGTTCTGACAAGAGCAGAGTAAAGGGGCAGAATCACCTCCCTTGCCCTGCTGGCCACACTGCTCTTGATGCAGCCCAGGACTCAGTTGTCTGTCTGGGCTGC
>VWZE01016313.1:301921-341796 GCA_013396675.1 Eubucco bourcierii | reverse complement strand
CACTGACAAAGATGTTAAACAGCACTGGTCCCAGCACTGACCCCTGAGGGACACCACTTGTCACTGGTCTCCCGGTGGACATTGTGCCCTTGGTCACCACTCTCTGCATGTGACCATCCAGCCAATTCCTTATCCAGCAGTGCCTCACCCATCAAGTCTGTGGTTTCCAGTTTGGTGACCAGGATGTCATGTGGGACAGAGTCACATGCCTTACTCAGGTCCAAGTAGATGACATCAGTTACACTTCCCTTGTCGACTGTTGCTATGACTTCATCATAAAAAGCCACCAAATTAGTCAGGCAAGATTTGCCCTTGGTGAAGCCATGCTGGTTACCACCAATCACCTCTGCTTTGTTTTCCATTTGCTTTAGCAGAGCTTTCAGGAGGATCTACTCTGTGATCTTGCCAGGAGCAGATTTCAGAATGAAATTATTTTTCTTAGTTTAAATACAGGCATGTGTTTTTGTCTCTGGATACAGTTGCCTGCCACTGCAACAAAACACTTACTTTTAGGTGTGGTGTGGTGTTTTTTTCAGGGCTTTTATAGAGTTTTTAGCAATGGTATGAGAACTGAAAACTCCAAGTTATATAACCTGCTTTATTGGTTTCTTGCTCCTATGTCTGTAAAATTGTCAAATGCTGGACTATATGAGCCTTCATTTAGAAGGCTCCACATCTCACCTTCTACAAATTTGCATCAGGAAGACTTAAATTCCCATACTTTCTGTTGTTTGTGGCATTCTGGTTATTCAGTATGTAGATTGCCTCAGGTGAAAACTGAACATCTTGTCTTAATCTAGTCTGACGTTTATAGGTTGTTTTTTCTAAGGATGAAGTTTTATGAGATGAACTGAGCCAGTCCAACAGATCACTGGCATGAAAGAAAGTACAGAGCTTGGTCCTAATTTAAGAAGTAATTTTTAGTCGTTAGAAACAGGCCTTGCCCCCAGTTATCTTTCCTATGTAGATATTATTGAGGAACCCTGTAAGTAAACTAAAATACTGTCTATAGTTTGTTATGCCCCTATGGTAGCGTATCTACCTAAGAAAGCTCTAATAACAACTATTTTAAAAAACTGAAACAGACAAAAAAAATAAGGACAAGACAAAACAAAACAAAGGAAAAAAAAAGACAAAACAAACAAACAAAAAAAACCAACAAAGAAATTATTGTAACCAATTTGGGTTAGTCAGGAGTACTGTAGGTTATGTCTGAAGTGACTGGTTTGGAGACCGTAATCACTTGGGTTCCAGTCCTGTGTACTGCACTCCCGACCCTTAAAACTCAGACTGTAAATCTACACACAGTGTGTTTGCTTTCAGGCAGATTTACAAAAGGTATTATGTAATATGAAGCCCATGAATAATAACTGCAAATTATAGCCTGTGTTAGAAGATGCAGGTATTTTATATCTTTACACAGTCTTGGTATTCTGTCTTAGTACAGTTCAAACCACTTCTAATAAATGATAAATAATGAAATGCTCTGTGGACTAGGTCGTCTTTGATGTATGCAAAGTGATGTCTTTTACTGCTTCAAAGACAAGATTTGTAACAGCTTTTATTATAGTGTGATCCCCTTCCCATACAGCTGAACTTCTGAAAAATTAAATTGTCCTGTAACCATTTGATCAAGCTGTTCTCCAGGCATCTGCTGAGTACCTCTGCAAAATGTCTTTGACATCTCCCATATGTGCTGTGAGAATAATGAAGTTGCTGAAGTGCAGTATCTGCATATTCTGAATCTAAGGCTGTAGAGCCTCTATCTGGCTCTCCTCTGTAGTGTAAGGTGTTATATTGCTATAGTCGTGTCCTTCCTTGTTAGTTAGTTTTGTCTAGATAAAAATTACTATTGTTCTGGGATTGGTTTTTGGTTTGTGTATTGGTTCGAGTTTAAGCTTCCCAGGGGACTCAAAATATAGCTAACAGACACCAATACAATAATAGTAGCATGCCTTCCCCTCTTTCCCCCTTTTTGAAAGAAAGGAATTAGGTGTACAGAGAGAAGGGGTGAAACACCCAAAGAACAGTCATGCTTCGATTTGGAAGTTAAAAGAAAAAAAAACCTTTAACAATAAATAAAAGGTATTTAAGGTAGGAGAGTTATAAATAGGTATAGGGAAGAAAAAAAAAAACAAGATTAAAAAAATATATACAACCAGATTGCTGACAATGGATGGAGGTAGATTCAGGAAGGGATGTCCAGCATGTGGTAGAAAATAGCTGAATGGTTAAGATGGGAGCATCAGGAACAAGGTGGTGCTATCAGGCAGGCAGGCCAGGAGAGAAACAGGAAGTTCCTCTGTTTATTTAGGGGGTCCAGGCAGGAAGTGGGAGTGGGCTAACCACTGCACCTGGGGTCAAGCAGACCTGAGGTCAAGTTCAGACCACTTCCCCCACCCAGGAGGGTTAACCCTTTACAGTTTGTTAATTGGTTGGTGGTTTGGGTTTTTTTAGCATCCCTTGTTGGACTTGATGCTGAAGTTGAACTGCACAGTTGTTGTAATGGAGACAAGAAACTGAATGGAAGGAGGATTAAGGATGCATATGCTATATGATGTGTTTCGATTAGCAGTTACTAAGAATATGAAAATTTTAGTGTTTGCCATCAAGTATTTTATTGAGAGGGTAAATCTTAACAAAAGTTACCGGGAATGATGAATGATGCTTAAGTGAATTTACTGATTGATTTTATCACACTGGAACTATAAGTTGGTTGAATTAGTCTCGGTTTTCCTGCCCCAAAAGTGGATCAAGGTCAAGTGTATTACAATTGCAAGACTGCTCTTGATAATCTGTAACAAATTACAATTGTCTGCTGCAGAGAAGTCTACAGATGGAACCTGAGGATGTTCAGGAATCTTCACTTGACGCATGCAGAAGCACCAGAGCAGGATGATCAAAAGGCATTACAGAATCTCCATCTGCAGAGATTTTTAAGACTTGTCTAGATGAGGTGATGGCTTAGTTGAACTGATCTTGGTTATTTTATGTGGCTTCAGGTGAGAGTTCATTTTGCAGTGGAAGATTGCTGTATGAACCTTCCAACCAATTACCTGATGATCCTGTCAGATTTTCAGAGGAATACTGAAAGTGAATTTGGGTTAGACTTTGTTTTGGGACACTCTCCAAATAAGCATCTTTTTCTGTGGGAGCAGAGGCCATCAGGTTAACGCAGCATATTCATAGTGAGTTGCTGAGTGGAGAAAGGAACGTGTCGAAATACAGTTTGCCTTTAATTTGTACTGTTAAAACAGTCTGTTGCTTTGTTGCTTTTAAATTGCAGAGTATGGAGAACATCTGTAGAAAGATATGAGCATAATGTTTATTATAAAGGCTGTTTTCTAATTTGACCAGTAGGAAGGCATTAATCTGTGGGAGTGAAACAAGTGTCTAAAGTGTGATGATAATTTTTAAGCGAGTTTCACTGTGTGATTTATTCAGTCTTTTGAAAACATACTAGATAGTGCAGCTGTTCTTGTACTTTCAATTCCTCCCATCACTTATCTAAAAAACTCATGCACATGGTGAACAGAATGCTTGATATACCATAGAATCATAGAATGGCAAGGTTGGAAGGGACCTCAAGGATTATCTAGGTCCAACTCCCTGCCATAGGCAGGGACACCCCCCACTAGTACGGGTTACTTGAAGACCTCATCCAACCTGGACTTGAACACCTCCAGGGAGGGAGCAGCCACAACCTCCCTGAGCAACCTGTGCCAGTGTCTCGGCACCCTCACTGTAAAGAACTTCCTCCTAACATCCAGTCTAAATCTCCCCTCTGCCAGTTTAAATCCATTGCCCCTTGTCCTGTCGTTGCAAGACCTTGTAAATAATCCCTCCCCAGCCTTCCTGTAGCCCCCTTCAGATACTGGAAGCCTAGTCTAAGGTCTCCTCAAAGCCTTCTCTTCTCCAGGCTGAAAAGCCCCAACTCTCTCAGCCTGTCCTCATAGGAGAGCTGCTGCAGCCCTCTGATCATCCTCATGGCCCTCCTCTGGACCCGCTCCAACAGTTCTACACCTTTTCCATACCTTTGTAGAGTGAACAAATACTACATGATGGAGTAAAGAAAGTGGTATTTTAATGCTGAAACAATTGTATTTAAATTTCAGGTAATATTTGTGAGCATACTGAAGTCTCCAGGGGCTTTAAATAATTAATGGTCATAAAAATACTGACAGGAAATATTAGTCTTATTGTAGAATAATGACTGAGTATGTAAAATAGAAATTTTTTGAAGAAAGGAATCTATATTTGTCTTCAGTTTGCTTTTTTTTTTCAAGTACTATAATCCTATTTCATAGGTAGAGTAGTTGTACATTATTTGAGTGCCAACAGTTGTTGCTGTTGAGCAAGTGTTACTTCTCTACTAATTTTTTTTTCCCTACTCTGAAAATATTTGACTGTTTGTGTTAGTACTGGTTTTGGAAGGGAAATGGAGAATGGTATTTCATATTCTGAGAACATAGATTTCAGTGAATTTAATTTTCTGTGTCTTGCTTGATAATACTTAGCTCCTGTGGAAAGTTCTGAGTCATCATGCCAATTTGTTTGATCAGTTTCTAGGTGATAATTAAAATAGAGCATTTGTTAGACCAATTACATTTTTTTGTTCAGGTAATTGAAAGAAGACCAGAAAAATAATTATCCTCACAACACTTCTGAGCTCAGTTTTTCTTCAGCACATTCTCTGGTACCAAAAGCTTTAATCAACAGAAGATAGAGTACTGAAGAATTACACCACTGTTTGATGGCAGCTGCTCAGAGCAGAATTTAGTTAACCTAATCACCTTTTTCTTGCTGAACCGATTAGCATTAAATCCCATGAGTACTATTGCTGGCAGTGTTTCATAGAAAATATGAGGTATATAAACCTGTCAGCAATAGTTAAAAACAATAAGTCTGAAAGCAGTGACTAAAGTATTTCTAATATTAAACCCAATCCAGATAAAAGAGTACTTGAAAGGAACAAATTCTGTAACTCCGAACTGAGTTTTTTCATTATTTTCTGTATAATCGTAATCAGATCCTATCTTTACAATATGGATTAATTAGTAAACATTTGAAAGTTGACATTTTACAGTAATAAATAGTACAAATCAATTTGTTTAGAGTAAGGTTAAATGTTTGCTCTGATGCAAAAATGTCGCATGGAGTAGAGAAGAATAAATCAGTCACCGATTGCAGTTTTCTGGCAATTTGGTTGCTATAAGTTTTTTGAGCTGTATAAGGCAGTCGTTCGCCAATACTGTCACAACACCTCTTATACTGAAAATGTGATATTATAGGTGATTATTTGATAAATAATTTTGGTAACTCAAGTGTTGCTTGATTAATTATTTTTTAAAACAAAATATCTTAGGCTGTCTTGTTCAGCAAGTACATATTTCCAACTTAAATCTTTATTGATAAAATTAATGCTTTACCATTTTCTCACAACTGGAGTGTGGCCCTCAAGACATTTTAGGATACTTTCATTTTTCTCAGTTATGCCTATCTATGTGCTTCTGTGGTTCTCATGTTATCTGGGCACATGGATGCTCTGAGAAACTTTTTTGTTTGTTTTTGGTTTGTTCCCTGTTTGGAAGTACTGCATAATTTTTAACCCAAATGAAAGATGGTAAGAAATAGGAAAGTCTGGATGGCTGAATGGATCATTGGTTTTAGACAGGAAAAGATACAGACTTGTAACTCCTCTATTTTTTTTTTTATTAAGAGAGTATTTCAATGAATTATTGTCCTAATGAATAAACTGTTTAATTACTTGTTTTTTCAACTGCAGTTGAATGGACACATGTCAAATTGGCATATCTATAATCATGCATTTTTAAAAACAATATTTGAATTTCTGCTCTTTGTCATAAATCAGATTTCACAAAACATCAAAAATGAAATGTTGCTGTGCTGCCTTTTGTGTTTTGTGGTGGGTTTTTTTTTTAATAATCACAAGGGAAAGTTTAAGACAGAAAAGGCTTTGTACACATTTTTATTCATAGGGATATAATTTTCATAATTGGTAATTGATTTAAAAATTATAGAATTGTTAGTGATTTTAGTGCTTTGTCTTCAAACATAACTCTTGTTTTCTTTGTGATGGAGTAAGTGAAATAAAAGATGGTTAACCATATGGTTGACATTAGAAAACCTTCCTTTTTGAATCCAGATTGATGAGTTCTTTTTTTTTTACATCGAAAGCTAGCAAGAAGTCAGTCTTTAAAAATATAGTGCCTGAGAGCTGGGTTGAAAAATTGTGCTGAAGTAAAACCCTGTGCTATTACACTGTTAGCAAGACCTTGAAATACAGAATGGCAGATGTATAGTTGCAAGGTGAGAACAGAAGTGCTCCTTCCAGATGGTCCCTGACATTTGAAGACAAATTGCTGAAAAGTATTTAAAACAAAACAAAAAACCAACAACAAATCCCCACCAAACACCCAAATTTGGTGCGTCATCATTTTATTAAACTCAAATCAAGGTAAAAATCATAGTTCTGCACACTGTCAAATGTGTTAAATTTTAATCTGGGCTTGAATTACATACCTCTGTTATTTTTTGTTGTTGTTTTGTTTTCTCCTTAGCTCCGTGGGGCTGGCAAAAGCAGCTTTAGAAGCAATTAACGGTTTCAATCTCTTTGGAAATCAGGTAATAAAAATGTTTGTTTTCTCTTCTTTTTCTTGCATTGTTGGAATATTTTGGTCTTTTTTGACTTGTAGCTGATCTTGCTCATGTGACCAAATGTGTGGATTTCATACAAATGAAACATTAATTGATGAAATATATGTAAGTTACAATTTAAGTGGTAAGTAGCTAACATAGAAATTCAGTCTATTAAACAATCTTACCTACTGATGAAAAGCTATACCACTTACTGTTACTAGACTCTGCTTTGTCTTATGGCATAAACTAGGAGGTCCTCCTAAAGAAGGATTTCTGACTCTGTAGACTTTTATATATTTTAAATTTTTGAGGATATCTAATCATGGTTGTGTTTTCATATGTGGGTTTGTTTTTGCAGGTTTTTATTTATTTATTTATTTGGTTGGTCAGTTTTGGTATTTTTTAAAATCTTTGTAGGAGTACAACAGAATTGTTCTGTTTAGAATCCACTCCTCCGGTAATATTGATGGCTGATGGCTTAAAAGTATAATAAGAAAATGTTCTTGATGCTGACACAAATTACACTTTTCCCAGAGAAGTTAGCTTTGGTAGGTAAACCTACATTTGGTAGGTATACCTACATTTTAGAAGCTGATATTCTGTCTTAAGAACTAGGAGCTAGTAGGGGTCTTGAGTCATGATCAGAGATTACACACGCTTTGTAAGTATTTAGAAAAAAAAAATCATTTATCTACAATCTTTGCTTTGCTAGCAGTCTCAAGCACCAGTGTACGTGGCTGCTGGGTTTGTTTTCAAATGAGATTTTAACTGAATTCTGAAATGGATGAATAAATTGCTGAAGCAAAACCAGTTTAAATGCTTTGAGAATTTATTTCCAAGATACTTAACATAAACAGAAACCATTTTGACCTTCAGTCTGCAGCAGAGTTTGTCTTTTTGCTTAGCTCCAGCTGTGTTCCAATAGCTTTGAGAAATCCTGCTGAGGCTCTCAAGAGAAACTTCTTTGCACCTGCGTGTAACCAGTGTAACCTGCATAAATCATTGTGCATAGGACAGACTACTCAGCCTTTCCATGCAAATTTTGACACACTGTGGATGCTGGAAGAGGCTAATAAATAGAACTGTGTAGTATCATAGCTGTGCTCTGACTCGGTTGTGGGGATTAATGAGGTAGGAATTATAAAATAGACAGTTATTTTATTTCCAGAAAGCCCCACCCACAACTCTATATAAAATTAGTTAGATGGGTTTCAGAAATTTGTGTGGGAAAATCTTTCACAAAGATGCTTACAGCGAATTTAGTAACCCAGAGAAATCAGAAAGCCTGGAAAAGGGTTTGTTATAAAAAATAGCTTTGCCGCACTTAGGAACAAAGGCAGCCTGGAGCCCTAGGGAACGTCAGCGCTACTCACGGCGGTGGAGTAGGAATTAGGAGATAGTCCCTTGGCTTCTTGTCGGCAGTCTTTTCGCGGCAGTGCCTTGAAGTGCAGATCATTGGGCAGCACTGGGTAAAGGTCAGGCTGCTCGCAGTGTACCCAAGATTATGGCAGAGGCAGGTCCCTTTAATAGGCAGGCAGGATCTGACGGTCCGACACTGGCAGTCGGTGGCTAGCAGTCCGACGCTGGCAGTCCCCTCAAAGTCTGCCTAAAGACCCCGTAGATAATGTGTCCCATTGCCATATATATATGCTGGGGCGATTTGCTCTCCCCAGTTCAAGCCTATGGGGATGGGGTAAGGTACTTGACACCTACTCCTTTCACATTCCAAACCCCCCGGAACCAGAGGTGGTAGTGGTGGGAGCAGAACAGTTTTGCACCCCATTCCAACCTTTGGTGGGCCAGGCACTTGGGTGTGCCCCACCACAGCTCTCATGCATGTGTATTACATATCTTGGGAGTATATCACGATAGGGCTGTTCCCTTGTGTGATCGTGAGTGAACCCAGAGAAGACAAGATAAAGGTCACTTATGCTTGATACTCACATTACACTGTTCGCTACCTCCCTCCCTGAATTCCAGAAAACACTGTAAAATATTACACTTTACAATACTGCTATTTGTTCTGTAACAAAGCACTGCTTAGCTCATGTTCAGATATTTTTAATGCATCCTTTGTTACTCTTTCTAGGTGCCAGATTAAATAGAGAACAATTATGAACTGAAAAATGATTGGCTTCTTGTTTAATCTAAAGTTTACATACTTTAATGGAAAAAGAAGTTTATTCATGGTTTTTGAATTCTGTTCATTTTGATCTTGCATCATACCAGAAGTATTTCATAGAAAGTGGGAGTTACAAGCAGAAAAATACAGTCAAACTGTAATCCTCATGTTTCCTCAGTAAAAATGTATTTATCTGTTGAGAACTTTTAGCAGATAAAATGAGACTAAGTATCTTATTTACTTTATATCTTATATGTCTTATGCTCATTCCCAGTCTGTTTTGCATCTCTGAAACAGTAGTTATGAATCTATACGAAGGATTTAATATGTATGATATCGACGTAAGAATTCTTCTATAATCCTTACGGTGTATTGATCATAGCTAGGTCCTGACTTAGAATCATAGAATGGTAAGGTTGGAAGGCACCTCAAGGATCATCTGGTTCCAACCCCCTGCCATAGGCAGGGACACCTCCCACTAGTACAGGTTGCTCAAGGCCTCGTCCAACCTGGCCTTGAACACCTTCAGGGAGTGAGCAGCCACAACCTCCCTGGGCAACCTGTTCCAGTGCCTCACCACCCTCACTGGAAAGAACTTCCTCCTAACATCCAGTCTAAATCTCCCCTCTACCAGTTTAAACCCATTGCCCCTTGTCCTGTCATTGCAAGACCTTGTAAATAGTCCCTCCCCAGCCTTCCTGTAGGCCCCCTTCAGATACTGGAAGGCTACTATCAGGTCCCCTCAAAGCCTTTTCTTCTCCAGGCTGAAGACCCCCAACTCTCATAGCCTGTCCTCATAGCAGAGCTCCTTCATTGTATTGTCTTGATTCTGCTTGAGTTTGTATAGCAGAACCTTAAAAACAGGCCTGATTTTCCACTTAGGATGCAGTGTGAGCTGGCTGTGTTCCATTTCATGTTTTTACTTATTTACTGTAGAAGCATCACTACTAAAAATACTGTAACTTATTTTATCTTTTTGTAGCGTTGGTATAGTTAATCCAAACCTGTTTTCAGAGTATCACAAGACTGAGTGTTTTGGAATTTTTATCATTAATGTAAGATTTTCACAATAAGTTTCAGAAAAAAAAACAGATTCACAAAAAAAAAAACCAACCCAAAAAACCCACTATATAAGAGGATCTGTGTGAGTTAGTTAACAAAGTACAAGGTGCATGCATGTGTGTACTGAAATGGGACCGCTAGTGACAAGGTGAGCACTGTTTGAAGTTTGTCCTAGTCATAGTACAATAAATGATTTATATATAAGCTACATTCCTTGTATTAGTCTGTAGGAAAAAAAAAATGTTTATTTATATGGTGTCCTTCTACAGAACTTTACAGTCTTTAGAGAAGTGAAAAATAGTTCATTTGTAAAACAAGATGCTTACGGTTTTATGAGATGCAAATTAGTCTGCTTTTGAATCCCCAAAGATTTCTTTACTGAAGCAGAGATTTGGAAAGTGCGTGTTAACACATGTAGAGAGACTGGGTTCAGAATTTGTAGATTAATTTAGTGACTTGTGAATAATCAAAATCTGAGTTAAGAAGAAAGTTTAATAATTAATCATGAAATCAAATCCAGTTATTTGTGTACATTGTCATCTCAGCACTATTCAGTATATCTTACTAGAGTGATGAAAAGAAGGTTTGGTTTTGTTGGGTTTTTTCCATGAGGACAGTGGAAAACATGTTTTGTTTAGCTTAGCAAAAGCAAAAGGTGACTATTTGTTTGATAGCTGTGTATAATTAGTGGCTAAAGGAAGGAAAAACCTATTTGGAAGGCCAGATTTATGGCTTGGTTTTGGCACAAAAGGAAGTGTGGGTTAGAAGCTTAATTGGAAATTAAAGGTTTTAATAGTTAGAAAGGATAGGTTCTGGAACGGTCTTCCTAAGAGAATAGTATACTTGAAGAGACTGCTTCTTAGGAGAAATGTGGTGATTTTATCAAAAAATATGGTGTGGTATTTATGACAGTAATGGAGTTTGGAGTTAAATATGTCTTCCAGTGGGATAGTTTCCAATGAGATTCATTATCAGTTACGACATATATGAAGATATGCATTCATCAGCAACTGATTTGAGTTTCAAAGAAATTTGCTACTGGTAATTTTTAAAGCTGCTGATTCTGTTTAGACAGTGTTTCAGCAAGTATTAAAAAGATGTAAATTACAGAATTTTACTAAGAAAGGGATTTTGCTAAGGAGTAGACTTTGACAACATAGAACTTCAATAGCTGAAAAGTACACCATTTTTATTTTCTATCGAAGTCCATTTCCCAAGCAGTACCTCAGGTGGTTATCCAATAACTTCACCTGAAATCTTCTGCACCACTATCTGGAACATAGTCACAGGGAGGGACATCTACTTTTTTGTGTGTGTGTTTGTCCTTAATACAGTAATCTTAAAAGAACTAATGGAAGAGTTCATTGCTCAAATGAATTATATAATAATCTGTAGTAGAGAAAATGGTCTGGTTTTGGCTATGTTTAAATAATGTTGCATATTCAAATTATTTTCAGTTTCATGATGTGTTTTATTTTCTGATTAAAATTGCCAGCTACCCAGACTATTACAACGTAACTTAAATAAAACACAGAAGTGGTTAGGTTAGCATATCCTGGTGAAACCTTCTTCATGTACCCTTAGTTAAATTCATGCTCTGTTTACAGGGCTGCTCATGGTCTGTTATATTTGTGGATTTTGATGCCCACAACCGGAACAGGCAGACTCTCTGTTCTTTGCTTCCTCGAGAGTCAAGGTCTCATGTAAGTAATTAAATGAAATTCACCTCAATGGCGTGGAGAAAATAAATGGATATCAGTACAATTCATAGTTCTGTGATGGCTGTTATTTTCTGCTTCATAAACATAGGAATTTGCTGGGAAGATGTTAAAGTTCTGTCTTTATTTTATTAATATTTGGGTTAAAATGGGTAGCCAGTTGGTTGTTCTCTCCAAAAATTTAAATTGAAATGTAAAATAGTAATGATTTGCAGTAACAAGCTGGATCTGCAACCTTGATGGTTGATTTTGTTTTGGCCTAGTTGCTACTAAATATTCAGCGCCTGCATTTTTGAAACATTTCCTTTGAGCTTCAGTTCATTCTTTTGTCCAAAGAAGCCTTTAAGGTTGGTTTATCAGGAGTGGCTGAGTATGAAGGTTTTTTTGTTATTGTAATCTACTGTTTCCTCAGTGAGTAAATCTAAGTGATGTTAAGTATAGATTAATTAAGAAAGCAGATATGTTTCAGTAGTAGCATCACAGGTAAATTTGGGGTTTGGAAATTAGTAATTTAAAATGAGAGATAATAGAGTTTTACTGTTTTGTTTTTTATTTTGTTCATTAAACACATGATTTAATAATCTGTTCATGAAACAGATTATTCATCTTTCAACATTAATAGTTTACTCGTCTAGAAGAATTATAGCAGTGTTGTTATACTGGACAGTTAAAATAAAAGGCACTATGAGCTTATTTTTTGGTAGTCTAGTGGTCTTTTAGAACAGTTTTGCTGTTTTTTTTATTTGCTGTTTCATAAGTTGCTTCTACTATAAAAGCAATCTTTGCCTTTTTCCTTTTGATGGCTTTATGTCAGGGGTTATGTAAATGACTGGCAAAAATATGGCATTTTAAATGGTTGAATATCTACATATATATCAGCAGAAAGGAATTCTAAAAGAGTGTGTGACATAAGAATTACAACTTTAAGCTACTGGTTTGTTTGTTTGTGTAAGCTTACCTGGAATGGTGAGGCAAGAGTTAATACTTTCTTCTTGTAGTTTTAATTCATGATGANTTTTTTTTTTTTTTTTTTTTCCCTTATCACCTTAATTGTAAATCATGTAGGCTTGTTTGCTACAGCACCTGAAGACTATGTCTGATTAAAGCTTTTCAGGAATTATGATCTAATCATAGTTGCTCTCAGGATTGCACCTTTATGAAATGATTTGATATTTATTTTGAGCAGAGGATACTTGAATGTTTGTGTTTCTTCCAGGAATAACCTGGATGATACACTTTTTTTTGTTACTAAACCTATAAATTTCTGGAATGTGTTCTTCTATCCCTGTGGATTATAACTATAAAGTAGGTCAGATTTTGAGTCAAATGAGTTCTCTTAAATCATATATCTGAACATTTGGTTTGTAGTTTGTCCTTATACATTTTTAGAAGTCATATTTCACACATTATTTTAATATTTTAGTACCATGGTTTTGATAAGGAAAATGTTCCAGATGTATATTTCGCTTAGTAGGTTAACAGCCTTTCTTTGTGTGTCAAATAATTGTCAGAAATCTAATTAAATTTGTAATGTGCTATTTCTCCCTCTTCTTGTACAGAACACTGACGCAGCACTTTTGCCCTGTCTAAGTTACCCTGCATTTGCTTTGGATGATGAGGTTTTGTTCAGTCAAACATTAGATAAAATTATTAGAAAATTGAAAGGAAAATACGGGTTTAAAAGATTTCTGAGAGATGGCTACAGAACAGCACTGGAGGACAAAACAAGACGTTATTATAAACCAGCAGAAATTAAGGTAGAGAAATGTTTGCTCTATATAAAGATAATTTTAATTTTTCTAAAATGTTTAGGTGGTACTTAAAACAAAACCAACCGACCCCATACACAGGAAAAGGCAAACCCACCACCAAATCAAAACAAAAATAGGACACATGCACCATACCTTACATACCTGCTCCATATTTGCAATGTGGCTTGCACGTTGATTCCAGATTGCTTCAAATGAAGGAGATGCATTTTGTAATTTGGCCTATGCGGTTTGGAGAGGTTGCGAAGTCAGCAAGTTTAGTCTGATTCATTTTGTAATGAATGTGCTTCCATTTATATTTAGGGTACAGTTGATTTCACATAACAAATAAGGAAGTTATTTATCTTTTTATTTAATTTCACAGCTGACTACAGGCTGAGTGTATAGAAAACAATTTTACTTTTGACCACAGAATTTATCAGTAAAGGTTATCTAAATGAAAATTTACTTTTTTTTTTCTCTGCAATAATTTCTCTGTGGAAAATTAAACATAGATTGCATATGAACCCCACAGCTCATGTAAAGGCACAGTTAAAAGTGCCTATAGAATTAAGGACCTATAACCTAAATGAAACATTAATGTACTAAAATGTTTTTGCATTCGTGTTTGTCTTTTGTTGTTTTGAAAATTATTCAGTAGAATATTCAAATACATTTGCTTAAATCAAAATAATATCTGATTAGTTTTCCTTCTTTCCAGCTTTTTGATGGCATTGAGTGTGAATTCCCTCTGTTTTTTATTTACATGATAATTGATGGTAAGTACAGCATTACATTCCTGTTCTTCAAAGGCATTAAAAAGATGAGCCTTGAGAGGAAAAACACAAGATTATTTTTCTGTCTTCTCAAACCATAATGCAGTGAGACTAAATATTTCATTGAGAGTTCTGCTTTATGGGTTAAAAAACCTCAAGCATCCAACCCTCTGTATTTCAGTATTCTTACCATGACCCGGTTTTTAGACTGTGACTTGATAGGGGCTTTTTAAAAGCTTAAATCCATGACATTCAGACCTGCATTGCCCTTTTAAGCCTTAAAAACTTTCACAGTATATCAGGACTTTGCAACAGCACATGACAGAAAAGGAAGTGGAACAGAGAACACTTCAGCAAACTGAGTCTTATGGTAGGTCTTTTCAAGTTGGATATCCTGTAGTAATTGAAAAAGAATTTAAAAGAGAAGAAAACTAACCAGAAAAAACCTCGTCCCTCTTTGAAATACCTGTGGTGTCTGGCCATGTTTTTCCTCATAGCTGTCATTGACTTCAAATAAAACCAAACCAAAACAAACCAACCAAACACACACCCCCCTAAAGAAACAACAACAACAAAAAAACCCCCTATAAACTCCCATAAAGCCCAACACCAAACCCCCAAACCAACAAAACCACAGTAAAAAAAACCAACACAAAACAACTACCAAAAAGCCTAAGCACAAAAAAAACCCCAAACCCCAAACCAACAACCTCAACAAAAGAAGCACAACTACAAGCAAATACCACTACCTAGAATTTGTCTTGAGAATAGGAGACATGTCAAAAAAGTTCTTGGCATAACTTTGGGATGAAAGATAAAACTTGTATAGAATAAAAGTCAGAGTAAGAAAACTAGTAGGGGTTACAACCATCAAAAAAAAAATGTGTAAATGGATGAAAATCTGCCCCTATGAGGTTTTTTTCCCTTTAGCGTATGACGTAGTTTGTAATAAAGATGGCGAGGGGTGCATAGGATCTGCTCTCTGCCTGGACTCCTCTGTGACCACCCACAGATTAGAATAGTTTGTTTGAAGCTGTAATAAGGTTTCACAATTGATTTTTTTCTAAAGCAATGCTTGACATTTTTCAGAGTGATACCCAAAACTGAGGAAAAAGGCACTGACATTTAGTGCAGCCCACTTGCAGTTCTGGAAGGAAAAGAAAAATAATAAGCTCTAACCGAAGTTAGAATAAAGAAACCATTTTACTCTTGTATTACAAAGAAAAACCTAAAAGTACTGCCCTAGGTTTTTTACCTTGTACTACAATTTTGTCAAATAGAACAGTTCTTTTAGTATATTTTGTGAATGTATCTGTAAATCCACAAGCTTCCTTTAATGCAAAATCTGAAGTATATACAGAGTGACTTGAATTGCTGAAAGACAATCAACTAGGAGGAGTAGTTGGCAGTTGAATGTCTGCACAATGAAAATTTTTGGGGAAAAAAACTCATGGTGTTATATTGTGAATCCTGGTTCAACTGAAAGCCTACTTGTTCATCTGACACACTTAACAGTTTACAAAGGCAAGACTTTTCAGGAAAATTTATTAAGCTGCTGAATATCTAGGAATCTCTTGATAGCTGGATTTTGTTACATGTATAGCAGTGGGGTACTGCTCAGTTGAATGGAGTCCTTTAAATTGTAGTTCACAATTATTGTTCACATCAGGAAGATTTCTATATTAATTTCA
Organism: Eubucco bourcierii; assembly: GCA_013396675.1. NCBI lineage: Eukaryota > Metazoa > Chordata > Aves > Piciformes > Ramphastidae > Eubucco > Eubucco bourcierii. Next base: position 326,019 of record VWZE01016313.1, on the reverse strand, counting down.
TTTTTAAAAGATTAACTGAAGATATCCAACCATATATTGATTTTAATTTTTTTTAATATATGAGAGAAACTAATCAGCCACTTTTTTGTATTGTCAATGAGAGCTCTTTTAGGATTTTTAAGATATGGAGAGTTAAAACAGTCCTGTCTAGTTACAAGCTACTGAACTAGTTAAGCATATTGTAGGAGAATTAAGAACACTGTTTTATTCCTCATAGATTATGATTGTCATTACCCAACTGTTATCCTCACTAGATGATTTATAATATTAAGACAAGTGTTTTATTAAATAAATGCTTATTTTATCCTTTACATCATCTGTCAATAAGACTACATTACAAATAGTCAGAATAGCATATTGCTGTTATGTCATCACTGCTCAAGTCTTTTGAAACAGATTTAGCTCTATCATTAAGCAAGGATCTACAGTTTATTATTTTACACTTCAATCTTCTACTTTTTAACAACTATTTAAGGCACTACCCCACTAGGCTGACTGGGTTTTTGTCATCTTTAATGAACATTAAGCTCACAGAAAAGTTATTTCTTCCATTAAATCAATTAATTTTTGGTTATTTTAAAGGAGTTTTTAGAGGAAATCCTGCGCAAGTAAAGGAATATCAGGATCTTTTGGATCCTTTGCTTCAACATACATCTGAAGGTATTGTCTGATAGTAATTCTTCTAAAACACTGTAGCTCTTCACCACTCTGAAATTCTTAAAATGATGACATTCCTATTATTAGATATTACAGTCAGAGCAAAGGATAAGTAATAATATCACTGTTTCCTGGTGACAAAATATGACTATTAAAATAGTCTTTTTTGTGTATGTATATTGCATCATAAAGTGTGATGATAAAAGTGATGTTACCTTGAAAAATGCTGCTGATACAGATGTACAATTTACACTGTACTCAGTCATTCCTCCCCCCCTCCACTTGTGCTTGATTGTTTACAGAATTCACTTTGTGTTTGCAGGAATATACAAACTACCTGCAGACAGATTATTTCAGTGTTCCACCTGGATACAGTTGAGAATTACTCACATCATTTATTGTCACTTCACAGGATTTTGATATATACATATGAAATTGTTTTTAGCAGTGAAAGTGGCAATATGTTAATTGTAATATCAACATGTTGAACTGCAGACAAGGCTATTGATGTGTTACAGGCACATCTATGCAAAATTCAGTTAAAAAAAAAAAAAGGACCATAAATTTGAGTGGGAGGGGAAAAAAAAGGCCTGAGAACAGAACAAACTTCAATATACTGACAATCCAGTTTTAAAACTCAGCATCTTTAGTCAGCAGTTCTTGACTTCTGTGGTACAGTTGCACAATTAGATACAGAATATTTTAGCATAACTTACTCTTTCAATGGAGAATGCTTGCTGAAATAAACTTGTTTCTGTAAGAAATACAAACATTTCCTTACCAAAATTTCATTGCCTAGCAAGTTTTCCTTACTGATACCTGTGGCATAATTCTAGATGCAAGTTATGCTGCCTTCCAGTGACAGTGTGATTCTATTTTATTTCAAAATTAAAATGCTGGGTTTTAAATTGTTTTTGCATGCTTGCAAAAGATTATGATTTTCAGTAAATGTATGATTACTTTTGGCCAATAGTTTTGTTTTAAAAACCAGTCTGATACTCATCTGTTAAATGTGAGGAAAAACACCAGCAGTGTTTCACTATGATGCAGCTGCCATTTGTTTTGATTATGGTTTGCTATCTGCTAGAATTTAGGTGAAAATTTTTTTTAATTAGTTAATTACTTATGCACAGTAAGATGCCTCACTGACAATGTATGTGTTCTGGGGAGAAATTTTGTGGAAAAGTTTTGTGAAAAATAAAACAGTTTTGTATTGCCCTGGATTTCCTATACTGACTGTGGTTTTGAGCTATAACAAGGAGTGACAGCAATCTTTATTTTGTTGCTAGGGTATAAATCTGAATGTACCTCAGTATTATTACACTACTACAATGAAATAGTAAGGAAAGTGGAATTTATTTACTTACTGTATTTATTTTAAAACTCCATAGGGTGTCCTGTTGTACCCAAGTATTACTATGTGCCACATGATTTTGTTGAACTGGAAAAGAAGAACCCTGGCAGTCAGAGACGTTTTCCTAGTAACAATGGACGTGACGGAAAGTTTTTCTTGTGGGGACAGGCAGTTTACATCATTGCAAAACTCCTGGGTAAGAGGCTGAGGAAGTTGTATCAGGTTTTCACTTGTCCAAAGTCAAGAATATTTATGTTGTCAATGTTTTTCTTGAATCTGAATTTTAGATAAGCTACAGGTGGGCATGTGTAGCCTCTGCTTCAGTACATATGTGTAGGCAAAACCTGCTTTTTATTCTTCATGTTAAAATTGTGTACTGCGAGCAACATACTGTGGAGCTTATTGGAGTATTTTATAGACTACTGAAAATCTTCAAAACATGATTGGTTTATCTTTTGCTGTTTCTTTTCCTGACTTTCCTTCTTATTTCCTTTTCTTCATAGTGAAATATATTAAGTTGACACTTTCTGGATAAATCTATCAGGTGGACCACACAATGATGTGATCTGTGGCATTTGACTCAAATTACTTCTTTAATCGAGAAAAGTTTAAACTTCATATAGTTGCAGTCTCAGATAAAGTTAATGTTTTCTTCAGTCTGTGTTATTTTTCCTTTTAAAACAGTGGAGAGTAGACGAGCATTTGAAATTGCATTTCCAAGTTTGGCCATTCAAGGTTGCTAAGGTGAATTTCAGTCACAAATCAGCTCTGGCTCTCTCTCAAAATAATTCCCGGGTTAATGCGAAACCAGTTGTTAAGCCTGAAAAGTCTTTGCAGTTAAGATTGATCTTTTTTTTCTTTTCTTAACATTTCTTTTAGGTGAAAGATGTATTACTTTATTTTAACATGCTCAGCATTTACATGGTAATTAGTACATTGAGTTCTAAAAAACTTTTTTTCTGTTAATACTGTAAAGGCAAACAGGCGCTTGGTAGCAAAAATGAGTAACACTGAAGGGGAGTTTAAAAATACAAAAACTTGACAGGAACAGTGCTGTGTGTGGAAGAACAGAGTCTATCTGGTATTAGTGAAATAATCCTTGTTTATGTGTGTAGACATACTGTAGTAATTCTGCTCATATTAATCTATTAATACTAGTATATTTCTGTACCTGCAGGATGCTGGTTAAGTAAACCCTATTTATTGTTTGCAAAATGCTGTCTGAGTAACTTCCTTTTGTTTCAGTTCTTCCCCCTGACAGAAGTTCTCACACACTTTCTTTTCAGAATGATGCTAAATCTCTTTCTGTCATGTTGTCATCAGTAACTGTTTTGTTTATTGGTTTAAAGCTTTCTACCTACTTTATTCACTACTTTTTGTTCATCCTTCATTTTTTTTTCCTTTTTGATTTTTCTCTCCTAATCTCTGCAAATAGGGTCTGGAAATTCACCATTAACTGTTATATCAGGAACTCAGTTTTATTCTGTTATATCAGGAGCTCAGTTTATTCTATCGGGAACTCAGTTTATTCTTAGTAATTTGTAATTGGTGCATTTAATTTAGCCTCTTCTTAGGTGAAAACTGAAAATCAGTTTTGGTCTTGGTGAAGTCTTTGTGTGTGTAACTTTTGCTTAGTGGCATTATGGGGAAGCCTGTCTCCAAATGCTTGGGAAACTAGTACCTTCTCAGAAATCTATTTCATCTGTTCCAGAAATTGTCATATTGCCTCAAGGGTAGCGATTAATTCGTTTTTGCTCAGGCTTCTTGCTTCTGTTGTGTAGGCCACCATACAATATAACCTCTTCAGATGATAATTATGTGGGCCCATTGTCTGCCTGTTGCAGTCCAAACTTTTTCTAAATGCAGCAACGTGAACCTGAGTCAGTTCTTACACATCTTGCTGCCTCCCACAGGAGCACTGAAGTCAGAATTTGGATCCTACTTACAAAGACTCTGAAGAACAGAGGCAATGAGACAGTGTCTGCGTACAGATGTTGGAAGTCACCACATGCCTATGCAACTGCAAAAATTGTTTATGAAGAAAAGAGCATGCAGTTTGCAGATGGTGGTGTGGTTGTTCATGGAATTTGTTTTGAGGAGGTTTGGAAAACCTTTATGATATGGTTCCCGTTTCAGAACAATGGAAAGGAATGCCAGATATTCAACTGCTTTATGCAACTGAAAATTGCAGTTTTGTCATTCCTTTAATGGCTCTTTTATGTTTTCTGTCTGTTTCCTTATTTTTCTATCTTGTCCTGTAGATTCACTTCTGTCTGGAACAAACCTAAGAGTTTTTAGCAATATTTTGCAGAGTGTAGACAAAAAGTATTAACTGTTGTCAGCCATGGCTGGTGCAAATAAAGAAAACTCTGCTTCTGCATTCCAGTATGCTTGTACTTGTGATAATGATTTTTATTTTAAATTAAAATTGTAAATATTGAAAGTTATCTTAAGTTTTGTGTTAGTCTATTGGTATTGTTGCTTTAAATATGAAGCTTTTCTGGATATATTGCTCGGTAATTAAATATAGAAATCAGTGTAAAAATGAGTGAAATGAGAACATGTTATAGAAACTGCTCTTGCTTTTGAAAACTGAGGCAGGGTCCATTGATCTTGAAATAATGCAGTTAATCAATTTTACAGCATCAGCAGTACTACAGAAGATTTAAGTAACTCCGTGCCTTTAACCAGCACAGAAGTCTGACCCTGTGGACAGGGGCTTCGGTGGCCGTTTTCCTTAACGTGTATTTTAGTAACTGATGTGTCAGAGATTTAACAAATTTTGTGATGTTTTTATAATCTAGTTTTGCTTTGGTTTTGTTTGGTTTTAATATAACCTGTAGATGGTGACTCAGCAGGAACACTGCAGAGCAGAGGGACAGGGTCCTTCTCTGGCAAGTGTCAAGCTGCTTTCTCTCAACAGAAGGCTAAGGACAGAACATGATCACAGTATCTAGGAGCTGACAGTTGCTGGCATCACTCCCAGCATCAGCAGGTTCCTTCATGGCTTCCTCTGTGAACTGCCTAGCCAGTGTCCTTCCTTGTGTGCCCACACGGTTTCTTTGCGCTGTGCTGTCTCTTCTGCTCTCTGTTCTTAATTGTTAAGGTTGAGACAGGGAATTGAATTTTTAAATGGCTGTTTTAATTTTCTACGTGGTATAGTATTTGGAAATACTTTTCTTACCAGGACATTGGTTTTCTATTGTAGCTGAATTAAGCTAATGGAGTCACGAGTTGTTCCTCTCTTAGATGAATAGCTGATTTTCTAGTGCAGAGCATTGTAAGAATTTGTGCAAAACCATTGAGTTAAATACAGGAGAAATGAAAATGCACTGTGACCTCTTTTGCAGCAGAAATTCATGTCAAAATGAGATTTTGATAGGAGAATGCTCATTGGAAGGGCATAATAGCTCACAGCAGATTGTAAACCTTGATTCGAGGCGTTTGTTGAGACTTTTTTTTATAGTATACTTTTATTGAGGTACTGAATTTTTAAAAAACACTTTTAGGAAAAGGCTAAAAATAATGGAATATTAAGGTTGGGATTTGGATTATTTTTTTTCCCATGTAGAAATTGCTATGTTTTAAATGAATTTAATGTTATTGGTTGGTTTTTGTTGTTCTTTTTCCCACACTTTTTTCTTGAGATACTGTATTGAGAGACATCTTTTATACCTCTTGTCCTGTTCAAGATTATAGTTGTGTGATTACCTTGAGATAGAGGCTGTCTGCTTTTCTTCCTTTTGCTGGTAACCATTTTGTTCCTAGTTAAAGCTCTGGAATAATTCCACGATTGAAGGCTTCTTAATGTGACTTGTATATTGTGGAATCTCTTGTCTGCATAGTCCTTTTAACTCATCATTATGAAAAAATAAAGGATTGTTTTCATATACAACAGTATTAAAATGAGCTGGAGCAATCATGACTCTTGAGTCATTAGTTTCAACATTAATACCATTTCACAGAATGCTCTGCAAACCACTGATCTGAAACAAAGATTATAGCAGCAGGACTGATGACAAAATGTCTGTTTGCACATCTCCACAAAAGCTGTGGAAAGTACTCATGTAATTCTGTATTTTTATTATTGTTTACTTCTAGCTGACAAATTAGTAAGTCCGAAAGACCTTGACCCTGTCGGGCGTTACGTGCCTCCACAAGACCAGCGGAATGTTAGCATGAGATTTTCAAATCAGGTAAACTGAAGCTTATGTATTAAAATACTTTTACTGAAAACTCATCATCTAAGTGTTATCTGACAATCCAATTTCTTGAAGACTCAGTGATTTGAATGCTTTGAGATACAGCAGCTAAAATCTGGAGTTAGTACTGGGCATACAAGAACCAAGAAATGTTAGGCCAGGTTGGGTGAGGCCTTGAGCAGCCCACTTGAGAGGCATCCCTGCCCATGGCAGAGAGGTTGGAGTAGATGATCTCTAAGGTCCCTTCCAACCTAAGGCATTTCATGATGATATAGAGTCTTCTAATATTGCAGTTGAAATGCCAATAGAATATTTAGTGTATGTACACTTTCTTAGCTAATGGAGGACCATAAAATCTGCAGTTTTGGAAAACGGTGCACCTTTGTCTTCACATGAAATTGTGTGATCAAATCATAGAATGGTAAGGTTGGAAGGGACCTCAGGGATCATCTAGTTCCAACCCGCTGCCATAGGCAGGGACACCTCCCACTAGTACAGGTTACTCAAGGCTTCGTCCAACCTGGCTTTGGGAGGGAGCAGCCACAGCCTCCCTGGGCAACCTGTTCCAGTGCCTCACCACCCTCACTTCCTCCTAACATCCAGTTTAAATCTCTCCTCTGTTGGTTTAAACCTACTGCTTGTCATTACAAAACCTTGTCAACAGTTCCTCCCCAGCCTTCCTGTAGGCCCCCTTCAGATACTGGAAGGCTACTATCAGGTCTCCTCGAAGCCTTCTCTTCTCCAGGCTGAAAAGCCCAAACTCACTCAGGCTGTCCTCACAGCAGAGCTGCTCCAGCCCTCTGATCATCTTCATAAATGATACATAAAATGTCAGTTTAAATAGCTGCTCATATGTTTGAGTTATAGGATGTGTCAGGAAGGCAAGAATGAGCCTGGTTGGTGTTTTGGTCCTGCTTTGCTTTGCAGTTTCTGTTTTGGTTTGTTTTTTTGTTCCTTTAGTTACTACTCCAGTATATTGATGTTTTTTGCGTTTGGAGCTCCTAAGTGCTACGAGATTCGTTACTGTTGTGCATGATATACACATGTGCTTCCTATTTGGCTTAAATGCATAGCAGGAATGAGCACCCAGGGATGAGGAATGGTTGAAATGTAATTTAAATCTGCAGTAGAGAGGATAATGAGACAGAAACATGGTCTGTATGTAGGAGACTTCTTTTATTTAGAGAGGTAAGAACTCTGCATAGCTATGGGTGTATTTTTCAGCCTTTTTGTTTCTTGACATATGGAATATCTGTTTGGAAAATTCCTTGTCCAGTATTGTGAATTTGTTAATGAAGCATTAAATATGAAGCATTTATCTTAAGATTCATTCCAAGTGAACATTTTTCTAGTTCTGTCCAAGTGCTGCTCAAACCTTTTTCCTGCTATTTCTTGTTGCCAAGGTAATCCCACTGCCTGAGTTTTGTCTCATTTATAATGAGCCAGTGCAGCACTGGCTGCACTGAGATCCAGTGACGACTTCTGTTCCCAGTTTCTTTGTTCTTACATGAAGGGATTATGAGTGCTATAGAAATGGAGCTGCTGGATATCACATGCCCTTTAAGTGCCATTAGAAACAGCCTATATTGAGGCAGTGGTGCATGCAGCCCATCTCTTTTTTTGATTCTTGAAACCAGTAACTTTTAATATGCCACGGATGAACACTTTAAAGGAGATAACGGTTTGTTCTGAAGATGCTGCATGACTCAACAGGAAGTATTTTAGTAGAAAATATTTTTTACTGTTTGAGGGAACTTGTTGGGTGACAAGAAATTTCCCAGTCCTCAGAAAGCAATAGCCTCTGCCCTGAGAGCTCCCTGAAAAAGATAATAAATTGTGCAATAATAATTTATTTCCTCTTACTTTACTCCTTGGTTGTCACTTTGTGTGTCAGTAAGGAGCTTACATATTAAAATTCAGTTACTTAGTAAATTCAGCTTAAAACCTACATTTTGATATTTTGCTTCACCTGCAAATGATGTGAGGGGAAAACCAAAAAAACTTCTTCATTGTTAAAAGTGACAACTAGTTTCTTCTCTTAAATGATGTTTTTTGTCTTTTCCATATAGCAAAAAACTATTCAATTAAACTGAATAGGAAACTATTTATAGTTTTATTAAATTTCATTCCTGTAAGGAATAAACAAGGACATGTAAAAATTTCTGATACCTATGTATGTAAATGCTATTGAGGTACAGTATTTTGGAAGGTGATGTACCAAAATGAAAACTATTTTAACTTCCATTTGAAGCTTTGTGCAGAGGAAAACTGCATTTTCCATAGAGGCGTACTTCCATATTTTGATTGCATTGAACATAATCTCTGTAGACCCTTGGCATTAGAAAATGTTATTAATTTAGCATATCTGTGGCTTTGTGCAGCTACAAAAATATGTCAGATGTCCACATAATTGTGTAGATTTAATCAAGCAATGAAAAGGATTTAAAAAGTCCAGTATCAGTTGTATAGTTTTGAAACACCAGTGAAGAACATCCTAGAATCATCTAAGGGAAGATAATGTAGACTTAAAGGCAAAATTGCAATGAAAACCAAATCTATAACTACAGTTGTGAATGCATCCTAGAAAATCTGGGAAAAAAGGACAATCTCATTTGTTGTAAAAAACTGTGGAGTCAAATGAGCATTATCATGAAACCTTAATGGTCACTAAAATTAACATATAAATTTTATCAAAAGGAAATGTTTTCTCTCCTAACCTAATACCCAGAAAAACTGGGTATTTTCAAGAAAAGGTCTCCATATGTTCCCTCCTGGGGAAATGCCAGGGTGGAGCTGGAGCATGATTCTCTTTGCTAATTTAGGTTTGGTTCCAAAACACAAAGAAGTCCAACAGCAATCAGAGAGGTTTGCCTTAACACTGATAATTTGCTTTGTAATGCTAAATGGTCAGCAGTGTTCCAGGTTAAATCTTATTAATGAGTTAAAAAGAAAATTTAATCAGCAATGCTCTGCTCTATTGAAAGTAAGTACTGCAGGGTATTTTGTTTCCTTGGGGATAGCTCTTTAGAACTGGATTCCTGAGAAAAGCTTATTTTATAACTCCTCTTTCCTGTCTCTTCAGCAGAGATTATAGTGTAACACCATTTAAGTGGTTGCATTCTGGTTTGGGAGCATTTAATGTATAAGATAGCTGTACAGTAAGAATGGCATTGGAGAAATGAGATGGGATGGGGATTTTTTGGTTTGTATTTTACTGAGGCATATAAAAGGTGATTCTATTTCATTTCATATTTAAGAAAAAAATTACAATCTTACTAAATGATGAAGCAAGAAGAATTTATTTTCTGGGTTAACTTGAAATATATGTACAGGATTCCAATTAATTAAATTATCTGAATGCATTTGATGACTTCAGTCTTTTAATATTTTGCTTTGTTGACTAAATAACAATTTGTAAGGATTTCATTTAAGTTACTGGAAATTAAGGTTAATGCCTGTTGATGATGTTGGGAGGAGAATAGTCAAAATTATAGACTGCTTACTTTTTCAGGGGACTAGATAACTTGTGAAGAAGGAACTAAAATTACTAAGTGCAGATAGACTGAGATAATTAAGATTTTTCAGCTACCTAAATTGTGTTTATGGTTAGCTCATGTTAGTTCATAGGAGGAAGTTCTTTCCAGTGAGGGTGGTGAGGCGCTGGAACAGGTTGCCCAGAGAGGCTGTGGCTGCTCCCTCCCTGGAGGTGTTCAAGGCCAGGTTGGATGAGGCCTTGAGTAACCCATTCTAGTGGGAGGTGTCCCTGCCTATGGCAGGGGGTTGGAACTAGATGATCCTTGAGATCCCTTCCAACCTTACCATTCTATGATTCTATCTCAAATTTTGATGGTTTAGACAGTTGTATCACATTACAAGCATATTCTTTTAATTTCTCCTATCATCTCTCAATTGTCTATCACAGTTAATTCTAAAATGGTTAAATGTTATTTTGGAATTTCAAGCACATGTGTGTCCATATTGTACTTCATGTAAAAAGCCTGATGTGTTAGTAGCTTTGATCATAAATGATTCAGCAGTGTTAGCTGCTTCCAGAAGCAGGTGCATGTTGTAACAATTCTGTGGTAGTTTTGTAGCAGCAAGGTGGATTATTTGGGTTAGGTACAGTTTCTTCTATTGCATACTATTTTGCTTTTCCTCATCTTGCTCCATATGCTCAGAGAGCCCAGTAGGTACCATTTTAATCAGTGTTCTTGAATATATTCCCCATTTTCAAAATGAATGGATTATTTTCTGAGTTCTGATATTTCCTGGGAATATGTGCAGGAAAGCACATAGTGATAGCATCTGTCCAGTCAGAATGCAGCAAAAGACTAATACTGAGCTCCTTTCTCTGCTTATGCCAGGAATGGAGTCAAGGGTTTTTTTTCCCTTTATCCTGTTTCCAGTGGTTTATAACCTTGTTAAAACTATGATTTATGTTTTGGGTTTTTTGTGAGGAAGAACAACTAATATGTCCTTTATCTTGGCCTTCTGAAACCATGCAGGTATATTTATCATTTGCACAGCATGCAGAACATAGTCGAAACAGTTCCTTCTGCCAACTATCAGTGTGAAAATGCCAGGCAGAAGGGTGAAACTGGGGGAGGGTCAGGAGAGGGGGTGTCTGTTGAGGAGACAATGATTGATGTTGCATGAACAACACCTTAACTTGTGGTGTTAGACAAATGTGAAAACAAACACATTCGCGTGGAACTTCTTACAAGATTTATTTAGTGAAATATTTAGGAACTTAATGCATTCCCACTTTTTTTTTAAAAACATACAGCATATACTATTTATCACTATCATTATTGTAAAGGGTGATACACCTCTTCTCATGAATGTTGTATGTTACTTGGATCTGTTTCTCTAGACCACTAGTTTTCATCTACTAGCCCTTGATATGTTAAATGACAATGGAAGTAGCTTTCCATTGAATGCTACAGCAGTCCTGCAGTTGTGCAGCAATATATATATATTTTTCCACATATATATTTTTCCACAATACTTTAAAAAATCTGGCTGTTTTTCACAGAGATATTTTTTCTTTTGTGCCAGTGGTGCTGCAGATGCGTTTGCTTAGTTAATAGCCCATATCAGGACCACCAGATACTGGTTGCTATAATTGAGTCACTGGGTGCATGTATGAGAGGCACTAGTAACTGGTATTGAGGCAGGGTGCTGCAGGAGGTGCAGAATACACAGACCCACCTACAGTCCCTCTCAGTTCAGCATTAACACAGTCTTTAGCTTGAAGACCATTGCCCAGATTAGATCATAGACTCTTTATAAATCAATAGAGACTTGGAGTGGACTCTCACATTTTTGGAATCACAGAATCACAGAAACATCCAGGTTGGAAAAGACCCTCAGGATCACCAAGTCCGACCTATAACCCTGCTCTACAAGACTGACCTTAAACCATATCCCTAGTACTTGTGAATTGTTTAAATAGATGTCGTCCCTGTTTGTGCTACAGCTAACAAAATGCTTAGGTATCACTACTAATAAATAGTGTTTTGTTTTCTAGGGTCCTTTAGAAAATGATCTGGTAGTACATGTGGCCCTGATAGCAGAAAGTCAACGGTATGTATGTATTGTGTTAAGAGTGTATATATCAGGAATGTTGAATAGCAGACAGACATCTTAAATTTGCTGAGCTCATTCAAGAAGTGTACAATACAGTACTGTTGTGCATCTACTGTCAAAGTAACTGTTAAATTAAAATTAAGACTACTCTGTGATTTGTCATTATTTCATTTGCAGCCTACAAGTTTTTCTGAACACATATGGAATCTTAACTCAGACTCCCCAGCAGGTGGAACCAATTCAGATATGGGCTCAAAAAGAACTCGTCAAAGTAAGGAGTTTTGCATATAATTTTATTTACTTATCTGTACATTTATTTTCTAGCAATAACAATTCATATCAAGCTATTAAACTTGCATCTCCTGTAGCTGGTTGTCTACCTCTTTGCGTCATGCGAATTAATTTGCAAGACAACACTGCCACTGCTCAGTTATGCCTAGTTAGAACTTGCTGTGAAACACTGAAGCCCAGATGTTCTCCGTGACTCTAATTAAAACTCAATGCCATCATCTTTCTATTTGAGACCTGGCAGGGGCCCAGAAAAGGCTTTAAAAAAAATTATTTATTTTATTTTATTTAAACTCTATTTTCACCATTCTTTCTTACAGGCTTACTTTCATTTGGGAGTCAATGACAAATTGGGATTATCTGGAAGACCAGACAGGCCTATAGGATGCCTTGGAACATCAAAGGTTGTTACAAGAGATGTTTATCTTATTGATGTATATTTCAGATAAATGTTGAATTTGTCTCTAAATTATTTTAAATAGAATCAAGATTTATTTTTCCTTTCCATGTATCTTATTTTAAAGTCCTCATATTTCACTATTGCAGATGTGTATGCTTATTTCTTACTATTAAGATGTCATGTCTCCTAGACAGTGACATTGGCTGACGATGAAATGAACTGCTTCAGCTGAAGTAGAATGTAGATCAGCATACCTAAGGAAAGAGTGCCTAAAATTACACATGTAGCTTTTACCTTAAATACTGTTTTTTAATTCATCTGTTCTACATTTAATTACTAGATAGTTTCAAAATACCTTATTGCTTATTTAGTTACTTCAGTGCTTTCAATATTTTAAAGAAGCTTTCTCTCTCAACAGATTTATCGGATACTAGGAAAGACTGTAGTCTGCTATTCCATCATTTTTGACCTAAGTGATTTCTACATGTCTCAGGATGTTATGATGTTGATTGATGACATTAAGGTATTTATTTTAAGGTATTATTTTAACTTACAGATAAAGTTTTCTTTTGAGAAACTGACAAAAAGTGTCTGTAGAAGAGTAAAGTGTTGATGAAAATACAAGACTGAAAAGGGAACACTATAGGATGTATTCTTCTAATATAAATTTGCAGTTTATGCTGCAAAGTGTATCAAGATGAATATCCTGTCAGCTCAGTACAAGCTCTTGTGAGTGCCTGATGTAGGTACCCAAAAGGGACTGGGAATGCTGTAGTGCAGCAAGTTATCGTTTGCTTCTTTGGGAAGACAAATGTTCTTGGCGAAAGAAGAACAAGACAGGTCTGTTTAAGGGAAATACAAAAGCCTCACATGGAGGAAAAATATGAGTTGACTTTGCACATCTATTAAAAATTCCATCTCTTCCTTAGCTTTAAGGCAGGCAGCAGTTTAAAGCTTGTCAGGTGCCCTCTGCACAGGTGGTGGCACTGTTTATTCCACACTGGTGGCTGTGATTCAAGGCCTGGACTGCCCCACACCCTTAACTGGGACATTACACCTAGCTGGGTACACTGCACTCTCTAGTGGTTTAGTCTGTGAGCAGTAGGCATGCTGGGAGCATTTTCAGGGAACCTGTGAAATAGCAAAGCTAGAAAGCCCCTTACATAAGTTGAAGAAATCTGTTTGTGGTTTAATGGCTGTGGGGCTTTTCTTCATCTGTTGTTTTTTTTCAGTACTGTTATTTTAAGAGAACTGTTCTAATATCTCATACTGTGTATTCTGATATGTTTTGCTTGTGAATTTTATTTTTTTTGTGACTAAGGTTATTCTTGCTTACCTAGAATGCACTGCAGTTCATCAAGCAGTACTGGAAAATGCACGGTCGTCCACTCTTCGTTGTACTTATCCGTGAAGACAATATAAGGTAGAGAGAGCTAAAAACGTCATTTGCAGTGTGGCATTTTCTTAATTACAGGACTAATGGAGTTCTGTTTCACATTTCAGAGGGAGCAGATTCAATCCAATATTAGATATGTTGGCAGCCTTTAGAAAGGGAATTGTTGGAGGAGTGAAAGTTCATGTTGACAGAGTACAGGTACGATGTTTTTCCTGAATGTTGTGTTCTGACATCCTAGCAGTGGTACATGGATCTTTACTACTTTTATTTTGCATGTGACTTCTGAGTGTTTTATGTAGTATCTTAAAACTAAGGAGTCAAGAATCAAGACTTCTGGTAGAGTTTTTGTTTTATCTCAAAAGAAACATAGGCTTACTTAAATTCTTTTTGATGAGTCTCTTGAAAACTACAATCTTAGAGGATTTTCAGAAGGGGGGAGAGCCTTTTTACATTTGGCAGTCTTGTGAACTGACCTCCGAAGGATGAATCTATGACATCAAAGAACTACAGGATTTCTTTTGTTTAGATAATAAATGAGGGGGGGGAAAAAATGGTACTTCATGAATATTAAAATTCTTACAAGAGCCAAGATCTACTTTTAACATCTTTGCTGTTTGAATGAATCCTAAAGCAGGAACCTTGCTTCAACAAAACATGAAAATTCTCAAGTTTTATATACTTAGAGGTGTTGGTTGATCTTAGTTTACACCTGTGGAGGAATCTTTTTTTTTTTTTTTTTAAGAGAGGGGACTGAAGACAGCTCTCATTTCTTGTTCCCTAGAAAATAATGGATTTGTAGAAGAGATGAGTCATCTCTAAGTGAAATACTCTTAGCTCCTGGCAAGGGTTGGTGTTTTCTTAAGTAATTCAGCTGTTCCAACAAAATATATATCGAAGCTTTGTGAACTGTATTCAGCTGCTTCATTTAGATACATGGGTGTAAACATTCCTAGAAGCAGGATGTGTGACTAATTGGGTGAATGCTCTTTCTTCTTGTAAAATATGCTAAATGTCATTTCACTTTAAAATGTGTACACTTAGAAGACTTGGAGCTCTTTTCCGATTTTCACCTTCACTGTCGCCGTGTTCAGAGAGATGTGGAAGTCAAAGAAATGACACTTAGCAATAAAAGGAAAGCATTTTTTAAATTCATTCTTCTCACAGTGTAACAGAGCAGTATTTTACTGCAACTTGTGTACAATGAAAAAGGAATTTAACATGGAAACTCAGATCAAAAAGCAGTCTCAATCGTACTGTAGTACAGTAAGTTCCCTCTGGCAATGTATAAATAGGAGGTTCATGTAAATTTGGAGCAAACGAATTGCACTGACTACATCAGGTAAAAGCAACATGGAATTTCAGGTATGTCATATTCTGAAATGGAAGTACTTATCAGTTGCATTTGATGTGCAGACTTAGGCAGACATGCTTGGAGTACGGCATGACTGTGGAGTAGGAAATACTATTGTGTTTTCCTGTAACTTGAGACTGACAGGAAAACTGCCCCATCCCTCAGTGATCCCTGAAACTGATCTAGAACATTGGTATCGTGCAGGACTCTGAGCAACACAAATCCTTGTTCTCCAGTGTTTTGGGGAGGAGGCTGAGAATGAACAGCAGAATGGTAGTGGAGACAGCAGCTGAGAGACTTCTGCTGTCTTAAGTGAGACTTTAATAAAGAGGAAAAAGACTGAAAGTGTAAAGATTTTCAGAACTGTAGATAAAGAAACTACTTTCTCAGTGGAAACCACCAGCAACATACAGAGATAAAAAAAACCCTATATATACATCTATATATAACTATATATACATTTCTGCATCTTCTTTAACTTCTTCAATTTTTCATTTCAGACGTTAATATCTGGAGCAGTTGTTGAACAACTTGACTTCCTAAGAATTGCTGAAACAGAAGAGTAAGACTCTGTGTAAATAATAATGATGAAGTATTGGATAATTAAAATGTTTTCTGAACTACAAAGAAATTATATACTTCTTTTCCAGGGCTCCTGTATTTAGGAGTTTGGAGGAGCTTGATCTTCCAAAACATTCAAAAGTCAAGAGACAGTCTAGTACTCCAAATGCATCTGAACTTGAGCAGCAACCCGATTTAAATATTAATGACTGGAAAAACAAGTCAACGTATGAGATCCTGCAGAAACTTACTGTAAGTGTAACTTCATTCTCATTTTTCAACAGTAGCCTACTTAGATTAACATGATTACTATATTATTAACTTTCAACCATGACACTGAAGTGTCTGATGTTGGCAGTCCTTTACCCTAACATCACAGAACTTTCTGGCCCTTCATGCTGTAACTGTTGGTTTCCATTTCTCCCAGATACCCAAATAATCTTCTGGTAATAAACCACAGTCTAGAAGGGGAACCGTTTGTCATCTGTCTTATGAATAGATATTTTATTGCTAGACTAAAATTTAAAAGACAGACTTGACCAGTTGTTATTCACTCTGATGGTATTGTTAAGAAATTACCAGTCTAAGAGACAGTTCCAATCTGGCAACTTCCTTGCAGATCAAAGAAAAGCTACCACTGACTGCTTCTAGATCCAGTGTTCGTTAGGAACACACATTCCACTTGGTTTCCCATGTCACTACAAGCATTTCTGCTGTAAATGACAGGACCCAACACCAGGAGATCAAGAAACATTTCCAATGCCAAATTATTACAACTTAATTTAAGCCATAGAGGAGCCTCTGCAAGCAGCAGTGACAAGGATACAGTATACAGAGCCTATGAAAAATTCGTGAAGACCTGCAAAAAAGAAAACTTGTAGACTTCTTCAATTTAATAAAAGAAGCCCTTTACCTTCACTTGAAATTTTAATTGGCTCTTTTGGTTTTGCTTTACTGAAAATTTAGAGGCTATTGAGGTTATGTTGTTGCTGTTTTGGTTTTGTTTGGTTGTTTTTTTAAAGGATTGCAATTGCCTAGCAAGTCAGGCATTACTCTCGAGTATATTGCTTAAGAGAGAAGGACCGAATTTCATCACCAAGGAAGGTAATAAGGTTTTGCTTCATGATTTTGATATAAGAGATGGTTCTTGTGATGAGTTGTCATTTTGACATAAACATACATTATCTTCACGTTGCTATATTAAAAATGTTATGGAGAACAGTGAAAAGTGGAATAACATTACATGTACATTGTTGAAACACTGTGTTAACTAAAGTCATGGCTGGAATCTGAGCATCAGGCATGTGTAGCCTCTGAAGCAG
Source organism: Eubucco bourcierii (assembly GCA_013396675.1). Classification (NCBI taxonomy): domain Eukaryota; kingdom Metazoa; phylum Chordata; class Aves; order Piciformes; family Ramphastidae; genus Eubucco; species Eubucco bourcierii. The sequence goes on along the minus strand of VWZE01016313.1, from coordinate 308,899 downwards.
CTTTTTTGTCACTATTTCCTGTACCTTTGTTAAGCTTCAAGAGCCATAGTAGGTTTCTTCTATAGTCCTTCCTAGACTATATCCTTTTGCTCTAGAAACAGCTTGAGGCAGATTTGCTAACCTCTGTAAGCAACCAGCATAACCACATCAGGCCATTAGATCTCATGAAACCATTTAGGTGAAAACCATACTGTTGTGCCTCAGCTAGCTTGTGTAGACCTTGTCCTGTGCCATATCAATCAGTAACTGATGATAACCTTTTTTATATGCACCTTGCGTTGAAGAGTCTGAGTTACAGACTACCAGTTCCTGTCCTCCTACGACTGGAGATTACTGAGACTGACATTAAATACTCACACAATAAATTTTAAAAAAAAATCTAAAAATAGAAGCTGAAGAACCCTGAGTGTTCCAGCTGATGGGCACAGGCTATGATTTTGTGAATCAGCTTCTGCTGCTGTTGCCATGGATGAACTAACTGTTCGCCAGTAAGTGTCTGGTGTGCAGAATACTGCTCTTCCACCTGAGAATTTAACATGTAAATGCTAAATGAAGTCTAAATAAAGGATTGCTTGTCACCACTTCAAAGATAATGGTCCCCTCGACCCCTGCACAGCTGAAATGACAGTGTAGTAAGTGGATGCGCTGTGATCAACTGTGGAGCGGGCAAAATAATGTTATCTGTTCTGATTATGGTAATTCCTGTGCTTTATGCCTTCTTTGAGTCCTGGACTACCTACTTTGACCTAGAAGCAGTGCTGTTCTGTTGTCCTGCCCTGTCTTACTTAGATTACTTCACAAAATGCTCTTTGGCACACAGAAAATCAGCTTTGCGAAGTAGTGTTAAATCAGTAATCTATCTTGTAGATCTGTCCAACATCCCCTGTTGTATGTTGCAACAGCAACAGTTGCCTTGACAAGAGCAGTGCTGTAATGCAGCTGATGACCAAAGCCACACAGTCACTTCTGTGTCTTTGTAGGCACCTGATTGTGGCTATTCAGTGCAGAGCTGCAAAGCAATGGAAGATTTTCTTTCACACTGTTTCCACTTCCTGTAAAATCAGCCTCATGTCCCACATGATTAACCAATTATTTATTGTCCATGTACAAGGCTGAAAACAACTGGTGCTTTGGATATCAGCTATCACAAATGTGTGATGTGTCCAAACGTAACACACTTGCATGAACTGTACCACTAAGCACCAGGCTTCCTTCTTATTTCCTGTAAGCTTTATCTCACCGAAGAAGCAAGAAAGTGGAGAAAGTAGCCAAAACACAATCCGCAGTCTGAGGATGTACCTTTATAGGGCAAACCCGTACATAGATTAATTTCCCTCAGCATATTACAAAACCAGGTGATTATCAGAGGTCTCTGTATATAGCATGAAGACCAAATTAACTGACATCTGGTTTGGCTTCTTGCATGCAACTGGAAAAGGGACTTAACTACTGTGCTGAATATTTAAAATGTAGATGCAATTAAGTGCTTTACAAATGCTGATTGAGAATTAAGTGATCTCATCACATCTATCTTATTAGTATCAAATGAAAACTTACACATTTTTTTGCTTGTGTTTTGTTTTTGTGGGTTTCTTTTAAATGCATTTAGGTACTGTTGCTGAGCATATTGAAAGAATCTATAGACGAGCTGGCAGCAAAAAGCTCTGGTTTGTATATGTATCTATAAATCTGGTTTGTATATGTATATCTATCTATACATATCTGCATCTGTATCTATAGATGTATATGTACATACGTATATATGTATCTATATACCTGGTTTGTATATGTATATCTATCTATAACTCTCTGTATAATTTATATTTTGTTTTGCTCCAATTTCTGTCTCCCCAATGTTTATAGAGATTAAAGGTTGAGGAGGGAGGAGGGGGAAGGACAACTATACTGACAAAATTTTACTGCTTCATTGCAGCTGGAGATCTGCTATATCATGATTTCTTAAAAAAAAAAAAAATTTTTTTTTTTTTTAAAAAAATCTTTTAAAATATAAAAGTAATAATCTGGTTTTGCTGTGTTACACTGTACAGTTTTGATTAAATTCAAATAACAAGAAAGGAAAGCTAATATTTTTCTTGCTTAGAGGGTTATATTATCAGTAGCTTTCTGTAGTGAGGCTGATGACACAACAGAAATCAATTAATCACTTACACAGTTTATTGCCCCAAAGTAATTTACTTTGAGCTTGACTTTGTCACAATAACTTTAAAAGGTTTCAGCAAGTAGGTTGGTATTTACACGCTGTTTATTAATTTCCTTGCCCTGAAGCTTAGTCAAAATGCCTTTTTTTTTTTTAACTGAAGAAATTAGTTAAGCCTGTCCTCTGTTCTGTTCTCTCAGTCTGACTGTTCCTAACAGATGAGTCTGTAAATATAAAACCTGCTTTTCATTTTTCATTTTACTGTTGATACAGTAAATTTGGGCCTTTGCCAGTAACAAGGTAGAGGCAAAATACCTTAGTGGTATTTCTTGTAATGAATAAACGTCAGAAATACTTTTAGAAGCAAAATATGTAAACTACTTCTCATTTCTCTTCCATGATGGCCATGTGACATACATATAGGTTGGTGGTGCGCTACAGTGCTGCATTTGCACAGAAATTTTCCTCCTCTATAGTCCCACATATTACTACTTTACTGGTACATGGGAAACAGGTAAAGTGCCCACAAGTCTGAACTGGAGCTCCCTGCGAGTTTTTTTTCTTATTTGCATTTTGCTAGTATCAGCTAAATGCATTTTTAAAATGCTTTGCTCAAGTTCTTATTAGTTTTCACAGGAATCGACATCCTCTGAATTTTTTTACTAACACTGTAGAATGTTACAGTTCAATTATTATCTCTGTGGATAAGTTCTTAGCAGCCTCAAAGCCTTTGCCAGTATAGGTCTATTAGGTTTGTATTTTGGCAGGAAATTATTATTCAGAAGAATTTGGATCTGTAACTATCAACTGGATATATATTAAAAAAAAAAAGTTTTTGTTAGAAGCTACTGCTAGGTTAAACACTAGCAATTTACACAAGTCTTTTCTTTTTATGCTGCACATGTGAAATCACCTCAGCATGGAAACAGAACAGGCTTGGTGTTACAAGTTGTACTTGTTCTTGCAAATTTTTTCTTGCTTAAATAGACAAAAAAATTACTAAAGTCATTGCAAAATTATGGAAATGTCACAGAAGAGAAGCCTGCATCTCGTTAGCTGTCTGTTTTCAAGAGGATGCTGAGAAAAGACCAACAAGCTTTATATGGAGCTGGTAGTTTAATGAGTTCTAACTAAATTTATTTTCAATCAATTAATGTTTACTTTAAAATGAAAACCGTAGAATATTACATAAAATCTGGTCCAAATTCTGCTCTATAAATACTGTATGTATGTGGTGAGCTCGTTTCAAGGTCTCTGCTGTGGCAGACCTCAAATCTCTTTATGAATTCATTAAGCTACCTATTGATATGTAGTAGGATTGCTCTGTTTTCTGCCCTCAGGTCTGTTGTGCGCTTCGCAGCAAGTCTTTTAGGTAAACTAGTGGACAGCCTTGCACCATCTATTACTAATGTTTTAGTTCAGGGCAAGCAGGTAAGTCTTTACTCCTGAGAAATATGCTACAGAATAACAGAGAAATGGAATAAATGGGCTTTCTAATTTTGAAGACTTCTGATGCTTCTTTTAAAAGTACTAAATGACTTAAAAAATCCTTTCTGAAGAAGAAAAATCCAGAGAAAAGAGAGATATGTCTAGTCCTTACATATACACTGTGCTAATAAAGACAGAACAATATTGAAAAGGCAGCTCAGAATCTAGATAAGAAGGGAAAAGGTATTACTTATATAACTCTTTAGGTGTCATATATATGCTTTCATTCCACAAAAGGAGATAGAGTGAAGTAATAAAGCTGCTTTTTAAGATTTAGTTAATGAAGATGTAGCTACTCTCTCAATAACTGAGCATAAGACAAGAACAGGTGGGTGGCAACTGAGCAGAAAGCCTTTCAGAGGTTTAGTTTTCCATTCCTAAGTTTAAGTATCAGTGTTTCCTTCTTTCTAAAGGAGCTTTTTTTTTTAACCCTTCTCAGTACAGTAATTTTACATTCATGGATAGCTGTTTCCAAATAATGGCATACTATCTATTTTTGTACCAAAGTATGTGTAGGTGTATACTTACCGTGCAGTGCTATCATGGCAGATTTGTCTTGCTCCAGACTGAGGTCTAGGCCTGTGCTTCTGGCGCCATGTAACTCTAGTGGAAGCTGCACCTGCATGAGGCATGATTTGTAACTTTGTTTTCAGCTTTTTAACTGAACTTGCCTTTACTGATTCCTTTAGAAAAATAGTCTTTGTATAGAATTTAGTGAGTGGTGTGGTGTTTTACTGACAGTAAATTAAAAGCAAGTCAGAATTTTAACAAAATTCCTTGTTTGTGGTTAATCAATGTGGTACCAGCAATACTTTCTTAAAGCTATGTTTTTTAGGATGCTATTAGAAATAAGAAAACAGGGCTATTAATTGATTACTGAAATTTAAGTGTGTTTCACAGCTGACACATTAGAAATGAAAGACTGTCTCAGGCTCATGTACAGTTGTGACTGTATCACCAGTTTTGAAAGCAAAGCAGTGGTCTTTGATTTTTATTTTGACTTGGAAAGCTGTACTCCATACATACTATGATCATTAGTGGATTTTGTTATTTCAATAGCATCCAACTAACAGTATTAACAAGGATTGATCATTGGCATAAGGTTACTTTTGCATTGTGAAATTTTTAACAAGAAAAGAAGAGTTCATGAAGCTTAATTTCTGAATTCTTTTACAGTACTTCTGTTCCTGTCCTTAACTTCTGAGTTGTTCTCAATATACCACAGGTGACACTTGGAGCTTTTGGCCAAGAGGAAGAAGTTATTTCTAATCCCTTATCCCCAGGAGAGATTAAGAACATCATCTATGAGAAATGTAATTTACAAGATGAAAGAGAAGCTGTAGTTCAGCAGGAACTCGTCATACATATTGGCTGGATCATCTCAAATTCACCTGAACTTTTCAGTGGTATGCTGAAGATACGGATTGGGTAAGTAAAGTATCTCTTGTTCTTACTACTACTGTTACAGAGAAATACAATGTACTGCAACAGAGATGGTTGCTACGTTGCAAAAATTGTTCATATACAATGATGTAGAACAACTTGTATTCCTCAGCTTTATAGTTTTTGGAAGTATGCTTTTAAATTAGCATGCTGAAAATGTCTACATCACTAATCTGAAATTTGTCAGTCAAGAGCATTAAGTGTAGATGGGGCAGTCCTTGTAACAGCCTTGATGCAGAGTTCACTGTTTCCTCTCTAGAAAAGGACAGGAACACAGCCTCTACAGAAATCTTTTATGTACTAGGTACAGGTGTGCTACGCATGCTGAAGGCTGGCAATTGGCAGAGATTTAATTACTGGTGAACATGTGATGTGGACAGTCTTAATGGATGGTAACTTTCCTAGCCTCCAGCACACCTATCAAGACTGGTTAGAGTGACATGGCTGGAGGCAAGGGAAGGAAAAAGTCAAGAGATAGACAGGACAGTAAGAGTTTTTATTGTGCAACTTGACCTCAAGAAGGAGGTAAAATTTCAGTCTAGGATTAAGGCTCCTGGATGAGGCACTCATCTTTTTGCTCACTTGAGCAGTCACCTATGTGATGTAGCTTTGGGGCAAATGCAATAATCTAGGAAAGATGCAGCATGAATTTGATGCCCTTCTGAAACCACGTAATTCCCCTTCAGGTCAACATCTGCTTCTAGTTGCATTTCCTAGTTTCTAGTAAGTGCTCAGGTCATGATACAGCCTTGCCTAAATCAGTTTTACAAGTCTGGCATCCATGAGCAACAAATCACTTGGAAACAGTGTTTCAAGGTACTTAAACTATTTTTTTCCCCCAGAGTTTCAGCACAATAACCTGTCCAGAAAGATAACTTGTTCTTATAGAGTGTTGTCTGTAATAAGGACTTCAGGTAATAAAAGCATTCTGTAGTTCAAAAGTATTTCCTATTACTGCTTTTCTTAAGGTTTTGAGGCACCAAGACATAGTTCTGATACTTAGCGAATGTGAGTATCGTACCTGGCATAGCAAAGACATTGTTCAAAAGCAGTTCTGCACACAGATACTTAATTGCTGTGGTAAAGATCTGTCCTAACCTGTTGCTAAAAACATCTTTCATTTTTTATTCATTAAAAAAATGCCAAAACACCTCCCCACATCCCTGTCGATTGAACAGTATCCCTGTTACAGACACACACGCACACACACACAACGCTGCCTGTAGTGGCAGGGGTAATTAATTACTGCGAGATGGTATTTTAAAAATAGTAATACAGTTTATTAATATTAAATATTCAGAACTTGTGGCACCCCAGTCACCAAAATCATAATCGTAACAGGTTCTTGCATCATTATGGAAACTATATACAGGTTGTAATAGGATCTAGAAATAACTAGTAAATATATACATTAATTGAACTAGATTAAACTAGGAGAGAAAGCTTTGCGGTCAGTGTACCGCTTGGGTCATTACTCCGCTTGCTCACTAGATGGACGCAAGGAGCAACTTTCTGCATATGGCAGAAAGCAATTAATGATTCCAAGAGGCTTTTGGTATTTACTCACAAGAATATTATCCGACAGTACCTGAAGCTCGTGGCAGGGTTGCTGTCAGTAGCCATCAGAGGCTTTAGAGTTTCCTCAGGCTTCTGGACGCTGGAGAAGGGAGGCAGACGATCTCTGACCTGATCCTGGGTTTCTGGATGATTTGTGTTACCTCCAAGGCTTCCGTCTGGGCAGAAGGCTTTCAGGTGCAGGCAGATGGCTTGCAGTGTGTAGTCTGGGCATGGTGTCACGCCGGCTATGCAGGCCGAATGTGTGGAGGTATCAGAGCCTCAGCTCAGGATCAGTGAGGCAGCAGGCAGGGATGCAATAGCAGACACACCTT
>VWZE01016313.1:280128-301853 GCA_013396675.1 Eubucco bourcierii | reverse complement strand
CTGGGCAAGCCAGGACATATACAAGCCTAATTTGGCCTGCTTAGGCTATCACGACACTGCCTGACTGTTCATCAGCTACATGGTTCTACAATTCTATACTATAAATAAGTTAGGCTAAACTATACACATCTTAAGAACCACAAATCTGAATCAAGTTTAAACCCTCATTTACCTACTGGATTGTTCTCTTCAGTCTTTCTGGTAAGATCACCTTATCAAAGCACTATAGAGTGTCTGTGCTAGAGTGTTCTACCCTGCAGTACCTGCATTTACTTTGCTATTTACATAAATCAGTTACTTTACTTAGGAAAAGACAGGTGCATTTAAATAAGCACTTCTTTGAAGAGGCCAGGTGAGGTTTACAGAATTGGTGAGCACGCTTTAAAATTAGAAATTAAATGTGCCATCTTCCATGTTTGTTTTTTTTTTCATAGAGAAACACCCTTTCAGCACTGGAGGTAGAGACCAGCAGCCTTTTTTCTAGCACACAAGATTCAGGCTTCCACTTAAGTAGAACATTCTAGTCATCATAAACCCAAAACCACTTCAAATCACCAGTATTTAACTGCAAGTACATCTGTCCTTTTGCACTGAAATACCTTTTCTGTACCCTCTACAGATCATGTTATGCCTTTTGCTTCCCCTTCCTCATTCTCTCTAACTAATCCTTTTTGCAATTTTTTTTTCTCCCAAGGTTAATGCAAGAGATTAAATTTTTTTTTTTAGTGTTATCACCCACTCCAGTGAGCAAAATTAACCTACCCCCAGAAACACCATTCTAGTTTAATAATGATTTGATTTAGTGCCTTGTTATTGATTTGTTTTCAGGGTTTCAAGTTGAAATAGATCAAGTTCCTGACAGCCCTATTACTGTAAAAACCTCCAACTGACTTCTACCCCCCTTTTATCAGTGGAGAGTGATAGGAGGTCCACCCTTGACTTTGCTAGGCCACTGCAAAGAGAAAACAATGGACAACTTGCACACAAATACATTAGAGACATCAGTGAAAAAAAAAGAAACAATTTCTAAGCCAGTTGTGTTTCTCAGGCTTAACAACAGAAGGACGCTGTTCACCCACTAAATTAATTATGTTTTGGATAACATACTATGTCCACATTGCCTTGTGTTCTCCTGTATCTTCTATCTTCATGGTCCTAGAAACCTCAAATGTAAAGCAATGTTGAGTCAGTTGGCCTGACATGTCAGCGTTCTCTATAGATAGCAAGAATAATTCAGAAAACATTTGAGTTACACAAACATTCTGTACCTTTTAGCCTAAATAATTAAATGCCTGTGCACTGTGGCTATTCTGATGACAAAGTGACTCTCTTAGGGATATTCTGCACTTTCTGATGAATACAGTAGGGCTCTTGGATGTAACCCAGACTTGGTCAAGTGTAATATGATGGACTGTGTGAAGAAAAACTAGTGAAGGTTTGAAGGTTTTTTTGTTTTTTTTCCTTTTGACAGTAATACCTACTTGAACTGAAGCAGTGTAGATGGTAAGAGAGTTAGCTTCAGATGTTTCCATACTCTATTTCAAAGGCTAAAACTATAAATAAGCCATAAAGTATTTTCACATTTAAAATCGGTATTTGATTTTTTTTTTTTAAAACACAACTCATCAGCAAAATGCATACACTGTCAGAGCATAGTTTTGAGTACAAATTTTAACATCAAAAGGCAGATAGATGTTTGTCTTAATGACCATGGGATGTAGAGGAATATGTGATCAAATGCATCTTCCCTAGGAAAAGCGTGCTTCACAACCCAGTTCTTAAAATCTGTACATAATCTTTTCCAATTTATAGCATGTTGCCAACAAACAATCTGAGTAAATTCCACAATACAGCAAAAGTAGTGGAGTATTTGATACTGAAAGCCAAATAGCAGGATCGTGGGGAATTCTTATGAGCTGTTTTATCAGACTAATTTTTCATCTTTGGAAACTTTGTACTTAATAAATATATTGCTCTGTTCTTTTCAGATGGATTATCCATGCCATGAAGCACGAGTTGAAAATCCGTGCTGGGGATATGCCACCCAGGGACTTGTACCAGATGTCCCCTAGTGAAGTCAAACAGCTTCTGCTGGATATTCTTCAACCACAGCAGCAGGGGAGGTAATGAGATATAAGAGTTTGTGGCACCTGTTTTCATTCATAATAGGCTGTTCAACTGATTTTCATTTCTAGACTATGCATCTGAAATTGCCAGACGTACACACTCAGTAATATCCTTATGTAAGGAAAGGTACAAGGCAAAAAAGCACTTTTACCTGTGTCCAGGTTCTACATTTGTGTTTTCTTGGGTTTTTGTATGTTGCGTGTTTCTTTTTCAGCTTTATCTTTGTGGAAGTCTTACTTTGTAGTAGTAATCTCTATACTGTGACAGTAATGTAAAACATTATATTCTTCAATGGCAAATTACTCAATACTGTCTACTTAAGGAACTAGTAAGAACAATTTGCTCTTCAGTGCCCTCTTTCTTCTAGCTTATTATATGAATTAAGAACAGATGGCTCTCTAGGATTCTCAAGAGACACTGGTGTAATCTTTTCTCCACGCTGTATCTAGCTGCTAGAAAGAGCATTCATTGTGATCTAAAGTGGGCAAGACAAATCCTTAAATGGTATTTCCACTTAACTACATTGATAAGATGAAGTCAAAGGTCCTGCAGGTTTTACATGCAATTAAGTGAAACTTTGGCACATAATACTGATGATAATTTCCACAGATGATAGCCTTTTCACTCCAAGTGGAAATCTACCACACAGCCTAATACTTATGTTCCTGCTTAGTTAAAAATGTTCTGTTCCACCCACCCCAGGCTTGAGAAGGAGGCTCCTTTAACAGATGTCTGCTCTCATACCTCATCTGCGTGTGTCAAATCTCTTAAAGAGTACAGTCATCTGGAATATATCCCACATGTTTTTCTGTGTCTTGATTGCAGTTATTAAGTCTTGCTGTTTAGTTGCTGTCTCTATTCATGTTGATGTTGACATTATTCCTCTAAAATCTTAGCAGAACTACCCTAAGGCTTCTCTTTACAGCATTTCCCATCAAATACTATGCTATCTAGCAAATAATTTGGTCAATTACAGTAAGCAATTCAAGCACATTCCTTCATTAGAGATCTTACCTGAGCTGCCACAGTGCTTTCTGCATTCCATTCCTTTAATGTGTGATAGCAAAGTCAGCAAAGTGCTGTGGTCAATTTTCCGATGATGAAGATTGTTTTTCAGAGGTTATCTGAGTACAAAAGCTAGCCAGCATATCCTTCAAAACCTCCTATCCTTACCTTTTCCCTGTAGAGAATTACTAGCTCTTTTTTCCCCCCTCACTCTTTAGTGACTTGGTTGTAAAAGTTCTTTTCCTGCCAGGAAATACAGAACACTGTCTCCTTGAATTTTCTTTCTGTGTCTGTTTTTCTACTATTATGATTTTTAGAAAAAAATCTTTGTCATTCACGAAAGGCTAGTGGTATGTTTATCTCACTAACGTTCTCTCCACAACTAACTTCTCTCCGGGTTTTCATGGAGGGTAAAACTTTTGCAATTTTTCTGCCTCTTACCTCTGCCATTTGCTCCTGTACCACCAGGCTTAAAGATAAGACACCATCTAGAGATAGAGAAATAGCTTGCCAATCAAATGCAAGCTTCCACAACTACTTTTGGACCTTTTTATGTCGTTCACAAGACTGAGTAGCCTTTTTTAAAATTGAGCGTTGTTCTTTTAATTGTTCATACACTTTTACTGGGAAAAAAAAAATCTTAAATATGTTTTATAAGATTTTTGTTATTTTATCAGGCATATTTGCCTCTGCAAAACCAAGCCATTTTACTGATAAATAGTTTTAGCAATAACATAGCAAGTCAATAGGGTAATACTAACAGAAAAACTAAAGATCAAAAAATAGCAGAGCACTAGTGCTGAATTTCATTTGAACTAGGCTACAATACAGCCAGCCACATTGCCAAGCAGTAATCTAAGTGTAGGCTTCCTGGAAAGAACTCATATCCACAGTGCTAAATAACATGCAGTAACAGTGTGGTGATTCCTCTACTGCAGATATCCAAATATTTAGGTGTAAAAAGTTTCCACCTTTTCTGAATGAAGTGCTTCCTGAAGTACTTGTTTCTTTTATGGTTATAAGAGGGCTGTTTGTGACCTAAGAAGACATAGAACTAATTGAAAAAGCCTTTTGTGAGCATGTATTAAACTAAGACATAAAAATGTTGGTTGCTTTTCTCAGAGTTTCACTTCCTAGCAAAGCTCTCACTACTATCTTACCATAGAAAAATGTGTTTTATACTTAAAATTGAAAACCCAACTAAGGTCAGTAACTTTTAGGAAAAGCTCTTCTGTCAAACCTGTGCCGTACTGCTACACAAGTCTTAATTTTGTACTGTGAAACTGCCAATTAAAATCATACTCATAGCTGCTGCAGTAATACTGAGAAAAGAAAAATACAGACATCAAATTCCAGACTTCATAATTGTAGGTAAAAAAAATTAATAGTGGGGACAGTATGCTTTTCAAGGCAAACCAGAATTGTAATTTATGGAGAGCGTAACTTAGTTTGTTCAGAGCTTTAGCAGAACAAAACCATTCTGTCAGATTCCTTAATTTACAGCCACTTTTTTCTACACACCATCATAAAAATGTTCAGTTATCCTGCCAAAATGTCTTCTCCTGACCTGCTATGTAGAGCAATTGGTATTTCCAATTCATCATCTGTTGCATTTTGTGTATTTCATTGAGCTCTATTTATAGGAAGAATTGTTTTGCCTATTGTAGCATGATAAAATACTTGGGAGTTTCACTATGTATACAGTGGGCTGTCATAGATAACACACAGTGACTTCTGGTTTAGCATGTGGTAATTTGTATTGATTAGACATGACAAATTCAGCCTCTTCCTGATAGTGTGCTGTGCTGCAGAGATTTAACAGTTAATTCTTTTCCTTCTATTACATAAAGCACAGACACACGTCTAATACTCTAACTTCTGTATGCTGAGCATCTTGGGTTTATTTGCTTTAGAGAGTAACCTACCAGAAAGCTCCCATACACTGCATCTCTGTCATGAATATGGATTTGCTCTCACTGCTTATCTTAACTGGCTCACGTCACAAAACGTGGCTTGGGTCTGCATCTGTAACATCTTTTACTTCAAGTTCTCATTTTCTTTGTTCACAGAAGCTGGCTAAACAGAAGACAGCTAGATGGTTCTCTCAATCGAACTCCTGCGGGATTCTATGATCGAGTGTGGCAGATCTTGGAGAGAACCCCCAACGGTTTAATTGTGGCAGGGAAGTTTTTACCACAGGTAAAACTGGCACACATGCTGTTATTTCTGCTCTGCCCAACTTAATGGGGAATTATTTTATCATTAATGTCTATTTTATGCTATTATGTATTAACTAGGGTAATTTGTTCCTATTTTCATGGTGAAGTATGATTTTAATAGAACAGAATTAATTTTTTCTATTAAAAAGCATTTATAAAAAGCTTAAATCTAGAAGACCCTGTCCAAGTCATGCACTCCAAAATCACAGAATCATAGAATAGTAAGGTTGGAAGGGACCTCAAGGATCATCTAGTTCCAACCCCCTGCCATAGGCAGGGACACGTCCCACTACTACAGGTTACTCAAGGCCTCATTCAGCCTGGCCTTGAACACCTCCAGGGAGGGAGCATCCACAACCTCCCTGGGCAACCCGTTCCAGTGCCTCACCACCTTGTAAAGAACTTCCTCCTAACATCCAGTCTAAATCTCCCCTCTGCCAGTTCAAACCCATTGCCCCTTGTCCTGCCATTACAAGACCTTGTAAATAATCCCTCCCCAGCCTTCCTGTAGGCCCCCTTCAGATACTGGAAGGCTGCTCTAAGGTCTCCTTGAAGACTTCTCTTTTCCAGGCTGAAGAGCCCCAACTCTCTCAGCCTGTCCTCCCAGCAGAGCTGCTCCAGCCCTGTGATCATCTTCATGGCCCTCCTCTGGACCTCCTCCAACACTTCCATGTCCTTCCTGTGCTGAGGGCTCCAGAACTGCACACAGTACTCCAGATGGGGTCTGACAAGAGCAGAGTAAAGGGGCAGAATCCCCTCCCTTACCCTACTGGCCACGCTGCTCTTGATGCAGCCCAGAACTCAATTGGCTGTCTGGACTGTGTGCAAAATCTGCTCCTTTTTTTTTGATCCTACAGTTACCATATTTGGTTTGAGTATTGTTTATTCAAGCAAATAAGCTTACGTGGAGGTGGTTTAGATTTCATGTATATGGTCTTTTGAGTAAAAGTATTATTTGTTTTTCAGCAACCAACCTTATCGGATATGACAATGTATGAAAGGAATTTTTCCCTTCTCGTTGAAGATATGCTGCAAAACATCGACCAGCCAGAATACAGGCAAATTATTGTAGAGGTCTGTGCCCTACAGTGAATGAAATTTTATACTGTTCATGAGTAGGTTACAACTTAGAAGAAAAACAACATATTTGAGCCTCAGTTATTTGAGGAAATAGCATTTTAAATATAAACGCTTGCTTCAGTGGTTTCTCCATAGGCTTTGTATAATTAAAAAGGTTCCTGTTAACATGTTCAGAATATATTAAGTTCTTGATGTTCTTTCCCCTTTTGAAAATAGATAAATATTAATGACAGTGCCAATACATTTAGGTCACAGGAGGTGAAAAGTAGTCAGAACAACGTAGCATTCCTTCAAGTCCCTAGCCTTGCCCTCTCCTAACAGTGTGCTATGCCTAGGGAAAATCTGCTCTAAATAGCAGTTAGCCCTGCAATAAATTCCTCTTTCCCATTTTGCTGATGCTGTCTAGTGAGTGGCTTCATCCTACTCAGTCAACTGACTTCAAGCTTCTTTATGTTCCCACACCTAACAGTTACAGCAAGAGGCTGTTTAAACTCTTCCTCACCACTGCACATAATGTGTACTTTGTGAACAGATCGAAAGCATCTGCACCCTTGCTAACTGACAGCTGTGCTGTCAGCAGCATTTATTGTTAATTCCCAAGTATATGCCTGTGGTGCACGTGAGTATACCTCCACAGTAAAATCAAATACTTAGTTCTGGCTGACAGCTAATGGTCATGCTGATTGCTGGAATATCCCCAGTTTTTGCTAAAAGTTAACATAAGCATCGAAACCCAAGATGACCAATATAGACTCTGCTGCCCACTTGTAGTTGTTATAACAGGGCATAACAACTCATGTTTGCCTTCCCAGTTTAAACCTCTTTCAGATACAGGAAATGGCAATTCTCTCAAGCAGATGATTTTTATTGGTGTCTGGGGTTTTTATGAAGTTTATCATAATAGCATTAGACCCTCTGAGATTATGCCTCAAATGAAGGCTCACTGTTTTTCAGCCTATCCATTGTGTAACCACGCAGTGAACTGAATAAACTGGACAATAACTTCCTTGGTTCCCAGTGAGGTTAGATGTTCATTTCAATCATTCACATGGTGTCCTTAACTAGGTAGCCACCAGAAACTGTAACCTTTTTCACGAAAGCCTGCCTTTTCTGCAATTCTTTTATCAAAGTTGGAATTCTATTATCTATGCACTATTATCTGTGCCTGCTTCAGAGAGGCATATGCAGTTATTAACAGAGCTTTTATGTAAACCTGCATTTACAAAACATAAAATTCAAAGTCTTAGTCTTTTTTTTTTTTTTTTCTGCATTCTAGTTGCTGATGGTTATATCTGTTATTTTGGAGAGAAATCCTGAGCTAGAGTTCCAGGACAAAGTGGACTTAGACAAAGTGGTACAAGAAGCACTTCATGACTTTCAGAAAGATCACGGCAGTCCAAAGGGAGCTGAAAAACAAGTGAGTAAAATATTCCTATCTTAGAAAATGTACCATTCTTATTGAAGTTATAAATGTTAGCTCTGCGTGGTTCAGAACAAAAAGCAGTTGGTACAAATTCAGAGTGGAACACACGAAAACCTGAAATGAAAAACTATTCTTAGCTACTGATTTTTATGCTAGAATTGCATTCATCACCTAACAAGCTTTTAATCTCTACAGCTTAAAGGTCAAATAAATGAAACTTGATCATTAAATAGCTTTTAAGGTTTACTTCACTGGGATTCTAGGTTTTATGCTTCAAAGACATCTAGAGATTCTCACAAGTTTTAGTGCTTCAAAGCTCTGAAATTCTGTAAAAGCAGCCGGGTTCATTGAACTTGTTGAAGGAAGAAATAAGAGTAAAGCAGCAGGACAAGTCCTGACTACTGCGCTTGATCTTCCTAACTCTGTCTGGTGTTGTATTGTACACAAAATAGTCAGAGATACCTGTGTGTCAACTAATCTGTTGATTCATGTGATATTGATATGCAACAACACTTCTTGTTTCTGAGTTTAGCTCCTTTAAAGGATGAGGAAGGAGGTGCTCCTTAAGAATCCTTCCAAAGTTTTAAGGTTCACTTTTTTGCCATTACTTTTGCAATGCATTTTGAGAGCAAGCCACCTAGATATCCAGGATTAGCAACATCTAGCTTTGCACAATACCTCTGCTTTCAAAAGCATACAGGTTCCTTGCAATTAGGATTCTTGTGGGCTGCCCGTTTTGGAGAGTAGGGACTCTGTGGTTGCAGCCAAAGCAAAAAAATCAGACTTATTTGCCACACAGATGGCTATTGAATGCCACCTTCACTCAGTATCTGGAATATGCTACTGACTTCTGTGGCAAGCTGGAAATCCCCAAAGGCTATAAACACAAAAGAAAAATCCCGTACAAAACACATGTTGTAGTGGTGCTGCTTTAGCCTCCATTAAAGTGCTGGGTTGTTGGGTTTTTTCCCCAAGCCCTGATCTACCTAAAATGATGCCTTTTTTCTCTTAAGATGACATCCCAATTGACAATTTTGAGTAGTATCTGCAAAATTGTCCTTAGAAATTCCAACTCCTTACATGAAAATTTTCTGGAACCTGACTCTCCCATCTTCCCAGGTATATGCCCAGTGGGAGTTAACTGTAGCCTGTTGAGGCCTGTTCTAAGGTGATATGAGATATTAATAACCTATTATGAATTATTAATATCTCTGAATAATATTTTTCTATTAATATTTTTTAAGTTGGGTAAATTCCGTCAGATTCTTTGGATTTTCGTTCGACAGGAAATATTTGCACAAAGGATATTTATTAACACAGAATTAAACAGTTTAAACAATCAGAACTTGGAAAATAGGAATGCGAAACAGGAAAAATTCTAACTGTGCTGCAGAGGCTTAGCATTAACCCTAGCACATGGTACTCATGATGCCTTGGATCCCGGAGTAAGTTTCCCATATAAGAACGCTTCCAAAACTCATGAGAATGATCCAGCGGTAAAATACAAAATATTCCAGGCAGAGGGGAGGGAGAGAGTTGCTGCAGAGCCAGTGTAAGTTGCAAACACGTGGCCACAAGGATTTCCAGTCTAAAGGAGCTGCTAAAAGGTGCTGCTTCCTGCTGTGCAGAGAAAGCTGTCTGTGTAGAAAAGGCCATCTCTGAAGAAAGGTGCAGTTTCTAAATCACCCCCTGTGAAGGTTTGGGAGTTCCCTGTCCCCCCACACTTTGTAAAATGACCCAGACTAGAACTCAGTCGGCTGGAAGTTAAGGAATGAAGCTCTGTTTACAGCTGAGCACAATGTACAGCAGGTATATGCGCTATATACAGGAATAGTTACAGAAATATACAAGTTAAAGGTAATACAGAAACACAACTCCTCTCCCAGAAATCAGAGACCCCAGGAGGGGCTCCCAGCCACCCTTCCACCTTCTCCTCACCCCTATACCTTACCCCAAGGTTTGCCTTATGTGCAAGGTAAATTAGGAGGATCAGCCAGGGAGGTTAGAAGAAAAGTGGTTTGTGGAAATTATTTGGCAGAGGAGTCAGAGCCAGAAGCTGCTAGATCCAGCAAGAGTCAGACAGAAACTGACCTTATCTGTATTTTGGTTATTATTCCCAAACAATTCTTCAGCAAGCGTATGAGTGAAGTAGACATCACCATGTTTTCTTTTCACAGCCTATAGTGTAATTTTCTCTATTAAAATATTCTAATTAGCCTCAAACCAGCACACCCCTCCTTAAATAGACCAATTTGAAAGTTAAACTGGCCAATAGGCATTTAGCATCTTTGTACATCCCAACGCATTCAAAGCTTTGTGCCTCATGTGACCACACAGACACATTGAGGGGCTGCACCAGACACCTGACACATGGTCTAAGCTCATAGCCCCAAGGCTTTGCTTTTGCTCAGTCTACTTCAGCTTCCGGACCCTGAACAGAAGGAGGACTGCACAAGGGTTTAAACCAGCCTGGCAGGATTTATACCCTGCCAGGACATAAGGATAGTCTGTCTCAAGCTTTCCCAACAAACACAGCTCAAAGGTCTCCCAAGTTGTCTGAATTATACCTTTCCAGTAAACTGACTTGCCCTTCATTTAATTAAAAGTAACCCATTTCCTGAACTGAACATTTATTACAGTAGCTGGTATGAAATTTGTCAGTAAGCAAGTGATTTAACATCATTCACTGTATAAACCATGTGTTCTGTGAAGGAAAACTGATTTGAGAGTCTGATTAATGAATTAGTTTATGTGCTACCTGTGGTTCCTTCTTGGACTTAAGGTTTTTCTTCTTCCAAGTAGATCTTTGGTTGCTATCTCTCCATGTGCAGCATTGTTCTCCATGTTTTCAGTCACACTGTGGTAGCACAATGAGTTACTGCAGAGTCAGGCTGCATGTTTTAAGACAGCAGTTGTTCTCTGACACTTAGTACATGGAAAAAAAAATTAAGAAGGCACTATTTGCACAGGAATGGAAAATTCAGTAAAGGAATAAATGCACTGCATTTTAGTCATCTGTTTTCCACATGGTCAGGTAAGTATGTGTGGAGGACTTCTGAAAGCTGAGCAGAATGACACTCACTTTGGAGTCCAAAACCACATTTGCATTTATAACGTATTTGTGATGTTCCTCTTGTTCGCTTGTGTATGGATGCTTGACATAACCAACACTAACAGAAGCGCATTCTCCTTCCCCTGCAGCGTGACATGACTGCATTCTACAACACTCATCCAACTGGGAAAAAGGGAACATGTAGCTATTTAAGTAAGGCTGTGATCACTTTATTGCTGGAAGGGGAAATGAAGTCAAGCAACGATGATCCTTGTACCATTAGCTAAAGCTTGAAACACATCATAGGAATTTTGCTTTATTTAGTGTTCCAGGTATTTTTCATGCATATATTAAAATACTGTTCTGAAGAGTAACCCTGGCTAGTAATACAATCGTTTGCTGATGGAAGTGCCATTAAAGATACTAAGTGCCACCTAATATTTTTCCTTTCTCAACTATGCAGCATGAGACTGAGCACATGAAGTAGCTAGATTAAGCAGAATGGGATTGATTTATGATCTCAAATTATGCATTTCATATAGCTGGTAACTTCAAAAGAAATGAGATTTTTGTCTTTATACCTCTATTTATGATCACAAACAAGTCTATTGTATATTCTAAATGAAATTGAGAAAATACCACAGTTAACTTGCATGCCAATCACTGGAAATATGAAAATTATTTTTTATTATTCTACACACAAATGGGAGGTGAAGGTTAAAGAGTTAGTGAATTTTTTTGTAACCAGTTCAAGTTAAAGCATAGGTTTAGGTATGCTTTAAAAATTACTCTGATAATTTGATATGCAGGCTTCATTCTATCTAAGCGAGCCACTTTAGCAATAAGTATCACTGCATTTTCCAACTTTTTAAACATCTATAAGTTAATAAAAGAAGCATGGTAACAGTTACCAGTTACAAAAGATAAAAGTTTGTTTATGAAAAGGGCATCTAAGCTGTATTTTAAAAAAATAAAAGAAAAAAGAAAAAACAAACTGTATCATATAAGCATTTAAAAAATTCAAGATACACTTACAAATGTGTGGAAAGACTGTGTGCTATGTTATTTTGGCAAAAATGATAAAAACCAAATGCTTGTAAAAAACTCTGTCAATAAAAATACTTTAAGCTATATGCAGACTCCATTATGTTTGCTTGATGTGTTGATTTCTATGTGCTACTGGAACAGGATCATGAAAGAAGTATTTACCTGAATACCTGGGCAGTGGTTAAGTGCTTTCCTAGTTTGCAGGGCTTCTCCAGAATCACAGAAACAATCCTTCTCAAGCCAACATCGTAGCATCACTTGGTGTAGGAGGACACTAAACCTTTAACAAATGTCTTGTCAAATGATGAGCAAGGTTGGAAAAGCTAATTTTGGGCTAATAGAGCAGTGGTCCTATTGGTTCTTGATGTAACACATCCAAGAAATTAGTTCAGGGGTGGTGAGGAAGGAATATTCAGAAGAAACATGCTAGTTACTCACTGTTGGGCACATTAAACATACTAAGGCACTACAATAATAGTAGAATGTCTTCTGAGGGACTGCAGCATTGCTCTGCTCCAGCACGGCAGCTACAATTAAGCCACACACTGCTGGCTCTAAATGAGCCACTCATTTAAACAGCTATCCAACATATCTTCTGGGTTTTTTTACTTCATTACTGCTTTAGAAGTTATCAACTGTAATTAAAAAAAAACAAAAGGCAAGGGGAAGTTAAGTGTTGCTTGCAGATCTACAGCTGGCCATGGACCAGTGATTACAGAGGTAGCAACCATATCCATTTCTAGTGTTGTTTTTTTCCTAATTTCTTTTTTTTAAAGTATCTCTAGCCATACACACAATCTATCCACAAACTAAATCCTGTTGAAGGGAAACAATCTTTTAAATACAAAGGCGTTGGTATTTTTGTGGACAGTAGCACTGTTTGGTTTTGCAATTGCTTGTAATTTAAAATGTTAAGTGCACATTGCTATCCTGCTGTTTGAAGAATTAGTTTTGCTTTTTTTTACATCACTCACCACTTCTTACTGCTTCTCTTCTGCTCTATGCTATCAAAATACTGATGGGTTGGCTATTTTTCTGAATAATGTTTTGTCAGCAATGTCTCTCAGCAGACAGCGTATTCACCAACAGCAAACAGCATTAGTGTGGCAACACAGCTACCATTATACTTCTGCAGTTTAGGCTTCACGTACCTTGTTTTGTTTTCACTGCTCTTTAAAATACATTTTACACTGAGTTCATGCCATGAAAATTCATCAAGAAATCAATGTTCATGACCAGAGTAATTTTATATTGATGTTTCTCCTACAGTTTTCCAGAAAGTCTACTTGCTTGATCAACAGCATTTTTGAGATAAAGTTACCCTTCTGTAACAATGTTTTTTCAGCTGCATTGGGCATTGCAGCACTAATATCACTGGAAGACACACATTTAGTAGCAAAAAAAACCCCAAACAAACCAACAGTGAGACCATATACCTAGAAGAGTCTTTGTATGCTAGTTTGTAAGAGTAAAAAAAATAAGTGAACCGAAATAGCAGCAAGTGGCAGGGCAGTCAGATGCCTAAAATAGAAATAAAGAGAATACAGAGACATAATTACCACTGAAGTCTGTATATCTCATCTCAAAATCCATCAAGAAAATGGCTTGATTGGAATTTTAGCTAATGATGATCCACAAATCCCTTGCCAAACAATTTCCAGAAGTGTGACAGTCTTTTAAACTAATGAGCTAAGCCTTGCAGCATGGGAAGAGAAAATTAAATAAGCAAGAAAGCCAGTCTGTGCTCTGCCATAAACATAAAATGGAGCAGTGTTGTGAAACCAGTATATGGAGTCCAACACATTTCCCTGAGCTCCCAGCAGTGTTTGACAACACTGCTGGGAACTCAGGGAAATCTGCTAGATTCCATACACTGTTCATACCTACTTCTGCTCCTTCCACAGCCAACAGGAGAAAATTCATGTGTTTGTGAATATGGGAAGGTGGTAAGAGGGAAACACAGCTGGGGTCTTAACTAGGGAGACCATTAAGGATTTCCTTGTAAGTGTCGTGGTCTTGTGGGTGCTGTTTTGATGTTTGGAATAAGGAGGTTATATTCTGTTGTTTTACCTCTGGACCATGCTCACATTAGGAAATATAAATGACAGATAAATTTTTTTCCCCCATCTGAGCACTTTTTGTACAATAGTAAGAGCCGTAACAACAGCAGGATAGAAGCACCAGATAACAAATGTAAAAATCTACACATGGTGGGTCTTTCCTGAATTGGCCAGACTCTCCAAAAACGTCTGCAAGACTGCCTTATGTATGCATTCTGTAACAAGACATGCTTGTCTCAAGGGACAGGGAAAAAAGACCAAAATGTCCCTTGTCTTGATCCAAATACATACAAGATAATTTTGTACCTGATCTGAAAACAAGTAGCAGGTAAGTCTTTTTGCTTCATAAAATAACGACCGTGTAAGACAGATGCTTGTTGGAATGTTTCCTGCTACTGCCAGACAGTAAGGACTGAGCTCACCCAAGCCTGTGGGCAAGTGACATGAAACTTGCTCCCCCTTCAGAATGCCATTACTCACTGTTTCTAGTGATGAAGCTGAGGGCAAACAGAGGGGAAAAAGGGTGACATAACAAAGAGCAACTGTTCCTTACTCAACTTTCACATTAGTGAAACAATGAAGATTCCTGGAGGTTCTATGTCTAGGTACAGCAAGAAATCCACCTGGATTGCAAGAATCCCCACAGGTGTAAGCACAAGAAGAAAGGACAACATACTGTTTTGTATCTGTACATGACCATGGATCTGAAACCTGCATAGTACTCCATAAAGATGGGAAGCAAAACTTGATACCAAGCAACTCCCAAGAAAATTATTTAAGACACTCTCAAAACCCACTGTCTACCACATCACTGACTAGTGCTGAATAATGCATGTTTGTCCACTCTGGGTTATATTTGAGTTTCTGAAATCTATAATCTAATTTCACATTACTGTGGAATGAGACTATATATTGACCTCTACTTTTTTCTGACTTTGTTGCCTAAGGTGACACAAGCATCTCAGGCTCCTCCTGGTTTGCCTGCTGAAGGCTCCTATATCACTAAGCAGTCTCTGCAAAAAACCTGTCAGTTAGCCATGCCAACAGAACCTGAAATTACTCCTGTTGCTTGAGTATGAGTCATCTGGCTGCACTTTAGACTCTCATAGGAGATGACTAACCTGCCCCACAGGCAAGCAAACCCAACAACTGTCTGTGTTCCAGTGACAGTACGGTATGCTACACAGCTCAATCTGCATTTCCTGAAGATAAATCATACAGCAAATTCTATAAAGGAAATATTAATTATGTGCTGAGAGAAGATTTCAGCACATTCTCTTAACCTACGGTGTCTACATACAGTTCTATGATGAAAACAAAGAAAAAATGTTAAGAGATTCTCATACACTTGGAAGGTACCTATGTAACATTGCTGGCTAACACTGTCTCTGGAGTGACCTAGTTTGCTATGTTCAAAATGCTTTTCTTTGTGAACAAATGTCTTTCCCTATTATGTTGTTTTCTTTTCACTAGTAAGGACCTCTGGGGTTTAAATACAAGTGAAATGATTATGTACTTGCTGTGTTTTAATCTTACTTTTTGTGATTTCCCCTTCTCAAAAGGTATATAAAATCAGAGTATACAAGAGAAAAGAGATAGAGCCAGGGAAAGGAACACAGGAGAGGTGTGTTGTCGTGAGTGTGACTGCTGTTAACACATGCAAAAACCAGGCACAGGAAAACCAATTTAGAAAATGCTTCCTAGCCTATTTAGCCCTTCAGAGCACATCTAGAATATAAGATGGTAAAAATATCCATAAGCAGTCTCACCTCATCATTTGTGCTCTCACCACTTATCAGCCAGAACTGCACTGGAGGTCTTTGGCTGACAAAAACCTAAATGGATAGCAGCAACATCTCAAACATAACATAAAGATCTTCTAACAGTGGAGCCTGGAAGGTAATAGAGACCTGACTTTTCACCTTTAATACTATTGTGACGAATGGATAGTGTGCTTCTGGGAAAATAATTGCCTCTTCTCCACACAGTCTTGTCTTTTTATAAACTAAAACTCTTTAAATTTAGTAAGATTAAAAAAAAAAAAAAACAAACAAAAACCAAAATACTTCAGCCTCATGTCTCTTCTTTTGCTACCAATACTATAGCTTCTGCTAAATAAATTACATCATGGTACAAGTTCTGTGGGATTTATCCAGATTCCCAGAGACACATTCAAGAACAGCACTAAACAAATCTAATGAGAGCTACACAAAACATCAGTATTGAGGATTCACACTGGGCAGACAGAATGAAGGTTTCCTGGCAAGTAGTCAATGAATCGTTAACAGAACAATTGGCTCCTTATATTCCAGAGACATACAAAATAGAGGATCTACTAAAACTAGCTATTTTCATCTCAAAGGTCTCATCACTGAACTACTTGAACCACAGCTGTTACAAAACTGTTCTAAAAATCAGGGTTTCAAGAGGATAAGATAAACCTTCAATTCTACCTGGAAGTGCATTACAGTAAGTGGTTGAGTTTGGACTCGAATTCTTATTCTTGACATCACAGTCATTCAGGAAGATGAATTACAATTATTTGTTTAGAAAATGCTAAAAACATAACAAATATCTGCTGAGAATCTTAGATCAACCTCAACTCTGCTTGTAAAACTTCAAGTTGCCACATCAAAGTATTGAGTTATCTAGACTTTATCAAGGTAAGTCCTCATCTTTTCTGTGACTTAATTGCTTCCATAGTGCTTTCTTATCTCTATGTCACGCTATCAAGTAAAGATACTGTTACAAATGATGCAAAAATAGTAATCAATATTAATTTGTTATCCAGGCAGAGATTGTTCATAACTATGAAAATTGCTTATTAACATTAAATCTTGCCAGAAAACTTATTTATAAGGTTCAAAAGGCACAGTTCAGAAATTTATGCACAGGGAACAAGCAAAACTGGAACACTTTAACTGGTAACAGCAAATACAAACATTTTACTGGAAGAGAAGGTTTTTGCGGTCAATACACTGCTTGCAGTTAATTAGCCTGCTTATCCACTAGATGGACACAGGAAGCTCCTTTCTGCTAATGGCAGAAGACAATTAGTGATTACAAGAGGCTTTAGTTGTTTACTCACAAAATATTATCGGACAGTACCCAAACCATGTGGAGGGGTTGCTGTCAGTGGTCTCAAAGCAGTTAGAGGCTTTGGAGTTTTCCCAGGCTCTTTTCTCAGAAAGCTGCGAGTCTGGCACAGTCTCTAACCTGGTTCCTCTTGACTCCAAATTCAGCAGAAGCCTTGCAGAGAGGCAGGCAGGATGCAATGGGATGTGCAGTCTTGGCACAAAGTCATGCTGACTATGCAGGCTGATCACATGAAGGCATTTAGAACCTGCTCCTGGTAAGCTCTTGGAAGGCAGTTTTCAAGCAGTTCAGGGTACAGTAAAAGCAAGCATGGATACAATGGCAGAGAGCACGTTGTGCTACCTGGTCATCCCTTTTTATCAATACAGCCTGAGACTAATGGGTCTTTGGACATAGATTAGCAAATCAAAACGGCACTTTGCCAAGCGTGACCATATTAGCAAGCCAGGGCTTGCTTTACCCAAATTTGGGCAGAACACAGACCTTGCACAAGGCAACCGTTTTGCATCCTATGGTAAACAAGGTACACACAAGTCTGGGCAACCCACAGTCCTCAGTCTCAGTGGTCCAGGTTCTTTGTCCTCTTTCCCCAGGTTGCTTCTACCCAAAACAGAAGGGAGGAAAGCAGAAAAAACATGTCTGAGCAAGACAGGACATGTATAAGCCTATTTTGGCCTGCTTAGGCCTACCACAACAGATACACAATGACATTTCAATGCAGAAGCAGTATACACAACAATACATTAAGGATTCAAATTTTATTGTCCAAATTTACTTTTTGTTTAATGGTGTTCACAAGTCTGTTCAATGTTCTACTACAGATTTGCTTTGGCTTCCCCAGTACCAGTAATGTGGTAACAACTGATCACAGTATCACCAAGGTTGGAAGAGACCTCAAAGATCATCAAGTCCAACTCGATACCACAGACCTCAAGACCAGACCATGGCACCAACTGCCACGTCCAAACGCACCTTGAACACCTCCAGGGATGGTGACTCCACCACCTCCCTGGGCAGCTCATTCCAGTATCCAATGACTCTCTCAGTGANCAATGTCCTTCTTAAACTGAGGGGCCCAGAACTGGACACAGTACTCAAGGTGTGGCCTAACCAGTGCAGAGTACAGGGGGAGAATGACCTCCCTGCTCCTGCTGGCCACACTATTCCTGATGTTGTTGCTTGTGCCTACACTCCACAACCTCTTTAGAACACATACACTCAGTATCACTAATAAATGAAAAAAAAAAAACCCACTTTAAAAATTGAAGTATATTAGTAGTGAATGTGTTATTTTTGCTTTTTTTTTGAGTGACTCTCTTTAAAGGGAAGGCAGGTATTAAATAATCAGAATAATCTTCTACTTAGAACTGCACTTACTGCTTTTAAATTCCATATACCTCCTGCACATGAAAAATAAGAATATTTCTAGGAATATATCCAATGTCACTTTCCATGGGAATATGGGAATGACATGTTTCACACAAGCCCAACGCCATTCATGGGAATCAAACCGTACGGCTTTTACACGAGGCACTGAAGTAAGAGTCAGAGCGAGATGCTATTTTTTAGGAACCGACTTTGCTACATCTCCATAGCAAAGTTCTCTGTAACTACGTTTGTTTTGCATCAACATTTCAGCTGCAACTACACCTAGCTGGAATTTTGGCTATGGAAAACTAAAGAGAAGATCAAAAATGCAAAACACGTCTTTATCTAGATTTAGCATAATAATTCCTAAATGAATATGTTTTTGCTTACACCAAAGTTTTCTGACTTGATTTGGCATTTAAGTGAAGAATGAGTAAACCACAACCTCCCTGGGCAACCTGAGGCACTGGAACAGGTTGCCCAGGGAGGTTGTGGATGCTCCCTCCCTGGATGTGTTCAAGGCCAGATTGGATGAGGCCTTGAGTGGCCTCTACTAGTGGGAGGTGTCCCTGCCTATGGCAGGGGGTTGGAGCTGGATGATCCTTGAGGTCCCTTCCAACCTTACCATTCTATGATTCTATGATTCTATGATTCTATAAACACAAATAACAGGAGTATCTTGGCACACGTGTAAGTGGAAACTTACAAGCATCTGCAGCACGTACAGTAATCAATGACTACTACTGCTGCTACCTGAATAATTTTTTTTTGCTATTATTCTGAAGCAGATGTATTTTAAAAAAAATCCATATTTAGATGTTCACTCCAGACAGAATCTGATCAATACAACACACAGAATTCTAGCTTCACATACTGAGAGATTTGAACTGTGTGCTATCATTGCACTATGAAGTAGGAAAATAAAACAACTTTTTTAGAGGGTTGCAATGTCCATTGCCTCTCAGATGACTACACTGAACTTCTAGGACCTTCAAACTGTTAGATAACATCTAGCATACAATACACAACAGTTCCATAATATTTTTTTCTTCTTGATTTGGAAGCAGAGGGATTGTAGGAAGAAATTCCATTCTTTGACATCATTTTAAAACCATGTCAAAAGTAGTGACTTGTATAGACTTCAGACATGAAAACCAAGCAATAGCCAAACACATGATAAAATGGGTAGAAAAAGAATCTACACAGTAGGATCATTCTTTGATAAACTAAAATCTTTTTCCTCATTTCTGGCTTCAATATTCCAGATTTTACTATTCCATGTTTTCTGCTTGTGATTACACAATCCAGGATGTCAGCTCTGTAAACTCCTGGATTAATCACTAAAAAGTTTAATACTTACCGAGTTTACCACCACAAAGTTTAATTAGGGTCAAGCATATGTATACATATTCTATATTGTGAGTCTTGCAAATTGTTTTTGAAAGCTTCTCACTGTCATATTGCCCTTCCTGTCTTTCAATGATATTGTCCAAGACAAAGAGAGAAAGCTCACTAAGACTTGCAAAATTAAGCTTTCTTCACAGTCCAGGTTTTCAGATTCAGTCCTGTCAGCCTCTGTATCACTTTCATGATTCACATGAGCTTCGGGCCAAGCCTCAAGTGTCAGAACGAATTTACTGCTCCTGGATACCATTTATTCTTTGTTACTACTATCTGTGTGTCTCCCCCAACCCCAGTGCTGGAGTATTCATTACCTCTGATCAGGTTAATAGCATGCGTGTGAGATCACATTTTCTATCTTGAAACTCTTATATTAAATATTCTATTACCTAAATTGAAAAAAAAAAAAAAAAAAAAAAAAATTAACCTGATTGCAATTTCAAGACTTGGAGCTGACTTGAGTTTGCTTTAAATTCTTGTTTCTGAATGTTATACTTGTCGTACAAAAATACATTGTGCATTGCTGAAAATAAATAAAAGAGATTAAGAGACAGCTGGAATAAGTGTGACGTGGTACATCGAGGTGTCCCCTCTCCAACGAAGTGCAGTGCCACTGCCCTAACTACAGTGCAATTTGCATATAGAAATGGATAAACCTTAACAGACAGCAGTAGCTTATTAATTTTAATGTAACCTACTTAAAGGTAGGTATTTATGGGATGTCAGCTTTTTCTTGTAGACCATCATGATCATTTTTTTGCCTTGTATCTAAATGACCTGTCAGACTAATACAGTTATTCACTAATAGAATTTACAGCTTTAAAAAAGTATTTTGCAGTTCCCTGTAACTCAAGGATGCAGGATGCTAACCCATTACACAAGAGATAAGAAGGAGGACAAGGACAAATAAAGAATTAGTTAGCTAACTTCACTACTGTACAGACAATAATGGTTCTTCCTCAAATAATTTTAAACTTTTTGTTGTTGTCATTGCTTTGAAATAAAATCAGCTATGTCTTAACTGACAAATAATCACTATTTGGTTAAAATCAATATCAAAAGACTGAAAAGCATGGTCAAAATACTTAAAACTTGATTAAATCAAGCAAAGGAGAACACCTGATCTTCACTCCTGCATGCCCTTTAAGCTGATTTTAGATACTTCAGTTTTACACTGCTTTTGACCTGAGAAATTTGCCACATTAAATTTTTACTTGCAAATACTTTAGGAAAATATCAAAACATTTGGTTTCCTACAGCAACAGGCACAGACACAAGCTAAATGCCTCCATTATGTGACCAAAGTCCTTCTTGCCTGTGCTGTCATAAGCTTTTGTCCAAGTTCACCCTCAAGGCTGTCTTTATTAAAGTCTATTGTTTCACCAAATCATCACAACGTGATGATACACACACATACAAAATCCCATGTAGTCAGAATTAGACTTGCCCACTGATCCCATTTCTACACTTACCAATCATGCACCTTATTTATGTATTTGCAATGCAGTGTAGCAGGACGTGCAAGATGTAGCAATCCTGAGCAAAGCATCATGATCAGCATTTGTCTAGGGAACCCATGCTTAAAACTTAGTTAAATAATACAAAAGTGTGCTGGTTTGAGGCTAATTGGAATATTTTGATGGAGAAAATCCTAGGCTGTGAAAAAGGAAACAATGGTGATGTCTACTTCACTCAGGATTCCTGAGATGTTTAAGAATAATTACTCAAAACACACAGATAACACAGACACTCAGGCTTGCAGACACTCTTGGGCTGTCTAGCTTCTTGCCTTCTCCTCTCTGCTGAGTAACCTCACTAACCACTTTTCTTCTAACCCCCCTGGCCGA
>VWZE01016313.1:63181-280013 GCA_013396675.1 Eubucco bourcierii | reverse complement strand
ATACAGCTCCCACTTGAGTATTTAAGAAATAAAGTACAAATGCAAAAAACCCATAATTGCGGCTATACCAAGTTATATCACTGGAGTTGGGAAAGACTTCAGAGAACTTTGTCTAGTGCCAAGGGATGTCCATTTTTATTTCTAAGCTCACACAAGCCATATGGACTGTAATTTTACATGCTAATATTCATTCAGAAGATCTTTTTAGTTTATGTGAAGAACAGTATGTTCAATGCATATTTACTTCTATTTCAGAGCCATTAGTTTCAACATTAATGATTTACAAGAATTGACAATGCTTTCACAGGTGAAATGCCATTTCCATAAAGAAAAAACATCACTTTCGCAGTATTATGAGAAATTCTTTCCTTGAACCCCTAATCGAGTTATGCTGTAGATAAAAAATGCAGCATACACTCTAAGTCTCAGGTGTAACCTCTGCTGTAGACTTCAACCAAAAGCCAGAACTCCATCCCCAGCCCTGAAATAGCTTTTGCAAAGGATAACGCTACCAGTGTGAAGGGCTCCACTGAAGACAGATTCAATAGACAGTAAAGAAAATCAAACAAAACCAACAAACAAAAAACAACCCACAAAGAAAAATCACTGCAATCAAGAACTTTTCATCAAAGAGTCAAAACAAACATTACAAAGTTCAGCCCTTAGAATCTACATACTTCTAGGACAGAGAAACAGTTGTTGTTAATGCAGTAGAGACAATGCTGGTTTAGATCCTTCCTTTATGGGACCCTTATGCACGTATGTCACCTAATACTGGTAACAAAGCCAAGATTACAACCACTCATGAGTAAAGCCATACCTGTACTAAAGTGCTATCAAGATTCAGATCTTCCTAGAATTGTCATTCTGTGCAGGAGTCCACTACAGACTGATATTTCAAAAATGTCCTGCTTTCCATATTTGTGTTAAATAACTGGAATGAAGTTACCATCGATGAATTTTACTACAGTGCTACTAAAGCAGTTTTATTAGAAATGTACACTAGAGCCATGGCAGTAGGTGATGATATTTCTGCACAGGATTTTCAAATATATTCAGTTGAGCTGCTTGTTGCTGCTGTCTGCCACACCAGTGGTAAAGTTTCCATCAGCTTGTGTGAGTAACAGAGAACAGCTACCTGTGCGTCAACCTGCACTTTTTCCTGGGGCTGTCCCTGACTTCTCCTGTGATGCAAGCCACTTCCTTGTACCTTGTTTTAAGTCTTTTAACATGTGGCTGCTGACTCAAACATGCAGTTTGTTAAATAAATGTCTACAGGGAGATATGAAGCAATTACTTCAGAAGATTTTGCATATCTTTTACATAATCTTAACAAAAAATCTCAAATACCCAAGCCTGCAGACTGGGAAATGGCCTGTGAGGGTTTGTATTGACAAATCTAGATAAAATTATAGAACAGAAAATCCTAACAACTCTGCAGCTGTCTGGCATTATCCCTCCAGTTTCCATGGATACAACCATTAGATTAGCACAAATGGAGCAGCTCAAATTTTAAAATTAGTATTATTTTAGATCACTGTCTCTCACAAAAACCCTGGTGACAATAGACAGATTTGAAATATTGAAATTCTTTGGCTGAAAGCCCATTCACAGTTGCAACACAGCTAAACCAAAGGTTATAAAAGAGAAGATCTGACATTTTGCCTTTTCATTTTAGATAAAGAAGATAAAAAGCAGGAGGAAAGATTAGTAATATTTGCAGGGAAAAATGTTTTGCAATTACACAGTTTGTTTTGTGACACCAAGGAAATTTAGAAAGAAGCTAGCCTTCTCTGTGGGGAAAAAAAAAATAACAATCCCCAACAAAACAAAACCTACTAGACCAACAGAAGGCAGTACATTTACTTCCAAGACACCCACAAAAGTGTCTTGGAAATATATCCAACCCTGCTTGTTAGTAATGATCCACAATATGATACTCCCAGACAAATTCTGAATCAATCTAAAACATCTTATTAATCAAAGAATATTGAGGGAAAAAGAAGAAAAAAAAAGAGTGTGGGTGAGACACTGTGCACCACCTTTAGCAGAAGCATAGGGGTAGCCGTTCCAATTCAATATAACATCACTTACTGGAAGCACCTAATACACAGAAGCAAGTAATAGGAATGAGCAAGAACTACTGCAAGCAGGTAACTTAAAAGCAGAAAGCTGAATGAGAATCTCAAAAGAGTAGTACTCTTGGGTAATCAAGACTTTATTACAAGCTCTGAAAGCTTTTATTTATTCTGATGTGTACTAGCAAATCTCCTTTTAAACATCTCATTATGCTTTCTGCATCATAGTGTAAGCATATCTAATGTTTTCTATTTCTGATGAGGAAACATGCTATGTAGTTCAACCTTTTCAAAGATACAGGAAAATATGACTAAATGCAAGAAAGCAAAACTTGGATTTCCTTCTCATCAGACATTATTTTCACAGAGATTAAGTAACTGCTGCAAGGTTTACCCAGAGAGATTTCTTTACTGATTTCTTCCATAATTTATTTCGAACTACAAACAACTTCCTCTTACAGATTTCATATTAATTATTCACTTCTCTGAGAAAAGCCAATATGCTGAGATACTATAAGAGTGTTATTAATTCTTTCATGGTTTAAAAAGTTTGTAACTCAGAAACCAAGGTTCTAATTAACTATTTATATGAAAGATGTTATATATTGTGAATCTTAAAATCTTAATTAAATTTGATTTTTACTACATTAAATGACTTTTTTTTTTTTTTTGTACTAAAGGCTTAAGTTTCTCTGACCTCAACTGAAAGGTTAAGAACACTTACACTTGTGATTAATGTATGTTCCATCAATTCTTTCTCCTGATGGTTTCATGGGCAAACAATCAGTGTACACTAAAGAGCACACAGTAGACTGACTGAGGTTTAAGTGACTGGCCCAGCATGCTTATTTTAAACACTAAATGCCATTTATTACATTAAAAGACATTTTAAATTGAAAAGTTATATTAGACTTGGGTATCACAGGAAGGTAACTGAATATTAATGTAAAATAAGCTTTCCTAATTGTAGTCTGAATCATAAAATGGCTGGGAAAGGACTGGTACACTTCATCTCCCGTCCCATAACCTCCATTCCTCTGCAAATAAACATCTCCAGAGCACACAACCCATCATGGAAGTAGTAGGAAGAGGGAACTGCTAAATAGATTCTGCACCTGATTTACCTTTCCTCTGGAGTTTTTGCATTAAGAAGGTAGTTAGACATGGCAGACAGAGTTCAAAATAATTTTACTTCTTTTTCCTACAACTCAAGGTACAATCAGTTTCTTTTGCTATTCACCTCTGCAAATTTGGTCCTTGGGGTACTTTTGGGCAGACCAGCCTGTTCCATAAAGGTTCCTGCCCAAAAACTGGGCTGTCCAACTGCACCAATCAGTCTAATAACATATCTACTTAATTTCCAAGGCTTTCCTTACAGCATACTGCTAGTTTTCAAGTCTCTAACTAGATAGCCAGAGGGATATGTATACTTACTCATTAGAAGTCTACATGGCAAGTTTTTTTTAAAAAAATGTAGACATGAATGTGAAGAGCATCACCAATTCAAGACAGTAACTGTTTTAAGTGAAATGATTTAAAGACTGAAATAGTGTCAAGCTATTCTGGAAACAAGAATTTATTTCTGTCATGCAGATACCTTTCCCTGTATAACCCTGCCACACACTATGTTACTTGCTGTCACTATAAAGCTTACTATTATAGATTGCCAGAGATACCTAGAAGCACATAAGGATAATATATCTACCATGGCATACTCGTATCACTAAATATCCAGGCTACATCAGTTAGATAAATGGGGGATTGAAAGCTTGAGTCATGAAAAATTTACTTGTTTACTACTTTCAGAGAGTTTTTTTGAATATTGCATAACATAAAAAAAAAAGTTACAGGAAGAAAAGGAAAGCTGGCAGCAACTGCATTTCTTCACATGTGAACATAGACATGGTGCTTCTACAAGACAATCCAGAAGTGTAATCCAGAAGTGAAATGGGTTTTTACTACAGCAAAAAATTAGCTTGACAGTATGCATTACATCTGTTACTTTCTCAGTGCCTAAATGGACAAGAATTCTTTTCATACCTCACAGTAGCTGGGTTATTTTTTCCATATAAAATAAAATTCTTTGAAGATTAAAAACTAAGTCATATTGAAAAGAAGCCATGTTTAACCTCCATTATGAAATCATATATGTTACAGAAAAGAAGACCCAACCTGTACTTCAGATTCATCAATATCATCCCATTCTCAAGTGATTATTTGCAAGACATAGCAAAATAAAAGCCTTTCAAAAAAAAAAAATCTTCAGCTTGACAGACATCTCCTAGTCCTTCCTCAACTCCTGATTCTCCTTTAAACACAAGATCCAAGTCAGTGTATGATTTCTAGAGACTGTCTCATGGCCCCTGCAGAAGCAGAAAAATCCCAACAGTCAAAATCATTAGTATTCTAAATTACAAAAGCACAGCCTTCACCTCAGGGTGAAGTTATACTAATATAACTTCATTAGTTATATTTGATGCTTTCAAAAGAAGCACAGTCAGGTATCCAATAAAAGTGCTTAGAAAAATTTTCCAGAAATATCTAGACCAGTGCATTTCCGAAGTAAACTTAAAAGCATTTTTGCTAAGGACAGGCACTTACCTTTTATACAGAAAAAAAAAATATTTGGCAACAGAGAAATAAAACAAAACTTTTCACTTTCACTATCGATAAAGACCTCACACAGAGCCAAGAGGTACCTGCTTTACCAATGCCAGCTAACAATGGAAATATTAAGTAGCTTCAAAAAGATGTTTGGTTATCTATTGCTCTATTTTCTCTATTGTGTGGGCAAAAGAATTAATTAAAATTAAGAAATACGAAACACAGACTGGGAAGACATCAGTTTCAGCATCATTACAGAGGAAGTAGAAATGGAGAATTGAAAAAGGTATTATCACAAAATATGGAAGTATTTTTCACTAGTAAGAAAAGAGAAGAGAAGAGAAGACTTCCAGGAGACCTTATAGTAGCCTTCCAGTATCTGAAGGGGGCCTACAGGAAGGCTGGGGAGGGATTATTTACAAGGTCTTGCAATGACAGGACAAGAGCAATGGGTTTAAACTGGCAGAGGGGAGATTTAGACTGGATGTCAGGAGGAAGTTCTTTCCAGTGAGGGTGGTGAGACACTGGAACAGGTTGCCCAGGGAGGTTGTGGATGCTCCCTCCCTGGAGGTGTTCAAGGCCAGGTTGGAGAAGGCCTTGAGTAACCTGTACTACTGGAAGGTGTCCCTGCCTATGGCAGGGGGTTGGAACTAGATGATCCTTGAGGTCCCTTCCAACCTTACCATTCTATGATTCTATGAACTGTGAAAAACAATGACCGAAAAGGTGTATATCATAAGGAAATACATAAGGAAAAAATTTGCCACACTGAGCCAAACAAATTTAAGAGCCTAACCCTCATAAACAAGGGGTAGCTTTCACTTAGTGAAGTTACTTTTAGCTCTAACAACATCGTAAACCTCCTTCCATTACTAAACTTACATTTTCACTGCATTGTTATAAAATTGCTACATAAAAAGTTGATAAAGATAAGTGAAGACTGGAGTTCAGAGTAACATGTTAATAATTCCCAAAGTGGAATAAAATGTGGGAGAAAGGAGAAATAATGAACAATAACTGAGGGGGAATGGCACTCATGATGCCATGGGGACAGCACATTCAGATCTTTGCTATGTAGTCAATATTCTATTCTGCTTTAAACAGACATCTTTAACAGCTTGGGTAGGGCAACACAGTAGTTCATGAAGACCGACAGAGACTATAATAATGTCAAAACTCACAAAAAAAAAAAAAAAGGACAGCAATAATCCAAATCTACAAATATATAGGTTTGAGCTCCCAAAGACCAAACAATTTCAAAAACTTACTTAAGTGTGTGGGGAAGAATGACTGGAAACTACAGTTTAAGAATAGCAACATGGATTAAAGTAAAATACATCACATTTAATTAACGTGCTTCAGCAGTGAACCATGTCTCAACGTACAAATCTGCTCACGCATGATGGCAGAGATTGAAAATGTCCCAGTCTGTGCACCTGTTATGCTGCATATTAAAATCACAACTGTCAAGTTATGATCCTTAACGTAGAAAGAGCATGTTTTCAGAAGCAACCTATTTTTGTGACCTGCAATTTACAGTATCCGCTACTATCAAGCGAATTTGTTACTCACTGCAAAGAGATTTACGCCGAGATGATATCTCAGGCATTCTGTTATTGTGACACAATGTACAACACAAGCCCCACAGTCAAAGTACTTAACACTTGAGGAAAGAGAAAAGAGATGTCACAACTGCCCCACACAGGCATATACATGTTCCTGCTGATTCTAAAAACTGCAAGTGCCACATTCACAAGATGGCCAAAGATTTCAAATTAATGCAGAGCTTAAAGCACAAGGTAGACTGGGAACACTTTTCCTTGCAGTAGCCTGGAGAAGAGGAGGCTCAGGGGAGACCTTATTGCTGTCTACAACTACATGAAGTGTGGTTGTAGCCAGGAGGAGGTTCTTTTCTTCTCTCAGGCAACCAGCACCAGAAGAAGAGGACACAGTCTCAAGCTATGCCAGGAGAAGTTTAGGCTGGAGGTGAGGAGAAAGTTCTTCACTGAGAGAGTCATTGGCTACTGGAATGGGCTGCCCAGGAAGGTGGTGGAGTCACCATCTCTGGAGGTGTTCAAGGCGGGTTTGGACGTGGCACTTGGTGCCATGGTCTAGTCTTGAGGTCTGTGGTATCGGGTTGGACTTGATCTTTGAGGTCTCTTCCAACCTTGGTAATTCTGTGTGATACTTCTGCCTTCCTTCTGAGACCAATTACGACACCATCAGAGCTGCTTCATGCTCGAAACTGATCTGTCTCTCTCACCAAGTCTAGAATTAGCCTTGAAAGGAGACTGGAATCATACTTGCAGGAAAGAATTCCACATAGAGGAGAATCAGAGGGATCAATTAGAAGTTCAAAGAAGATAAAAGAGACAGAGGGAAGAAAAAATAGTTGCCTGGGAATTACAGACTCATCCTTCCTCCTAAGGCAAACTCCTGAAAATGCAACCCAAAAGCACAGGAAGACTGTACAATTTCCCTTGTAGGATATATTGAGCCAGGTAATCCACATAAAAGGACTCAGCATTGATAGGAAAAACAGATGCACAAATGCCTTCTCAGGTTGAGAAGGAATTAGTTTAGGGTTTAGTATACTGTATAACAGTTTTAGGACAATCTCAGCTCTTACATAAGTGTTTGTTTCCTACACTACATGCAATACCTACAGGAGTGGCTCTGTAAAAAAAAAAAAAATTAAAATCAAATATCTCAGTAGACTTAGAATTCAGAACAGAGAACAACACAGTAAGATTTAAAACTATTCTGTTACATGAGAACATTAATGATTCAAAAATCTATTGCACAGATACTAGGGAATGTGGTATTGACATGCTGTAGACTCTGAATGGCTAATGGGACATACACAGAAACAAAGGAAAACCTGTTGATATTTGAAAGGATAAAGAAAAAAAATTAGCAACTAAGTTGTTCTTATGATTGCATTTGTTCATGCAAAACCACCTTGTATTTACAATATTGCAGAAAATAAGAAAATAAAGCAGGTTAAGAGAATTATTTAAATGCACAGTAAAGACATTTGTTGGGCTTTTTTTAATTCTAAACTACCATGGGATAATGTTTCATTGCATAATATGAGTAACAGAACCATAGCAATTTGGTTTTATTTTGAATGTATTAACCAAAATATGTTTATTGAAAAGACTGCCAGAAAAAAACCCACAACCACAAAAAAAGATCCACAAAAACATAAGAAAGAGGCAAAAAGACAACTCTACTACTGAAGCAAAATTATTTGCATTGAGCAGATCACCAGTTTCAAGGGCAGCAGCAGAGTTATTTCTGTTTAAGAGTCTTCTCTGCATCAAGAAAAGTATCAAAATGCTTCATGAGAATTTGCATTCATTCTGTTCCAGATTTGAGGAAGCTTTAGATTTTATTTCCTATCTGCAGTGCACTGTCAGTTTTTATTGCTCATGTCCTATTATGTAGTAGAGTGGGACTGACATAATCCAACTGCACTGACAGAACCTGACCTGTTATCTATGAAATCTTAGAATTACTTTTCCAATGCTGCAGCAACATGCAACTGCTTTCTTTTTTGTAACATCAGTTTATTTTTTAATACTTAAGGCTGAATGCCACTCAAATAAATTACTTAACTGACACCTGAATTCTCTAGACAGTGCAATAGCATGTGATTCTCAAGCAAGGGAGTACACAATTTTTTTTATGAGTATAGCAAATATTTTTGTTTCATGTGTTATTTATGCATTATCCAGAGCTGAGTATCCATGAATACACATCACCGATAGCATCAGCCATACACATAAAGGCTAGTTAAGAACTGATTTCCACTCTTTTTACTCTATTGTGACTATTAGACACCAGTCACACTGAACAGAGTATAAAAGCTTATTAAAGCAAAGCAGACCAGTATTTACTCTCAAGACTTCTATATCTGCATTTGTAGCTAATATGACTAGTGTCATAAAACTCATACACATGAAACTAAAACCTTACTCCAGATACAAAACATTCATGCAACATTTTGGCACTCATTTTGGTCTCTGTATGTTGTTAGAATGCCCCTAATCTGTCACCAGCTACTTCTGCTGATGGTGAAGTTGATAATGTCAGTGAATCGATGTGAACTACTCTTGGTGCTGAAAATGAAGTACCATATAATTTCATTTAAAAAGTAAGAAGATTCAGCAAGACATTTCTTCATAATTATTAAATTTCTTTAAGAAATGATGAGCAAAACCAAAAGGAGATCTTGATTACAACTGCTAAAGTAGATCAAGGTAGAAAGTGGTGCTACTCCCACTCTATCAGTCTAGACCTCACCTAAAAGCATGAGTTTCCAGATGATTATGTAAGCAATACGACAGCTTATAAGCTCTGAAATGTGTAAATTCTACTCTGCTCTACTGTACTGTTCATCATTTTTTTATTTTCTTAGGTCACAGTACTCTCAACTCTCCATACATCAATTTAATACAACAGTCCAGAAAAAAAAAAAAATCAGTAGCTATTGACTCTGGGAAGGCTCCAACGTCCTCTGCCAGCTGTGACCAAGTATACAAGCATGTAACTGCATGATGGCAACGAAAATGAGCACACACTCCCATCACCTCTTTGCAGCAAAGACCCAACCCAGTCTAGGTAGGTCAGCCATCTGTGAACTGCCACCTTAGCTGTAACTTCAATCCAATTAATTGCCTTGCTGTACATGCATTTATGCAGCACAACTGACAGAATGTAGCAGCAAAAGTGAAGGGAAAAGAAAGATGTCTCTGAATGGCAACATTGCTGTATATTGTGCATTCTAAATCACTGCCTTAAAAGTAGGTTGGCATGAAATTCAATCACTCAGGATAATCTTCCTAAAGAATAAGAATAATTAAGAGAAAAGCACCAAAGAGAGGAAACCAATGTTAAATAGAAAACAAGTGGTAGAAAATAAATGCAGTAGCAACAAATAGATATCACAAAATAAAAGGGGGAACTGGAGCAGAAAGTAACATTTCAGAAATAGTTATTTGCAGACATAGTATTTTTTTAAAACTGCAAGTGAACATCTTTCTCTGTAGTTCTCATACACACTGGCACAAATTCATATTATTCAAAAATATGTCTGACATTCTGAGTGTGCTCCTTGAAGTGCATTTTGTAGGACTCAGAACAAAACAATACTTCTAACCTCATGCACATGATAAAGTTTTAGTGATCCTGCTGTCCATCTCTGCTTTTACAATATGGCTCACGGATGTGTGTCAGTATGATTTAAACCTGCAGTCAGACCACAGCAATCAGCTTGTCATGTTTAGTTCCTTCCATGCTTTCCTTATTCTTGACATTAACCATAAAACCCTGTCCAACTTGCTGTATCAGAAATGTATTATTGATCTTGTGGGACTTTATCCTTACTGAACTATGTGATGCTCATGTATTTTTTTTCTGTGACAATGTTCTCCAAAAATCCCCTTGAACATTTGAGAAACACACTGTTTTGGTAGAATACATTAGCAGAAGACTTGAGCAAACTGTTAAATAAACTGAGATATGTTGAACATGGGTGTTACAATATTGACAAAGATGTTTTGATAAAAAAATCCCTAAAATCCAAACTGGAAATCTGTTGCCAGGTCACTACTTTCACACCTCTGCATTCTAGTGTATTCCAAGTTACCATATTTACAGACCAAAATAAAGGGGAGCTTTAAAATAACTTATACATGTATTTCCCTTTAATAATCACACAGTTTGACGTGCTCAAGAGCTCCAACAGCGTCAACTATTGACCAGATTTTTTTTTAGTTCTTAATTTATATTCACTGCAGCAATTAT
Source organism: Eubucco bourcierii (assembly GCA_013396675.1). Lineage (NCBI taxonomy): Eukaryota > Metazoa > Chordata > Aves > Piciformes > Ramphastidae > Eubucco > Eubucco bourcierii. The sequence continues at coordinate 269,520 of VWZE01016313.1, read as the reverse complement.
ATAAGAATGTACATATCACATAAAAAGTCATTTCACTACATTTCTTTGGCATCAGGAAAAAAGTTTTTAAAAAAAGAACTCTGGCAATTATTGCTTTGGTGTCACTTTGAGAAACAGCACAACACAAATACTGAACACTATGGTTTTAAAAGGAATACTCAAAGGAATTACCACTCCCCCCCACAGTGCCTACCCTCTCTCTTCATCTTACTGTCTCAGTTTAACACATAATTCTAATTTGACAAATAAAACTCCTAGAGGTGCTAAGGGACAATATACTATCATAATACTATTTATGGACAGAATTTAAGTGCATGACGTCTATCAGAAAAACCAAAGCTCAGGAACACAACACAGATTATAACACAAGAATATATCTTAAGTAAATATCTTAAGGTTACTTCTAAGAATAGGATTATTTTCTCACACAATTGCTTCACAATTTTAATATTCCTAATATTGATACTCCAAGTACAGAAATAAGATCTTTAGCTTGCGTAGCAAACGAGAGAATCTAAAATAACAGTACTTGAATTTATCATACAGTTAAATTTCATATTACACATTAGGATAATTTCATACATCACTTGAGCTTCTCTACTACTAGCATTAACATGATATCCAACTATTGCTATACACAGTGGGTCTATCAGTAAACTTCAGAGTTAATGGGAAGGTTTTTCCTGACCAAAATGGGCTTTGAGTCACATCTATTGATTCATTGATTTGCAGCAGGTGTTGTAGATTAATCATATCTGAACGCAGAGGACTCAGACAGGCTTGCGACAAATGATGTTTCTCTTGTAAATATGCCACAATATAAGAACTTTTTTAAATGCTGCTTTATTTTTTCCACTATTTTTGCAACTTAGAAAGTTAAAATGAGCAGTAAAATAACCTAGCAGATGAACAGAAACACCCTATGTGGAATCCAGCACAGTATCAGTAACACCCTTTAGGTTGAAAGAAAAAAACTAAATTTAAGATTAACTTCATCTTTGTTTTACTGCACTACAGTAATCCTTCACTTTGTAAAGCTATTAAATCAAGATACTAATCACCGATTAATACCTTTCTCTTAAGACAATTACTTTCCCTCCCTGCACATGTGTATGCAAAGGAAATGGACATTTTCTGCTCCTAATACAGAAGCTATGAACTTTATTTTCAATCCTCTAAAGAGAGCTCATTGCAGAGAGCCCCCTACAGCAAGCATTTAATTCTCAAAGATCATTTGAAGGGAAAAGTAACATCTTACGTCTGTTTGGATGTCTGGAAACACGTAAGTTTGATTTTTGGTTTGTTTGGGTTGGTTGGTTTTTTTTGTTTGTTTCTTTGTTTGTTTGTTTGTTTTACATATAGGTTTATTCCCTTTTTAAAAGCTTGAATTATTCAATGTAAATTTCTATACAACCAAGTTTTTACTTGGTTGGTTTTGGAAGGACAGTATGTAACGTCAAGTGCTTAACAGCTTATTCGTTGCCAGTAGTTTATATATAAACATTTCTACAACATCGATTTAGAGAAAATGTGGATTATGCATATGAAGAGGAGCTTGAAAGCACACTAGGTAGATATTGAAGGCTTTAGTTAGAATATAAAGGGGTCAAAAGCCTTTGATAAAATAATGGGGAAGTGGTACCACCGAGATTTACACATAGTTTTAATTTAAAAGAGGCAATTCATTATTCACCATTCTTCTGTAAGTTCCTGTAATTCTGGTATTACATAGACAGAGGAAACAGAAGTTTAGAAATTGCTCCTTATGCAGTACTCTGGCTAGCAATCGTTCCAAACACAACAGGACAAAAGCATTATTTGTTATTTCTGGAGCAGAAAAAAACTGTAGGTTACATCAATATTAGAAGGGCAACTCCAGCCTGAAGGCATTATAAATAAAAGAATATATAGTTTGGACCAATGTGTATCACTTGAATCACTTGTATCTCAACTTGGAATACTAACAAAAAGTGAGTGACAGCATGCAAGAGAAAGAAGGCTTAAAAATGCAGAACTCAATTACAATCACTAAAGTAACTTCAGACAGCTGCATTTTGATATATATACAGCTGCATTTTGATATATATTTGGAACTGGTAAACTGAAAGAGAAGAGGAAGTTATCCTGTTAAAAATCACTTCAACTGTTTCATTTCCCAACAGCAAAGATACTGTAAAACTATGTACTGACACTTACAAGTCACACAAGATTATTTAAAGCATCAGGAAATAAAACTCCAAAATTAGTCCTGAAAAAGCAGCAGGTGCCAAAACGTTATTTACAGATTGGGAGGATGTAATATTTTAAAATTAAGGACTGTAATGCATCATCTGCAAGGTAAGATGGGAAATACATAGCTAACAAAAAAAAACCAAACCAAAACAAAACCACATACACAAAAAAAACCCCACATACAAAAACACACCCACCGAAACACTCAAACACCAGCAAAGAGATAACTACCACATAGATCATCGTAGTTTTGTCAATCTTTCGTTGCATTTGAACAGAAAAAACATCACCAACAGAAACCACCAAATCTAGGAACCTAAACGTTTTTCTCATGTTATCACCTCCTGTCTTGCATTTTATTCCTTAATTTTATCTACTTCTGGGTGTTTCTTAAAAATCTATGCAGTATGTTAGAACAGTACCTCCACCTCTACCATTTAAAAGGGTGGGGAAAATGTCAGACAGAAATACCTGCAGCATGCTTGCTTTGTTTCTTATCCCTCTCTGTACTTGCTTGCACCACTGATCACATCACAAACCTCTCTGCTCTGTCATTCAGTTCATTCTCAATCCACCTCACTGTCCACTCACCTAACCCACAATTCCTAAGCTTCCCTATCGCAATATTACAGGACACAGTGTCAGAAGCCTTGCCAAAAGGAAGACAATATCCCCTACTCTTCCCTCATATACCCAGCTGGTCACATCACACAGTATCACAGTATCACCAAGGTTGGAAGAGACCTCAAAGATCAAGTCCAACCCATTACCACAGACCTCAAGACTAGACCATGGCACCATGTCCAAACCCACCTTGATCATCATTGTAGAAGGTTAAAGCATCGGTCAAGCGTGAGTCTTCATGAATCCATGCTGGCTATTCCTGATCATCTTTTCCTCCACGTGCTTAGAGATGACCTCCAGAATGAGTTGTTGCATCACCTTTCCAGGTTTGTAGGTGAGGATGACCGGCCTGTAGTTTCCTGAACTTTTTCATTCTTGAATTTTCTGAAGACTGGAGAGACACTGGCTTTCCTCAAGTCCTCAGGCACCTCCCCTGTTCTTGATGACCTTTCAAAAATGGACAGTCTCAGCCAGCTTCCTCAGCACTTGTGGGTGCAACCCACAGGGGTATATAACAGTTTAAACCCTGAGAACAGGTTAATCTGCCTGATACCGGCACAGGTTGGTTCTCTGATGCAGCCGCTGGTCTGTCTATACGCAGAGATCTTCTCTTGCTCCTGCGCACACTGAACACTGATGAAAAGGGCTTGATAGGCATGGGTCAGGCCCCAACACACCACAACGATTTCTCTCAGAAACTCCCAGGCTGAAAACAGACTTCTTCCAAACATTTCACCAGCTTGTTAAGATTTTACACTTGCTCAGAGGTAAAATTCCAAAACACTGGAGAGCTTCATTGCCCTAAGAATTTACTCTTACATTCTCATACATCCTACCACGCACGATTATCATCAAGCATTGGAGCAGATCTCAGTGCTATTCTTGAGAAAGTCCTGTGTTGCTCTGCAAAAATCCCGGCCTGCTGGTAGAAAGCAGAGGAACAGCACAACTGTAAGCCATTTCCCTGAGCTAACACTTATCACCAGAAGGAACACAAAGAATGCCAGCACATTGGCACCAGCTGCCCAAAGAAAGCACAAAGAGAAGGTTTTCTTTCCTCCAGACTCTCTCTCCTAACTCCACTGCCTGTATCAGAAAGTTATCAATGCAGGAACCTCCTGGACTGCTGTGTTGTCCTGTTTCTTTCAGTATTCTTCCCTGTCACTGAAGGGATTGAGGAAAATACTACCTGTGCTCCTTACCATTCAGTGAACTGGCTCAGTGCCCTGAAATCACTTTTGATTGCATGTGTATTTCTCTCCACAATCTCATTACTACTGACCTGGATAACTAATAGCAGACAATAGTCAAGAGGGTCAGACCAAACCAGGGAGTTTTCTAGCAATGTCTCTAACCTGGGCCCCAGGGAGGCACTCCCTGTGGGATGGATCTGGTCAGCAAGTCAAGCACTTACTACTGTTTTACTGGCTGCAAAAAATCCCCTAATGCTCATTACTGAAATAGAGATATGAAGAACAATGAAACTAAGATAAATGAAACAAGCATTTGGTTTTGGAAAAAGAACAAACTATTGCCTCCAAACTAGAACAAGTTTGGTAATAGGTTTGGAAGAAAATTACTGCAATTTCAAAACATCTATTTATTTAGTATGTTCCACATGACAGTTCTACAGCCATTACAGCCCTGTTTAGGACTCCATTTTCTTATTTTTCATCTGTGTTACTTATCTGTGCTATTTATACAATCTAAATTATCAAGGGTTCTATTTAATATATATAAAAATCTAACAAGGTGGCAGAGGAGGATAAGGAATTTAATATTCCTAAGAGACAAAAAGCTTTAGGTTGTCATCAAGTGCTCAGTCATTTATTTAGGACAAAGTTCACACTCTGGACAAAATATTATTATTTTCTTTTCAGGTCATGCTGAATTACCATGTCTAATTCTTAAAGGCAGTTACTCTATTAAGATTGCTAAAGTGGAAAAGCAAACTGTTTACAAGTAAAAGAAAGTCAGACTTCCTTCAATTACCTCACAGATGGGTTTCCACAGAATCATTTTGCACATTGTGCTAAACAATGTGCACATTTTTTTCTTTAAAGGTTTCAGTTACAACTACTACTATATTATTCATTTGTGTATCATCTGACTACCAAACACAAAACGTCTCTGACAGTTTGATATAAATGACAGCCTAAATTACTTTATAAATGATCAAAGGAATGTAATGGTTGAATAATAAAGGCAAGCAAACAGTGCTGGGTGTGCTGGGGAGTCACCACTCTGCCAATGACACATACTGTTACAGCTCCACTTCTGGATTATATTTCCTATTCTAATACATATTTGTAACTATCCCAGGAAAAGGTTTAAGTCAATGAGTTTTGAGAATGGGGGTGGGGGGGTGTTCCCCCACGCATGCTCCTCGTTGCTTCAGGTGTCTTTGGTTGCCTTCTTTTGGTCGTCGTGAGATGAAGTCAGTAGTCATCCTCAGTCTGGCCTCTTGATAAGCCCGAAGTTATCTCATGCGCATGAGGTTGTTTTTCTTTTGCAGTTAGCAACGAGCTGGTTCCAACTGGCTTTATCTTAAGACCACCAGGTGTTTTTCACAAGATCTTACCATTATATACATTATCTTGACCTCAACATTCACCTTCCTACTTTAGTGTTTAATCTGGGAGTTACACAAGGTTTGCAGAAAGTAATCACATACCCTTCCTTGATCCCGATATTTATATTGACACGAATCATGTAAGCCCATCTCACACGGTTAAAAAAGCCTAAATACTTCAGTCAGTTTCTTCAAAATACCATTTCAGAATTTTGTACAAATGAGTTCTTCCTGGGTTATTTGGCGAACACTGTCAAATAATTACTTTTGCTTTAACAATGAACAAATACTTAATGTGAGAATTGCATAAACTTTATAGCCTGAAATAACTTTGACAATTTTGAATTGCTAATTATTTAAATGGAATTTGTGCAGAACAGGTTGGTTTCATTATCTTAAGTTGAGACATGCATCACAGGCTGCAAGTGGTAGGTCTTGAATTTAAAAACCTCTAAATTGAAGAGTTCCTCCACTGTAATCTAAAGCACAGCAGGCATACTTTTTATCTAAATGACTTGAATCACCATGGGAAAATGTAATGAGAGTTTCCTCACATGAATTAGAAATTTGAAGTTTAGCAAATTCAGAACAAGCACTCCTCAAATTTCCAGCCTGGAGAGCCAGCAGCATTCCCTACTACTACAACTGCTTGCGTGAGCAAAAACCAGATTTCACAACCCACTCTTTCAAACTCATTCAATTCCTCTCTGCGAAAAAGCATTTATCCAACAACTGACAGAAAGAAGTATTACGCCTTTTTGAAGTACAAGATTTCACAAAATAAGGACAGCATAGAAGATAAGGAGTCCAGAACAGCAACTTGGTAACAATAAATCAAATTGCAAGGGAAAGGTAAGGACCTACAAATGCAACAGAGAAGATACTAAGGAGTCTTTTTCCCCTGTAAGTATGCTGGACAAAGAAATAAATTACTAATACTTAAGAAGAAAAATGCTATTTACTTTGAAAAATGTTCTTTTTCAAGCTTTGCATCTTATCAGGAATTAATCAAGATATCAACTTACTTAAAGCATTGCCATAGCCCACATCTATTTTTACTTAGAGAGACTAGCTGAATGAAAGTAGTACTTGCAAGGGAGGGAATTAGATTTTCTCCTTGTATTTATGGGAGAGTCAGTAGATTTAATTGTTTCATACTCTAGACTTCCGCATATATATGTTTAAAGGTTAGGTTAAATGAGGCCTTCAGCATTTAAGTGGGATGTCTCCCTGCCTGCGGCAGGGGGGTTGGAACTAGATGATCTTTGAGGTCACTTCCAACCTAAACCATTCTGTGATTCTATATAGTTTACCTCACATTCTTAGTAGTAACTGGGATCTCCAAACACTCCATTAGAAAGATTTAAGAACATTCTGTGCATTTTTCTCTACTGTATGAATAAAAGGTTTTCCATAATTTTTTCATCAAGAGAAGTGTGGCCAGCAGGGCAAGGGAGGTGATTCTGCCCCTTTGCTCTCGTCAGACCCCACCTGGAGTACTGTGTGCAGTTCTGGAACCCTCAGCACAGGAAGGACATGGAAGTGTTGGAGCGGGTCCAGAGGAGGGCCACAAAGATGATCGGAGGGCTGGAGCAGCTCTCCTATGAAGACAGGCTGAGGGAGTTGGGGCTCTTCAGCCTGGAGAAGAGAAGGCTTCGAGGGGACCTGATAGTAGCCTTCCAGTATCTGAAGGGGGCCTACAGGAAGGCTGGGGAAGGATTATTTACAAGGTCCTGCAATGACAGGACAAGGGGCAATGGGCTTAAACTGGCAGAGGGGAGATTTAGACTGGATGTTAGGAGGAAGTTCTTTCCAGTGAGGGTGGTGAGGCACTGGAACAGGTTGCCCAGGGAGGTTGTGGATGCTCCCTCCCTGGAGGTGTTCAAGGCCAGATTGGATGAGGCCTTGAGTAACCTGTACTAGTGGGAGGTGTCCCTGCCTATGGCAGGGGGTTGGAACTAGATGATCCTTGAGGTCCCTTCCAACCTTACCATTCTATGATTCTATAATGGCAGTTCCATACTGAATTTGCTAAAGCTTACTTCTTGTGATAGGAAAGAATAAAAAAAAAAACCTCTACAAGGTATTATTCATTTTAAAAAAACATCACCTTCTAATAAAGAGGGGCCCCACACACAAACTCACTTGAAAAGTCCTTGGATATTGCACTACCTTGGTCATGTGAATTGTTTAAAAACAGCTGCCATGGATCTTTCCATGACTTCAGTTGTTTTTTGTCCTATGACTACTAGTCATGATATTTTTCAATTAAGGTTCAGCCCTCCTACAAAAACTGGTGATTTGGGAGGAAAAGGGTTGCAGGCTCTGGCTTTTTCCTTCCACTCTCCAAAGACAGTTGTATTTCTCATCCTTCCCTTTCTGTAGGCAAGAAATGCACACCCTGACCATAAACTGTCTCTCCCAACCTTTTATTTATATATATATGTGTGTGTGTGTGCGTATATCTATGTGTGCATGTATATATATATAAAATGATGCAGAAACCAGTAGCTTGAAATGCATGAGCACAATTGTTTACTGATACCTGGAAAATAGCTTATTCTTTCAGTAGTTGTTTAAAAAAAAAAAAAAGGCATTTTGTTACACGAGGAATATTTTAGTATCAAGAAATGAGCCACAAAGAAATGTTAATTTTATGCTCATCTGTATTCTTGCAGAAACTTGCATAAATCTGTTCTGATTTACCAAGCAATAGAATAGTTTGAGAAAAGTGTATGCACTGAATATTTTCACAAAACTAACAGAGCTCAGCATATTCTGCATCACTTCTGTTCCAGGCTACTGATACTTAGTGTTTAGCCTTGAATAAGTAACCTATTTTAATGAAATCTCATGACGCCAATATTAGCATTGTTTTTCAGGAATGAGTTGAAAGGGGCATTTGTGTAACCACTACCTTCTGTCCTGACCTGTCCTATCACTGGGCATGCACGGCTGGAGCATAATTTTTTGTAACACTTAAAAAAGTTACTTTGTTAACTAGTAAAATTATTACTGACTAGCTCCATTACCTTTGAGGAAATAAGTAAAAGAAGATGCAACTATCCTTTATTCATGGATGAACTGTCTGTGTAATTATTAATATTTTGGTACTGTTTCCTTGATAAAACTTCTTCTATCATGATGAAATTTTATATACCATTGGAATACTCAATAACCGGAAAAATCATACTAGAATTAATGTTCCATATTCTAATTTAGCCACAAGTTTTTAACTGTTCTACAACAGATGCATTGAGAAAATAAGTAATATAATAAAAAAATACACAATCACTGTTTAACTTCTGAAAAAGTAAATGCATGCTTTTTATTTTTTTGAGGCAGACTTTATGTGCACAAGGTGTGGATGAATGTAATGCTTGTCATTGTGAAAGCAAATGAGAAATTGAGTAAATTTTGAAAATATTTGATGCATCTGCTAAGCTAAATGATAGATTTTTTTACTGTATGGATACATCTGTGTTAACTTACACTTCTTAATGACTCAATCTTGTTAGGATTCTGGGCATTAATCTCTGAGCTGCAGTGTTTTATTTCTGCTGTGTTTCCTTCAAGCAGAATTAGTATTCTAGTGGTTGTCTGAGGAAATTACCTACTTCTTATAGAAGCTCAGATCTGGATTTCCTTGATCAAAGAGGCCATTGAGATAAAATCTTTAGTGTCCTGTGAGCTGTGTAACACTCCAAACCCCTCCATTAGGTGTCGTTTCCCTGGATGGAAAAATAGTTCTTGCTCAGGGTACTCCTATTTGCCATATTACTGTTGATTCTAAGAATAAAAGCCGTGTCTCTGCTACTCATGAGACGTCAAGTTTAAATAAGGAAAAATAGGACAAACACAAAACAAGAGATGAAACAGAGTTTCCTCCCTTTACTTTCACACCAGATGTCTTTTAAATTGATATTTCAATACTGTTATCTTTTCCTGTAGCTGCCATGAATTATCTAGCAGTTGTTGCATAGGCATAAATCAGATCATCATAGTATCAGCTCTTTCATGTGTTCTAACAAGCTAGTTGCCATTCCTGCTTAGTCTTGAAAGAAACAGAATACACTTCTCAGGTTATTCTATGAAAGATACTTTTATAATTTAATTCAGTACAGGTATTTTTTCTTATTTATTATCTGTGCATCTTAAATCTAGTATTTTCTTCATACTTTGTCAGCAGTATACTTAATGGCCTTTAAGCTACATTGAAGTGCTAGTCTAAATGGACATCTTCTGCTATTCTCTATTTAGAACATTCAGGTGCTAGAATTGATTATATCACTTGTGAGTATTGATGGTTTTCTCCCCTACACTTGAGGTGGATAACAGCTCCTTCACTTAGATAAAGATTTTTATACAAATTATTTATCTCAATGGTAAATATGAGAGAGCTTTAGTTTTACCTGTAAATTCTTTGTATTTTCTATAAATTAAATTAAAATAAAATATATAACCCATCACCTCCTGCAATGTCACTGTTAATTTTAATCGATTTTACACTTCAGCTCAAACCTGTTGTGCTTACAGATAGCACATGCTCCAGTTTATGGGATTATTGTCCTTTAGCTTATGGGGCAGGTTTGTACCAGGAGTTCGTTTTAGATTAATTTACTCAAGATACTTTGTTGTTTCCTTGGTATGTGGCTGACAAAGCTTCTGAGTTTTCACTGAAGATCTCTTAGTTTTCACGTATGCTTCTAAAACTGAATGAATATTTGTATTAGATATTTTAGAAGTAAAATTGCTGCTAGGGAGAAATGAAGTAGTGCTTGTCATATCTTTTGTAATTGTTATTCTGCTCTGAAACGATTTTTTGAGTGGCTGTGGTATTCAGTTTAATGCAAGTCCTGCTTTGTCCTCCTGTTTAAGAAATTTATAAGAGGTGAGAAAGAATAACAATCTTTCTTTAGACATTTGCACTGGTATCTCTACTAGTAGGAGCAGCACACTTGCCTTGTGTCTAGCTAGTCTATTGCTCAAGAGTGACCCAGTGCTGTTGATCTTGCTCAGCCTGTTTCAAAATCTTCAGCTTCCTTTCTGAAAAGCATCCTGTTTCACCACTACATTCAGTATAAAAGGAAATAAATTAATTAAAAAATAGTAACTTAGTATATCATTTCGTGCAGGTAAGACACAGCAATATCACCTGCAGGAGAAGGCTCATCTCTTGGTAAAGAACAGTGTTATGTTCTCAGTCTCTGAGGCAATGCTCACTAAAACAATGCAATACACTCTGTACCAAGAGGTTTTCTGATTGAAGTTCACTAATACGAAGAAAGGACACAGTGTTTAGGATATGCAGTAGTTATAAAAATATATAAAAATTCTGACATAGCTAGATTTTAGCTAATCTATTTTCCAGAGGACCTGTGTGGCTACATAATACAGTGTAATGGTTTGTCTTACATAACTATACAGTCCTACCATGTTAGATTTTAATCTCACACGATGTAGGATTTACTCAAATCTGAAATTTTTATCTGATAGTCACTACATTAACATACTGCATCACTATAAATGTATTACACTAATAATTATTTCTCACCATGGGAAAAATATTTCTATGGAAGGCAGAATTTTTTTAAAAATACTTCTATTATTTTGGTTTGGTTTTAGAATGAGCTTTAATTTGTATGATTGGTTTACATCTATTATAAAATAAAGATTAAGCCCTATGACTTGGAATTCAACAGAAATTGTTTTCCCTTATGGCTTAGCAACAATATTGGGAAAGTGTTTGGTCTTCACTAAAAAGGTTGGTTTTAGATAGTAATCTTAAACTACATTAAAATGGGAACCTGTTGGCTCCAGGAAAGTTTCACTCACAGCAAGTATGTGAAAGGAGATTTTTATTTTGCAAAATAAAAGTCAAATCTGGGAATTCTATTTTGCCATGGGATTTGGGAATAGTTATTCCAACAATTGCACCATTGATAAACAATTTTGTGTCTAACAGCTGAACTGTCTTTAGGTAATTAGAACTGTGGGATTCCATTCATTCAGGTTTCTGGTTGCAGATTAGCAAAATCCAAAGATGCTGGCTTGTGTGATTTTTTTTTAATTAATATTTTATCAAGTAGTGAATAAATGCCCTGATTCTACTTGTCTGAAATAGTTATCTTGCTTTTCAAACTTATCACAGCTTATGCCAGTTTCATATTTAACCATTGAATCAATAAATTCATGCAGCACTTTCCTATAAACAAGATGAACTCATTATTCAATAGCTTTTTCTCTCCCTATTTTGACAAATGAAAGGCATATTTATATTGATTTCCTGTTTAGACAGGCATAGTGTTTGCTACCATTTTTTTCAGCTTCAGGTTTTTAACATCCAAACCAGACATTTAGAACTGTAGAACAAAGGATTGGGCCTACAGTTTCTAGTCTCACCTCATTTTTGCCTTCTTTATTCTTCTCACTTTGCTGCAAGTAACCCTGTAAAATAACTTTGGTCTTGATCCATGTTTTGTTTAATCAATATAATGAAGCAATGACAACATATCAGGGAAACCGAGGATACGTTCAGACTTTTTTTTTAAATGTCAAAATATTTTTTGACATTTAATGGGCATTACACAGACCTGAGAATCTTTTAGTTTATTGTTTTCTATTTATCTTCCAAAGAGTCCAACTAATATTTCACAAACAGCCAAATACAGTGCAAGACTATATATAGGCCACAAGTTATTGCTTGCTTCAGTTTTCAGTGGTTTTATATCAGAGCATAATCCAGAAGCATGTTAAATGTCCATTCTTCATGGAAAAAAATGTCAAAATTATTGCAATTAGATTTCTTAAAACTCCTTTAACACAGAGTAATAATATTTACAGTATTTACCAGGCACAATTCTAAGGACACTGGTCAGTTCTCAACAGTGAGAAGAGTACCCAATACTTCTAGTACCAGCTAACAAAGTGGAATAAGTGCATGAGATGTACAGTAGGCACAGATTCATACCTAACATCTGCATGAAATCAGAATTTAAAATGTATTTGTGCAGAAGGCTATTTTGAACACTGTGAATGGATAAACACATCACTGAAAAACAAATCTTAGTGTTGGATGAGCAAAATATATGGATAATAACAGAACAGTTCAGGGAGTAAGGATTACAAACAGATTGCTCTCAGTCTCCGTTGAACCCTGTGATGGAGTTTGAGCTCTCAGACAGTGGGTAATTTGATAGGCTCTGAAAACGGTAGTATCTAAAGCAGATAGAATGAATCAAAAACTTGAACATTAGTTATTAATTTTCTTGCCTTTGTGAATGTAATTTTTGCAGTTTAATGTGATCACTGCTGCTCTTACATCTGTAATAACCATATAGATTAGATAGAAATGCAAGTACTGAGGAAAAGGGCATTTATCACAATCTATAATTGTCTTGTTGAAGTTCTTTTTTTTGAAGTCATTCTACAAGGATGGTTAGAAAGCTGAACAAAGAATGCATCTGAGCTGAACTGATGTAATGTGCACAATGATTACAATTTAGAAAACTTCGTGGCTAGCATATATTAACTGGAACTTCAGCTGAAAGTCACAGAATCACAGACCCTCTTTCAATCTAGTTTAAAGCTCTATAAATGAGTCCCACAAAAATTCTTGTCATAGGACCTTTTTCTCTCTGCAAGACAAGCCTTTCCCATTTACTACCTATCAGATCTGGTGTTTTACAAAACCAGCCATGATCAAAGAGCTCAAAGCCCTACCTATAGCACGAGTCTTGGAGCTGGGTATTCACAGACTGGATCCTTCTACGCCATCCCATGTCATTACCTGCAACGGCAGGGAGGGAAAACAAAATAACTTGCACCCCAGATTTTCCAGCAACTGTCCCCAGGGCTTCAGTCTCTCTTCATTTCCCCCAGACTAAGAAACGCAGTTTCCTCCCAGTCTGGAAGATCAGTAGTGGGTAGTAGTCTGCCAACCACAGTAGGCTGAGGCGCTTCCTAGCAATGCCTCTCATTTGGGCTCCAGGAAGACTACAGACTTCTCTATGATGATGGTTAGCCTGGCATATTGAGCTCTCTGTTCCCTTTAGAGGCAAGTTGTAAACAACTCCAACTCCTCTCTTCTTCCTGAGGCACCTGAGGACGTGACGTGGGCAAGGAAAGCGCTCACCGTCTGCCACAGCTATGAACTTGCCTCTACTGATCCCTTTCATTTAGGCCTCCGACATCTACCTGACCAGGGCAGGGCACAGCGGTCCCTTGCATCTGGGTACCGTATGTCAGCCACTCCCATTTCTGTTGCAGGACGGTCAGAGGCTGACTGCACCAGTCTACCACGCTTTCACACTTCCTTGGAGTCCTCAGCCTTTCAATCTCCTCCCAGCTCAGCCACCAGGCCGAGCAGGCTTTTAATCTGCTCGTTGTGAACACACGCGTTGTCTCCACAGTCCACCATCGCAAGTGAAAGGCTTTAGCATTCTTCCCAGCCAGAGGCCTGGACACCTACCTGTTTTTCACATGAGACGACTGTCTGCGTTGAAACCATCGCGGTTCCTGCCCATGTGTCTGACCCCGTAAACGGCTGCGGCCCACGCAGATGGACTCGCCACACCCCGGTCCGTTCAGCTTGTTCGGCGCCCAGAGATCCGAAATCCCTGCGCTCCTGAGGCGTTTAAAGAGGCCGCTGCGGCTGAGGCGCCGCTGCTCCCGCCTTTCTCTCGCGCGAGGCCGGCTTGGTCCGGGCGGGTTTTCTTCACCTGTGCCTGCCTGCTTGCCGCCTCCAGGGGAGAAAAAAGTTCTGACCTCTGCCCCGCTGCCAGGGTTGGCTTCGGTTCCGGGCGCTGGCCTCTGTGATCCGAATTGAGGTGGAATGTTTTTGACAGTAACAGTGAGCTGCTTCCTTTGTGTATACTATACTGTTTCAGCCATGTCGACAGCGTTATAGTGAGAGGATAAGGCAGTTTTAGTATGCTTGTTTTGTACAGTTGATTTTTTGCTTGTTTGTTTGTGGTTTGTTGGTTTGTTTTGTTTTTGTTTTTTTTGTGAGGGGGAGGTTGTGGGGGGGTTTTTTGTTTGTTTTTAGGAAGTAGATGTTCTGATCACTTTCTTGCAACTGGTTTTCATTTACAGCCTTTATTATTTGACAGTTTACACTGTCAGTGAGTTAATGGAATTGTGTATTTAATGCTTGGCAGTAAAGCTGAAGTCTGAGTTGTCAAAGATGAAGATTTTAATGTCAGAGTGACTACCAAACAGGATTGCTGAGCAGTTGGACAGTCTGGCTTGTCCAAACCAAGCTTCTTCAATGCAGCCATGGCATCTGAGGTGTAATTTGTGCCTCGCATAACTGTTGATGAGCTGCTTACTCTATGCTTGCCCTGCCAAAAATAGGGTTGTGGTGATGTTGGTTAATTACAGCTGTCTTACATGTCTGATAAATGATCATTGTGTGGATCAAGATGAGATACTACAACATGAGCAATACCAGAAACTGTATTCTCAACTATGTTATGTTAGTAGCTTTCAAAAATGCTCATGGCTTCTTTAGTAACAAGGTGCATATGGTTTAAGTATTCCTACTATTCTATGTGTAGTGATTCTCCTGCAATAATGAAAAAGGGACAAAAAAAAAAAAAAAAGACTGTAGATGGAACTGGATTGGCTGTGTTTTGACTTGATATTGATCACTGATAGGGGCGCAAGTTCTTGCGATGCTGTGTGTAAACAGATTAAGATGATGTTATAGTTACCATTCTATCTTTAGCTTGCATGAGAATTAATTTTAAAAGGCAATATATAATTTTAAGTGCATTAATTTAGGAACTTGGTAATCCAAGAAAATGCTACCATTCTAACCCAGCAGTAGTCCAATCTTGGCTACATAAAGAGTAGATGTACAGAGTTCTTGCCTCCTCTGCTGCTATGCTCAGCAAGCATACTTCAAGTAGGTCTAAGGTGTTTTCAGATTATGCCTCTGAAGTAGGTGGATTTATTTTCCCATGGTATCTCTTCTAAACTCCACTCAGGTAATGCCTTATCATTAAAATTATTCAGGACCTTGGAACTTGTCAGCTTGGATAATTTTGAGTGCACTGAGGTAGAATATTAAACATGATGTCCTAGTTACTCTGCCAGCTATCTTTGCCACAAACTTTGAGTCTGTAGCAAGGAATCTTGCAGGTGGGCATTCTTGGGCATATTAGGATAGACATGGGGTTGATACACAGTGGTTTGTGTGCTGTCAAGGCTTGCATTAGTTCACAACACTCACCATTCCAAGTTAGAAAAATTCTTAGCAAATAACAACGGCATTATCAGTAAAAAGACTTACTGAATTGCCATGTTTCAGAATTGACATTAAGCTCACTAAAGTGTTATATTTTACAGAAGAATACACTGTTCTTTGAAAAAAAAGGGAGAAAAATGAAACATAAGCCTTTTAGTGATTATAATAGTCATGAGGTTTTTGTTTTCCATTCCATTAGATATTTTAATGTGACTAGAAATGCATTTGGAAAAAAAATTCCTGGAATTGTATTGAACCCTGAAAATCAGAATTTGTATTTTAAACACAAGCAGCATACAAAACAAGATGAAAGAAGAATTCAAGCCTTACTTATGTTCCAGTAAAAATATCAAAACATGCACAGTCTTTTAAGAGTTTGTATAAAATATTTTGCTTCTAATATATATAATTATTAACAAATAGTAAATAAACCTTAAGCCTTTGAGAAATATTTTTCCAACAATTATTCCAGGAAAACATTTTAATATGAAGATGGTTGAGCATGCAATATGAGTTTGTTTCCTCTTTCAGTCTTGTTATAGCTCTCTTGTGTTTTTCCAAGTGTGATTTTCAGTCCATTAAATATTCTAACCACATTTTCTTATGTAACATATTCGTTTAGCCTACAACTTCTTATAATTTCAGCATCACTAACCTTGTAGAGAAGGCCTTGTAAAGGCCGATAGTGTCACGTTTTTGAAGAAGATGCTTGCAAACTGCTTCTCAAATGATGGCACTGCTTTTTGCATGAGCAGGTATAGCATGGGAGAAGAGAAATAAAAAATGTGTTCATTTTTCGAAATACAGAAATATTAGAAACTGGAAGATTAGACTGTGCCTCACTGTCTTGTGCTTTACTTGTTTCAATATAACATCCATTTACAATACATTGCCGAGATGCACTGTTGTCTTTAAGTGCCAGATCTTGTTTCTACTGAGATTGGCAGGTGAATCTACCACAGGTCTTAGGTGATGATTTTTCTTTTTTTTAAACTCTACAAGTAGGTTAAAATGATGAGGATTTGAGAACCTCGTGAGCATTCCGAACAGTGTAAACTGATGGTAGACTAAGCATAATTCTGGAAAGAATACATACGTTTTTGAGAAAAGAACACAGTCAAAATACGTTGAGTCATATCAGGCTATATCAGCATATCTATTTAATCTGCTTTAGAGTGGAATCAAGTCACAGATTAGCAACCTGGAAACTTAGAGAACTGTTTGGATTGATGTGTCCAAGTGATGCTGCATAACATGTCAAAAAATTGAGGAAAAAGATCTTAGTCTTGAGATTCTATACAAATTTTTTCATAATAACTAGATTGTAATTTGACACCTGCTGCAAGTACAAAATTGAACAATGACTGAAAAGCAGCTTTTCAGAATAGGATAATTTGACAGAACAGTTGAGAAAAGTGGATGTGTTAGATGTTTATATATAAACTGAGTAGCAAGCCACCCTCAGTGAAAAACATTCTATACTTACTGAAATGGGTTTGTGGAAGGTGAACGTGCTGGTTTTAGGCTAATTGGAATATTTTAATAAAAAAGATAGATTATTGGCTGTGAAGAGATAACACTGGTGATGTCTGCTTCACTTGTAGGCCTGGTGAGATGTATAAAAACAAGGACACAAACATAGATAACACAGAGAGTCTGTGTCTCTCTGGGAGTTGGTGTGTCTTGTGGACTTCTGCTGTGTAACCCAACTAATCATTTTGCTTCTAGCCCCCCCCTGCTGGTCCTCCAAACTCACCTTGCACGTAAGGCAGACTCTGGGATAAGGTAGAGGGGTGGAAAGAAGGTGGAAGGGTGTTTCGGAGCCCCTCCTGGGGACTGTGATTTCTGGGAGGGGTATTGTGTTTCTGTATTACCTGATTAAATTTGTATATTTCTGAATATAGCTGTATATATATTGTAAATATCTGCTTGTACATTGTGCCAGGCTGTAAATATAGCTTCACTCCTTAGCTTCCAGCCAGACAAGTCTAGATGATTTTCATAGAGTAGGGGGGACAGGTAACTTACAAACCTAGAGATTATGTGCTGTTAAATTGCCATGTCACTTTCCTGAAATGTTGTTAATGTTACCCCAGGTGAAGCAGCACTTCTATTTGAATCCTCAGGGTTTTTACTGAACTGAGTTGAGTTGTATAACCTGTCTTCTTATAATCATGTGACATATCATGGTGGGAATAAACTTTCTATCGGTTCTTTTTGTCATATGAAGCTTTGCTAAGCTTGCTGGTGAAGAGACTGTATTGTTCAGCTCATGAAGCATCCTCAGGTTATTAGTAGACCTCATAAAAGAATCAACCTGCAGATTGCTCTGAATGTGCACAAGGACAGATTGACAATACAAGGAAGGATCAGGCAGAGAATATTGAAGCTTGGATAAACCTTATGTAGAAGGGATGTATCACAAGAGAAGTTGGTATGGCTAGAAAACTAAATAATAGAGGAGAACGAAGCTTTTAGAGCTATTTAGTGAGTTTATAATAGGAAAAAGTTGTATTGGTAGCAATATTCTAAACCCATAATTACACCTCTTACCTGGGGAAGGAAGGAAAGGAACCAAATTCATTGTCTTAATGATAAACTTAGCAGATGGGCAAAATGACTACATGATAAATTGTGCTTAATTTTTTACGGAGACAGCAGTTTCATGAAATATAACAATGTTCTGCATTTCCTCCATCTGTTTCTACAGAAATAAATTTATTTTTTCTGTTTTACTCACTCCTTCAAAATATTTGCTTTCAGTATCATCTAAACTTGCTATGAAAGGTCTCAATTAAAGCCTTGCCATTAAAGACAGCAGTGTGGGATTTTACCGAAGATTTTATACAGATACAGTTGCAGAATTTTGAATTGTCAAACCATAAATAATTTAAGACATTTGGGTTTGGCTAGTTTGAGCTTCATCTAGGAAGGTAAGCTTTGGTGTCATAGGTGATTGTTCTCAAAGAACGTATTTTCTAAAGCACACATAGCAGAATGTGTAGCTTTACTTGCACAACTATATATTTAATGTAATTGAGGAGTTAGTTGTAGGAACACACCTCTTGTTTGATAAATATTCATGGAAACAAAGCTTTCCTTTGTGCTATATTTACCTATTGAGGTAGAGCAGAAGAATTGATTTGCAACTGTTTTGTTGTGGTTTTGTTTGGTGAGTTTGGTTGGGGGTTTTTGTTTGTTTTGTTTTAAAAAGCTATATAACTTATCTTGAAATGATACTTGATTTCCTTTCATATCTGTCGCTTTATAGAACTCTGTTAAGCCCATCCTTCCACACTAATTTGTTATAAAAAAATCCCATGTGGTTCAGACCTTTGGTGCATTGGTAGTATAACTGATAGTATAATAGATGTGTAATTAGTAGTCCACTGCTGCACTTTTGTTCTAGTTACAACCATACCTGGAGGCATGTTCAGAGTTGGGTTTGATCCTTGATTACTCCAGGTAAGCACAGGTTTTGCTGAAAGTTACTGGAAATGTCCAGAAAATCTTTTGTAAGCAGCTCACAATGAGGACAAGCTAGGTGAAATTCATGCAAATGGTATATGAAACTGAAGTAGTGGACTTCTGAGCTGGTTCTTCTCAGGCTATCTAATGCAATCTAAGAAAGCTTCTGGGCTGTCCATGTTTTTGTGTAGGCTATACAGCAGCTATCTCACAGGCAAGCAGGTGGCTTAATGTATGACTGAAGAAGGTTTTTCTTATGGTTTCACTACTACGTACCATTTAATAACATGCTTCAGATGTATACCAAAATTATTTGTTAGGTAGAAGTCAAAAAGTGGTGAGGAAGGAATTAAAAGATAAGAACTGCAAGAAGCACAGTAGTAACATATTTTGTGCTTGTAGAAAGCAGCAAGGTGAAAACAGGAAAAATACAGTTTAGGGAGGTAGGTTTTACACCACAGGTGAGTGTTCAAAGATTTTAAGTGCAGTGACCTCAAATGGATTAGAATTCTTATGTGCTTTGTTATTTTTCCAAAAGAAGTGCAACGTGTGGAGAGATCTGGTGCTTAGATTCATGCATGCCTTACCTGCCTCCTGCAAGTACATACAGCTACTTCCCTCCCCCTTCACATTCCCTTTACTGTGTACTGATGGCTGCAAAAGAAAAAATGAACTGCCAGTTGTATTACAACATATATGACTTTTTACTTCAGTTAGACTCAACCATCCTTTTACTGGAAGTGATTTATATGGGTTTAGTCTATAGGAATCTAGTCAAAAACCCCTGCCTTTTGAAAAGAAAAAAAGACTTAAAAGGTCACTTGACAAAAATTTCCTGTTAATAACATGACAGATTAAAAGTATT
Organism: Eubucco bourcierii; assembly: GCA_013396675.1. Lineage (NCBI taxonomy): Eukaryota > Metazoa > Chordata > Aves > Piciformes > Ramphastidae > Eubucco > Eubucco bourcierii. Next base: position 249,510 of record VWZE01016313.1, on the reverse strand, counting down.
TAAACTTGGGAAGAAGTGGAGGTATATTACGAAAGTATTTTATAACAGAAAAGCATAAATATATTTATTTTTCCTGAATTAAATGCAGATTTCCCTATTGTCTTTCTTCAGTTCTCTTAAATTTGCTTCAGTGAACTTATAATGAGGTCAGAGGTTTGGCTGGTGCTTTATTAAGCACAGCGCATGATCCTGTCTTGTGGAATTCTAGAATAGTAAAAAATTCATGTAGTAAGTCTATTAGATGTTTTAGTTCTATTTTAATAATAAGACCATAAAGAACCCAGAAGTAAAATCAGACCTCACATTTTGATAAATTGTGTGGTAAATCAAAGGAGAAGGTGAAAAATGACCTTCACTGAGTGTGTTTTGCTTCCCCTGTGGGAAAGAGAGGAATCATATGATGATTTATTTTATCCTCTCCCTCTAAGTGGAAAGAAGTTTCATGCAGAGGATTTCACTGTTGTTTCTAAGAAGTGTTTATGCGTTACTGTAGAAGTACACTTTAAATTAGAATGTTTTATAATAGGAAAAGAGGCTTTTTGTTCCAGGTGAGCAGTTTTATAAAGAGGATGAGGATTACCTATCAAGTCAAACAAAGACAATAAAGGAATGAAAAAAAGTGACACTAGATATTTAAAGAGACCAGCTAAATGTTTCTGATTGGCTCTACTGGTGAATGAATGTTTAATATTACTATGCATTGTCTGCTGATCTGAGGTTTCTTTAAACAAATCAAGCTTTCTGCATTCCTGTCTAGTAAGGCTCTGTATTTTAGATTTCAAGGATGAGAAGATTTGTGGGTTTGTTTTTTTTTTCATTCTACATTTTATTTTCTTTCACCATTTTTAGAAAGCGCAGTTCAGTTCTGGTGTAAGGAAAATGTAATATATTATGTACTTTTCTGACTTTCAAGCAAGATCTTTGTATAAATTTGAAATACCTTGATTCATTCTACTTGGGTCATTTTTTTTTGTTCCTAGAAGTACTAGACACCTCATTAGAAAAATGTGAGTAGGGATAAACTCCTAAGTACTTGCCACTTCTAGAGAAGCTAATAAAAATTAAATGAGCTTCTCATAGGAAAAAAACCAAATCATTTTATTAGAATGGAAATACTCCAATATGTGTGTGTGTGCATTCCGTGTAAGAGTAATACTATACAGTGATTTTTTTCAGAGATAACCAATTGAATACTTTCTGCATAGGAATGAAAAAGAAGCATGATTGAGTATCCCAGAAAGTTACTGAGCTTTTCTGTTTGGGCCTGTTGAGAAAGTATTTATTTTGCATTGTAGGCTGTATTTGAATATATGTGTAGATATCCAAATATAAGTGCTATATCTGTGGTTATAAATGAAATGTGATTTTTAAAATTACTTTTCATTAGTCAAAAAGGACTGTGTTTTTATGTGCACTAAATTAATCTTAACATGAATAAAATAGATCTCATTTACCAACTTGCAGATATTTTTTTGTTCTTGTAGAGAATGAGGATTCTCTTTTTTGATTCACAATGCCCTCAGAAATTACAATATGTTTCAGTGGGTACTTGTTCTTTGAAAGTTGTTTTCACATGGCCTGTATGGTGTATTATTTCAATTAAAAACTCAAGACTAAATGGCACAAGTGTCACATAGGTAGCTGATGCCAGATGTTAGAAGTGAATGAAACAAATTGATTTGAACCATGTTGTAACTCACCTGTCTTTCCACTTCCAGAAGAGCAAAGTGTACTGTAAGAGTCAGGTTTTGTTGTTTCAGTCTCTCTTGATAATGATTCTAATTAGTGTTGTGATAATTAGATACAGATGGCATGCAGGTGGGAAATGCCAGGCTTCATCTTTTCTAAATTGCTTAATATGTCACCTGTTTCACAAAGTAAAGAAACTCTTTAGGCCCCTGACCAAAAGCCTATTAATATAACTGAAAGAGTCCACATGATTTTACAGGCATTTAGAATATACCATAAATTCCACTGTATTTTTTGACAGTAGTATCTGTTTTGCAGAGTAACTTGTGTTACAGTGGATACAAGAAGAAATGCTGCTCTAGGTGGAAATCATCACAGTATCACCAGGGTTGGAAGAGACCTCAAAGATCATCAAGACCAACCCATCACCACAGACCTCAAGACTAGACCATGGCACCAAGTGCCACATCCAAACCTGCCTTGAACACCTCCAGGGACGGTGACTCCACCACCTCCCTGGGCAGCCCATTCCAGTAGCCAATGACTCTCTCAGTGAAGAACTTTCTCCTCACCTCCAACCTAAACTTCCCCTGGCACAGCTTGAGACTGTGTCCACTTGTTCTGGTGCTGATTGCCTGAGAGAAGAAGGTAACCTCCCCCTGGCTACAACCACCCTTCAGGTAGTTGTAGACAGCAATAAGGTCCCCCCTGAACCTCCTTTTCTCCAGGCTAAACAATCCCAGCTCCCTCAGCCTCACTTCATAGGGCTTGTGCTTGAGGCCTCTCACCAGCCTCATTGCCCTTCTCTGGACACGTCTTCAGTGTAGTTTCCCTTGGAAATATTTGTGTATACTGTGCATCTTTTAGATATCGAAATCTGTGACTTTATTTTACTAATTGGGCTATTTTGTGTCAGAATTGCAACAAAGATAAAGTTGTTGTGTGTAATCCTTATCTCATTTCCTAAGGCAAACCACCTTGCAATCTGCTTGTGTTTTGCACAGTGAAGGTGTGTTTACGTAATTCATCAAATGAGCAATAAAAAAGCTACATGGAAGTGCAAGAAAGGACTGCTGTCCCAGAGCATCTGTCCTTGTTTGTGGTTTTATATGGGGAGAGAATAATTCTGCCTTTATTTACACACTGGAACTGGCAAAATATTCTTGTTTCAGGGTAGTGAGATCCAAGGAGCGTCTTGCCCCAAAACGGTCTTTCTGCCAAAAGGCAGTATCTTAATAGGTGGACTTCTCATTAGATATTCACGTCACATCCACCAGGACTGTCACCTTTTGGATATAGAATGAAATTCAATTCTGGCTACAGATAATTACTTCCTCACCAGGCAGAACCCTGAGATCAAAGATCAAAAGTCAAAACTTGTCAGTTACTTTTCTTTCTCCCCTCTTGTCTGTTGCAAATACCAAGAAATTGTACAAATTCAGTTGCATTTATGCAACTTCATATAAATTGAACATAAACATTTTCAGAAGCTTAGATAAATCCAGTATTATCACTATCTGAATAACAGGGAATAATGTCAGCTGCAGGAAACCTTTATCTTGTTCTGCTCTTTACCAAGAACTTTGTTTCACTTTTATGAGACTTTCTCTTTTTTTCATCCTGTCAAAATATAAATTTGTCATTCCTGGTCTCTCATACGTCTTTGACAGAGATATTACTGTGACCACTATATAATGCAGCTCTGTGCAGGCTTGTGGGTATATATATCATCTGTTTGTCCATCTGTCTGTCTCACTAAATTTTACAGCCAGAAACTTGCTGTGAGCTGTTTCAGTATTGAGCTTCCTTGTGGTTTTGCAGCTTGCACTGAGTTGACTGATCATGTAGGTAGTTTGCCACTGATGTCTGGGCAACTAAATGTAAAGCTAGCTCAGGAGCTCAGGTAGACTGGTACTGCAGAGTAGTCACAGATGATAGTGTTGTATTCAGTTAAGCATTTCATTTAGCAAAGCTTTTATCAATGTGTGAAGTCCAGATCTTGCTTATTGTTATGTACTTAATACATAGGATTGATACCCTGGTCTTAGGTAGATTGAAGGTTTGTGCCTTTATTAAAGATTCAGTAGTACGTCTTGTAGAGCACACGTCAAGTCAAAGTTGTGGATTTCTTTGCAACAGCTACAAAACCACAACTTCAGTCCCTGATATGGACAAAGCTAATATAAGCTCCAACTTGGGGGTGTGTTTATTATTTGAAATCCAAATATTTGTTGCTTTTCTGTAAATTTTATCAGTAGTGGGTTGTTTGGGTTTTGTGAAGGTTTGGGAGTTCCCCACCCCCACACACTTTGTAAAATGACCCAGACTAGCACTCAGTCACCTGGAAGTTAAATGATGAAGCTATATTTACAGCTTTGCACAATGTACAGCAGATATTTACACTATATACAGAATATTTACAGAAATATACAAGTAAAAGGTAATACAGCAACACCACTCCCCTCCCAGGAATCAGAGACCCCAGGAGGGGCTCCCAACCACCCTTCCACCTTCTCCCCACCCCTGTACCTTACCCCAAGGTTTGTCTTACGTGCAAGGTAAATTAGGAGGATCGGCCAAGGGAGTTAGAAGAAAAGTGGTTAGTGAGGATTAATCAGCAGAGGAGCCAGAGCCCAGAAGCTGCTAGATCCCACCAGCAGCTCCTGTTCCAGCAAGTGACAGAGAGAGACTGACTTATCTATTGTTTTGGTTAGTTTTCCCAAACAATTCTCCAGCAAGCGTATGAGTGAAGTAGACATCATGATGTTTTCCTTTCACAGCCTATAGTGTAATTTTGTCTATTAAAATATTCTAATTAGCCTCAAACCAGCACAGGGTTTTTTTGGAGGTTTTTTTGTGGGTTTTGTTTGTTCATCTTTTTGTTATTCCTACTCTGTTTATCATTAATTCTTTCCCATTTATTACCCCCCTACAATGCAGAGGGTATGTCCTTCACCAAGCATAGATATTTTTAAGGTTTAAAAAAACCCACATGTTTTTAAAGTAACTGTCTTTAAAGCATTCTACACTGTGTTGCAAGGTGGTCCAGAGAGACACCATTACCTGTGAGAAATGCAGAAGCTTAAACGTAAATGCTAATTTGGCAAGAGTTATAGCTTAATTTATTGTATCTCATGGTAAATTTCAGTGTGCAGCTGGGTGATCAGCTGTGGCCTGATCATGTCTGAGAGGCACAGTGCTGTCCTATGTACCATATTTCCTTGGCTGTCCTCATTCTCTTTTTGAGTGCTTTTTTCCTCAGGGACTGTAAAAGGGCAGTTCTTTTGTGTTGGAGTGAATGTGTCTCTCTTTGGACTCCCACACAAGAGCTAAACGTTGGAGGATCTAACACAGTGGTGTCAAAAAATCTGTAAACCTCCTAATTAGACATGTCCCAAGTGTGAAACAATCAAACTTGGGGTCCTGCCCACCTCTGGGGAGCAGGCAGATAGGGAAGCTGCTGTTTCGACACTTCATTATCACCCTGTGCACTGAATAGGAAAACTCTAATGTCACCCAGTTGCTATAGCAACACCATCCTTGCTTATCTCTGTTTCTTTGGCAACAATCCCTTACTTTCTGCTGTATTCACACTCTGTTACTATAAAATTCCTTTATTATGGTTTATATATTCACAGCTCATGTCAGGTCATTCCTTATATTCTAACTTAGTGTTTCCTTTATAAAGAGGGTTACTGGACTTCTAACATTTCATGTTAATTTTGGTAGGCTTTGAAACTGGGGCAAAAAAACAAGCTGTTTAGGAAACTGTGGAGATGTCTGGTAATAGAGTTGTTGGCAATTAAACATGTAGGGTGCAGGATTCATTTAAGTCTGTAGGGTCTGAGTTTCATCTGGGATTTGCCCTGGTTTGAAGATGGAGACCTGGGAGTCCTTGCAAGAATTTAATGCCTGGGTTCCGTTTGGCTCCTGTCCCTCAGAAATGGATGAATCTTATTGTCTGAAATCACAAGGTACTTAAGGAAAGCAGCCAGAAGTGATACTTGTGAAGAGTTCCAATGTCTGTAGAATCAAGTACAAGACAGGAATATTTATACAGAAGTTTAGATTTATCATAGAATCATAGAATGGTAAGGTTGGAAGGGACCTCAAGGATCATCTAGTTCCAACCCCCTGCCATAGGCAGGGACACCTCCCACTAGTACAGGTTACTCAAGGCCTCATCCAATCTGGCCTTGAACACATCCAGGGAGGGAGCATCCACAATCTCCCTGGGCAACCTGTTCCAGTGCCTCACCACCCTTACTGTAAAGAACTTCCTCCTAACATCTAGTCTAAATCTCCCCTCTGCCAGTTTATGCCCATTGCCCCTTGTCCTGTCATTGCAGGACCTTGTAAATAATCCTTCCCCAGCCTTCCTGTAGGCCCCCTTCAGATACTGGAAGGCTACTATCAGGTCTCTCGAAGCCTTCTCTTCTCCAGGCTGAAGAGCCCCAACTCCCTCAGCCTGTCCTCATAGGAGAGCTGCTTCCAGCCCTCTGATCATCTTTGTGGCCCTCCTCTGGACCCGCTCCAACACTTCCATGTCCTTCCTGTGCTGAGGGTTCCAGAACTGCACACAGTACTCCAGGTGGGGTCTGACGAGAGCAGAGTAAAGGGGCAGAATCACCTCCCTTGCTCTGCTGGCCACGCTTCTCTTGATGCAGCCTAGGACTCGGTTGGCTGTCTGGGCTGCATGTGCACACTGCAGACTCATGTTGAGCTTTTCATCAACCCAGACTCCAAGGTCCTTTTCCTCAGGGCTGCTCTCCAGCCATTCACCACCCAGCCTGTATTTGTGCTTGGGATTGTGCCTACCCAGGTGCAGGACCTTACACTTGGCCTTATTGAATTTCATCAGGTTGGCCTGGGCCCAACTCTCCAGCCTGTCCAGGTCCCTCTGGATGGCATCCCTGCCCTCTAGCAAGTCGACTGTGCCACACAGCTTGGTGTCATCTGCAAACTTGCTGAGGGTGCACTCCATTCCTCTGTCCATGTCACTGACAAAGATGTTAAACAGCACTGGTCCCAGCACTGACCCCTGAGGGACACCACTTGTCACTGGTCTCCAGGTGGACATTGTGCCGTTGATCGCCACTCTCTGGGTTCGACCATCCAGCCAATTCCTTATCCAGCGAGTGGTCCATCCATCAAGTCCATGCTTTTCCAGTTTGGTGACCAGGATGTCATGTGGGACAGAGTCAAATGCTTTACTCAGGTCCAGGTAGATGACATCAGCTGCCTTTCCCTTGTCCACTGTCGCTGTGACTTCATCATAGAAAGCCACTAAATTTGTCAGGCAAGATCTGCCCTTGGTGAAGCCATGCTGGTTCCCACCAATCACCTCTGCTTTGTTTTCCATTTGCCTTAGCAGGACTTTCAGCAGGATCTGCTCCATGATCTTGCCAGGCACAGAGGTGAGGCTGACTGGTCTGTAGTTTCCAGGGTCATTCTTTTTACCCTTCTTGAAGATGGGTGTTATGTTTGCCCTTCTCCAGTCAGCAGGAACTTCACCAGTCTGCCATGACTTTTCAAATATGATGCACAGTGGTTTGGCAACTTCATCTGCCAGTTCCCTCAGGACCCGTGGGTGGATCTCATCAGGCCCCATGGACTTGCATGGACATGGATTTGCAACATATTTAAGTTGGAAAGACCTCCAGATGTCCCCATCTGTTCTAACCCCTTCCTCAAAGCAGATTTGATTAGGTCATATTGCTCACAAAAATTTTTCAGCTCAGTTTTGAGCACCTTTAAGAGGGAAGATTCCATTCCACTGTTACAGTTTCTGCCTGTTGCTTTTCATCTCTTGTTCTATTGTTTGTTATACATCTCCAAGAAGAGTTAATCTGTTTCTTTACATCTTCTTACCAGGTAGTTGTTTTCTTTACCATCACAGTGGCCCTCCACTGAACTCAGTCTAGTGTGTCATATACTCTGCACAGGCCAAAACTGGACAAAGTTCTCTACAGATGTAGTCCACAGGTGCCAAATAGCAGACGAAGGGAAACACCTTTCCTGGACCTGCTAGCTACAATCCTACTAACAGCATGGGTTATGTAGCTGGCTTTCTTTGCCACAAGGATGTGTTTCTTACCTATGGTCTCCGTAGCATCCATCAGGATCTCCAGCTTCTTTTCTGCAGAGATTCTTCCAGCTGTATGGTTGTGTGGATTTTTTTTACTACATTGTAGATGAAAAGATAGCAGTGTGATTTTGTTGAACCTTAAGGTTCTTGTCATTGCATTTTTTTGAGCCTCCCTGCGCTCCTCTTATATCACCCATGCCCTCGAATGTATTGATCACTTCCCCCAAGTTATGATCATCCACACTAGCTGAGAATGAGAATGTTCTCTCTTTACAGTCATCCAGCTTGTTAATGATGACATTGAAGAGTAAGACAGTTGTTCCTGGCTGCCAGCTGGACTTTGTGCCCATCACTTTGAGCAGGGCAGTCTAGACAATTTTCAACTTACCTCATTGTTTACTATCCCTCGCTGGCATGTCTCAGGTTTGGTGATAGGAAGGCTATGTCAAAGACCTTGATAAAGTTTAGGTCTGCCCTTGCTATATTCCAGTACTTATCACCTCATCACACTAAGCAATGAATTTGAATAGGTGTGGTTAACATCCCTAAAGGCCTTAGATACTAGGGACAAGCAATAGAACTGGGAACTAGAAGAGAACAAAGATAAGATCACTATACTTATTTCTGTCCCCCTCTAGCATATCAAGTAGAATTTTCAGAACACGTTAAGATTTTTCTTTCTGTGACTAGTAAGTTGATAACAGTATTTCATAACTGAATATTCATTATGAACCATTGCTAATAATTAACTGATTTGGTAACTGAAGAGAAAGTGAAATATCTTGATACTGTTGATAACTAGTGCTTTGGTTATCCCTTCCCAAAGATGTTTGATCACAGAGTTGTAGAAGAAAAGCCCTTGCTGACATTCATGTGAGTCTTTCATATAAGTATGTCTGTTCATTTCAGTGAAAATTTATCATTCGTTATTCTACAAGTAGAATTACAATCTGCATTGCATTGCGCATCTGCAGAGACAGACATGTTTATGGTCTGGTAGTACAGCACAATATTAATCACTGGGAAAATAAAAGGACTATTCTTAAAACTCTCTTCAGAGCTTTTACATTATGCTTTTTTTTCAGATTTATGGATTGGTGGATACTGCATATTTATGTGTTGTGTCAACACTGAAGCAGTTTATCATTTAACACTTATCTCACTGAAGAGAATTATGCCTTCTTTGTATTAGGTAATTTTTGAAACCCTTGTATATAATAAAAAGTGCACACTGTAAATTTATAGAGACAAATTTGAATGAGCTTCAAAATGGATTACTTCCTTTTAGGAATGGAACTACTTTGTCTTTTCTATTATTATTGCTGTCTGATGCTTCAGTATTTTATCATTGTCTGTACAGTTGTTGCAGTCTTCTATAAAGGAGGCACAGAATCAGGTTGAAAAGGACCTTTAAGATCATTGAGTCTAACTGTGAGCCTAAGCTACCAAGTCTACTGCTAAACTGTGTCCCTAAGTTCTTGCATATACATGTTTTGCAAATACTTCCAGGGATGGTGACTCTTATCACTTCCATGGGCAGCCTGTCTCAGTGCTTGATAACCCTTTTGGTGAAGAAAGTTTTCCTAATGTCCAACTTAGTGCAACTTGAGGCCGTTTCCTCTTGTCCTCTCACTTGTTACTTGGTTCTGACCCCTACCTAGCTTGTATCCTCCTTTCAGGTAGTTGTAGAGAGTGATTAAGTTTCACCTGAGCCTTTTTCTCCAGCCTAAACAACCCCAGTTCCCCTAGCTGCTCCTCACAAGACTCATTCTCTAAATTATTCATCAGCGTTGTTGTCCTTCTTTGAACATGCTCCAGCACCTTAATGTCTTTCATCTAGTTCCTTCTTTACACTTAAATAGCTGAGTAACAGTTAAGGTTCCATAGAGATGCAGGAAAAAAGAGCATTTTTACATGATATTCTTAACACCTGCTCTAAAGTCATAATGCTCATTATGAGCTCAATCTGAGCTAATTCAGCTACTAATTGGAGAGATTCCTTCAAGAAGTTCTTCATGTCTTTGGAAGAAGAAATGGACTATTATATTTCTCCAACTTTTATCATGAAATGCAATGAAGTAATTAAGTGCAGGCTGGATAATTTTTACTAATAAGCTAATTTGGTGGTCTTTTTTTCTTTTTAGATGTTCCCATTTTTGTACCTATTTCTGTCTTACTGGTTTGTCATCTCTAATACTGGATGAGATGTTAAGGACATGTTTGTATGCAACTGCAAGAGCTATTCCACGTAACATTTCAAGGTGTAGTCTAAAGCCTATCTCAATGCAACTTCTTGTATTGTGCTTTAAGTGTTGTTCCATTCAGGAAAGATGCTTACCATTTCACTGAAGGTCTACTAGTGAGAAAATATTACAGTTTCTGTCATAGTATTCTCCTACACCTCTTTTCCCAGTGATCTCTGTCATATGTGAGCCATCTCCCACCCCCCAAGGATTTAACAATGGAGTCAGGGTGGCAGAAGCCTGCTGAGCATGTACCAAAGAAAATAGGCCATCAACTTTGTGACAAGGAGCCTTGTGAGGAACAGAGGAAATATTCCCCAGTCTAAAACATTAGCTGAGGGGTTTTTGTTTGTTTGTTTTGTTTGTTGTTGTGGTGTGGTGGTGTTTTGGTTTTTTTAAAGTGAGATTAAGCCAGGGAGAATGGTCTCTGACATCCAGGTTTTGGGGTTTTTTTGTTTTGGTTTTGTGGGTTTTTTGTTGTGTTTTTTGTTTTGTTTTGTTTTTTAATATAATTAAAAGTAAGAAATAAATCTGATGCTTAGTGCATTTTATGACCTTTGAATGTTAGTCATTGTTCTTGAGATGGGGACAAAAATAATAGCTGAGAAGCAGTCACAGTTTATAGTTCTAAATAGCAGCCTTGACAATTTCTCAATAAAAAGTAGTTAACCAAATTGCCAACGCTTTTTTTGATCAGAGTGCTATTCATAATGCCAACAGATAAGTGACATCAGGCTCAGCAGGCTAGTAATCAGCATCCAATATACAATGATCTTTGTAATTTGGTGTGTATCTGCTCCATCACACTGGCAATTGGTAGTCGTCCCATGTCTGTTTGATTCCTTGCCTGCATCAAGACTTCAATGTAAAGACCATCTTACAGGGAGAATAAATGAACCAATCACTACATCTCTATTCTTGCTATGTGGCACTAAAAGTTGTAGTTGAGCATTTGAATTATAGCTGAAAACTTACATTTATAATTCTATATTGTAATGAACCACATTTGTTATCTACAAGGCTACTTGTCCTTCTTCACTTGGATTTCCCCACTCGTTTTCTCCTATATGATAATAGATTTCCTAGCAATTTAGCACTGATTTTACTTTGTGGTATTTTTTGTTTGGGTGTTTTGGGTTTTTTTTTTAGGGGAAGGAGGGCAGTTAAAATGGCAGCATAATCTTTTTCATGCTGGAGAATCATTTATCAGAGACTGTGGCATCAGGACTGAATCTGCTGATTTTGGTAGATTAATTGTAAGAACAGAAATGACATTATTTCAGTTAGTACAGTTGGGGTTGCATTTCTGTGAGTAAATAAGAAAACATTACCTAATTGTGACAATGTTATGCTGTTGTTAATTTTCATCTGCCTCCCAGTTTATCAGGACATCAAATACAAGCAAATTTATCATTGTATACATGTCATGGAAGTTCTTTTGTTTTCTGTATTCCTGCTGTGTTCTGCATGGTGTCTGAGCATATCTGCGTGCACCATCTTTCTTTGTCAAATGTTACTACTCTATATATAGATTGCTATTGCCATTTCTGTTGAAAATCTTGGAAGGACATTTTGGAAAGTACTATTCCTGAGTAGCTGTTTCCTTTGAAGTTAGCCAGGTGGTTTTCACAGACTTGATTTATAGCTGACATAGAAAAGAGAGGATCTGAATGGTGGTTAAGAACTTGATTCAGGCTTCTTCTGTAGATGATCCTCTGTTTCCATGAATACTACTGGAGCCTAGGGAGGCTGGCTAGCCAGAGGAAGTGAATAGTGTAATGAGCGTATTTTCCTGGTATACTGCATATAAGGCCTGAAAGCATCGTGAAACTACTTTGGTTCTAGAGACACTCTCAGAGTTGCTGATCCTCTGGTGAAAGGAAACAAAGATGTGAAATATGATGGCTGGCTAGGGATATAGGTGGTGGTGAATGATTTATCTGAGTCTTATTTTCCCTGACATAATAATTATACCTGTTCTTCTTAATGCTTATTGGAGTTGTCTAGACTGTGTTCCTCAGTAGCAAGAAATTTCGTTCCACAGTCTCTTACTCATCTCTCATTTTTTCAGGGTTTTTTTTAGTTATTTTTTTGCATAAATAGATCAAAATTACAATGCCTGAAAATGGTGTAGTAAGTCATCAAGAAGGCACTTTATAGCTAGTGTATTTTAGACCACATCACACTATTCCTGTACTTCAGCCTGTAGTTTAAAATGCAAACTAAAAACATAACCTGTTGAGAGGAAACAAGTTGTGTAATGGCACTTTTGTGGCAATACTGGAGGCCAAGACAGTTAAATTCTGGTACCTGCTCTACCAAAGAAGATACCAGGTAAAGTTTCAAAAATAACAGGACTAAGTTGCGAAGACTTTGAAATGAGCAGAAGATAGTGGTTAAAATTTGTAAACATAAGCATGTATTATTTTCAGCAGTACGATAATTCTTTAAAAAGTGCTTCCCAGCAATATGAGACCTTAAAACTACATCATCTTTATTCTTATTTACATTGCATTTCTACAGGAGTCAGTTAGAATGAATACAAATACTATGGAGTCACTTATTTAGAGGAGGGAAGAAAGGAAGCACAGGAAGCAGAAAATCCCATTGCTGATTCAGTACAAAACACTCAGATGTGACAAGTTCACTGTGAATTTTTGCTTTCTAGGTCAGACTGAATCACTTGGCTGGGTTTTATTTGCACATCTTTTTGGTGACCTGCTGCTTCCATTTAGTACATACTCTAGAACACACTTAAAATCATAGCGGTTTTCCGTCTGCTGTTCTCACAACAGACTTGAAACCCTATCATCTACTTGCATGGAGAGAGAAGTAGCTATCTTTTTCTACTGCCAATGCTGTCAGTAGTATCTTCTAGGATTTCTTCTGTCTCAAGCTGTGCCAGGGGAAGTTTAGGCTGGAGGTGAGGAGAAAGTTCTTCACTGAGAGAGTCATTGGCTACTGGAATGAGCTGCCCAGGGAGGTGGTGGAGTCACCGTCTCTGGAGGTGTTCAAGGCGCGTTTGGATGTGGCATTTGTTGCCATGGTCTAGACTTGAGGTCTGTGGTGATGGGTTGGACTTGATGATCTTTGAGGTCTCTTCCAACCCTGGTGATACTGTGATAATAAATGAGCAGTGCAAGCATTGCAAAATCACCTGCTGTCTTGTGGCTGTTGCTGTTTTAAGGTCTGTTTACCAATCAAGGAAATGTAATGTTAAATGCTTTCTATTACCAAATGGATCCTGATAGTAATCCTATAGTGGAAAATTAATTTCCACGTTTATAGAATACTTTTATAAGGAAACAGGTGACCACAGTTTGTCAGTATACAAAACACACGGATGTCTAATTTACCTTGCACGTAAGGCAAACCTTGGGGTAAGGTACAGGGGTGGGGAGAAGGTGGAAGGGTGGTTGGGAGCCCCTCCTGGGGTCTCTGATTTCTGGGAGGGGAGTTGTGTTTCTGTATTACCTTTAACTTGTATATTTCTGTAAATATTCCTGTATATAGTGTATATATCTGCTTGTACATTGTGCAAAGCTGTAAATTAGGAGGATCAGCCAGGGGGGTTAGAAGAAAAGTGGTTAGTGAGGATTAATCGGCAGAGAAGCCAGAGCCCAGAAGCTGCTAGATCGCCCCAGCAGCTGCTACTCCAGCAAGAGCCAGAGAGAGACTGACTTATCTAATGTTTTGGTTAGTGTTCCCAAACAATTCTCCAGCAAGCATATGAGTGAAGTAGACATCATGATGTTTTCCTTTCACAGCCTATAGTGTAATTTTCTCTATTAAAATATTCTAATTAGCCTCAAACCAGCACACATGCTGACTTTACTCCTTTGAGTCTATGTAATGTTGACTCACAACACCCATTTTGTATTATTCCAGAATTTTTCTCAGTTTCTATGTAATTTTTAGATGAAATTGGTTTATTAAAAATGTGGATCATGCATTATTTGTGGCACAACAAATGTTAAGTTGACTCAATTTCAACTCCTTTCTAGGCTCTTTGCCTTTCTGAAGAATTATTACAACCAACTTGTTTAGAACATATTTTTTTGTTTTAAGTAGCTTGACAAACTTGGTAGTAATCTCTGGTGGTTTAGTGTAACAGCAGCCATATGGAACTATAATTTCTAAGTCCCACACATCTCATTTAGTTTTATGCTGTGTTGGATTACATGTCAAAATTGTCTTCATGCCATCTGTAGGAGTTCTTACATTCAGAATCATTTTATTATAGTTTTATTGTAGTGCTTTCTGTCTAGAGATTCATTCCTTACACCAGTTATCATTAGATTTAAAGGTCCTGTACAGCTTAATTTTTCCATGTATTGTGTCTTGTAGGTTAGACTTCAGGAATTTCCTGGAAAACAAACAAACAAAAAACCAAAACAAAACTATCAAAGTGACTCTAAAGATAAGATAACGTGCATGGAAAGAAATATGTAAAAAGTAGGAATTTATTTGGTTTAACTTCAGCAGCTGAGAGTGCTAATTTGTTTGTTTACCATTCTGTCTTGCTGTAGTGAGCCAAGATCCATTCTCTTTCACGTGTAACTGCTTGCCCTTTCCCAGCGAAAATGTCTCCTGAGGGTACTTACACATGCTGTTATGATGGTAATGCTAAAAGGGAAGAAATGTGAGGGAAAAAAAAAGGAAAAAAGTGAATAGTCATTAAAAGAAATAAAAAGTTAACAGCATAACTATTTTGGCTACCAAAAGAGAAAACTTCTTGGAACAAATTAAGTAGCAGCTATTGCTTTCAGAGTCTTAGTTTTGCGTATTGGCACAGTCCCATTTTTCCTTTCTGCATTAAAAATTTGACACATGAAGGTACCCAAGCTTCCATAGTGGTGTTAAGCATACATGCTAGTTCTAAGATCAACCTCTGTCTTGGGTTCTTCCTGAACTGAAACTTTATTCCAGAAGTGGATGAGGAAGACCCTGACATGAAAATTTGGTCCTATGCATGAAATCTCCTACTGGTTAAACAAGTTCTGTGTCAAAGTGATTCAACATAAATTATAATGTACTCTGGTGAAGTCTGTTATCCACTGTACCTTTAGCATGACTTTCCTGAGAACTTTCATCTTTTGGCAACTCGCTGTGTTTTGGAGATTTAGCATAGCAAGACAGACTGTGAGAAGCATCTATGGAACCAAATAGGGTGCATCTGTATGCACTGAGAGATGTAATTGTGAGGTTATACTTCATTAGATTTGCCAAACTGTTAATACTGGAAAGGTTTGGAGACTGAGGGAGGTGGAAGCGTGTTGCCCAGAGAGGTGAAATCTCTGCCTTGGAAATTTTTCTAACTCAGCTACACACAGATATAAGCAACCTTGTCTGAATGTAATGCTTATCCTGCTTCAAGGAAGGTGTTGAATTTAGATCCCACACTAAGGTTCCCTCCAACCTGAAAGACAGGAGATACATATTTGAAAGGTCTGAGAAGATGTTGGGATGTTTTTCTTGACCCTGAGTTAATGTTTTATTTTGTAATTTTACTGTACCAATAATGCTAAAATTTAAGTAGAACATCTACAAAATTACTAAACCATGTTATTGACTCAGATCTGTCTTTTAGAGGATCTTTTTTGGGGGGGTTGTTATGTGTCATGCCGCATTCCACTCCCACCCCTTGGTTTATTCAGGCAAAGGAAGATGTTAGTACTGTCTTAGATTTCATAGATTCTTCTTTTTGGCTTAAGGTCATATGTATACAGGGATATCTAAATGCAGATTAGGTACAACACAAGCTTTGAAAGAACAAAAGAAGAGAAAGAGTACATAACTGTGGATTTGATTAAGTATTTTAATTTTCAAGACAGAGCTGAGAGATAATCTATCAACAATCTTATGTTAAGAGAATTATGAATCACAGAATCATAGCATTGTTTCAGTTGGAAAAGACCTTTAAGACCATTGAGTCCAACCATCAGCCCAAGTTGTGGTGATTTTAATGTTACACCATGCTGTAAGATACACTACCATATTCACTGACTTTTAAAACAAAACAAAAGATAGTTTGGGTTGCAAAAGACAGACGTTAGCTAAGGATTTTACAAGTTACTGCCACATGCATGTTAAAAGTGGAATAAATCCATGCACTCTGCAGTTCTTTGCTGACTGATAATCAATAAAAATTTGCCCAGTCCAATGTATGAGTTATCAAGATTTCAGCTATAACTTAC
Organism: Eubucco bourcierii; assembly: GCA_013396675.1. NCBI lineage: Eukaryota > Metazoa > Chordata > Aves > Piciformes > Ramphastidae > Eubucco > Eubucco bourcierii. The sequence goes on along the minus strand of VWZE01016313.1, from coordinate 233,293 downwards.
TGAAAGTTGAAAATTAGTCTTGGAGGCCAGGGACGTAAAGAAACCCTGTTTCAAAAAGTGTGAATTTTAGGATCTTTACTGAATAACATGCCTTCTGCTAATTTTAAGAACCCTATTAATGTTTGGCTTTTGCTGCCCTTGGATCATAGAGCTGTTTGTAAGATCTCCAAACTATTGATTGAAAATGCCTGCATCATCCTGGTGGCTAAATACATTACAGATTCATAGCTGTCATCACTGTTGGCTTTGACTTCCTCCTGTGATACAGACAGTTCCCATGGCTGTGTTATAATGAGTGACCTCAGGGGTTCCCTACCTTTATGCATTTCATAAGGTTTCATTCCATGTGTGTGGGTATTTTCTTTGCACTAAAAACTATATTCACAATATCTTTGAATCTTATTTTGCTTCCTTCTAGAGGATTATTATCGGTGTTGCTGTCTAAAATCTTACCTGAAGCTGTATTTTTATATCTGTTTACTAAGCTCTTGTAATACTTCATATTTTTCTTCTCTGAACAAACACTTTGTGCTCTTTGCAGAACCAAGGAGCTAACCTGTGCACTGATCAGTTTGGAAAAAAGTGCCTGAGGCAGTGCAAAAAATATTTCATGAGGTTAGAAACTCCTCTGCAAAGGCATTGGATGTTACAGTTCAGTGTGTAATATTTCTGCACCACGACACAAAGCAAAGGGCATTAAATGACAAAAGATAAATATTTCTAAGTGAATCTGCAATATATTTCAAATCATATTAGGAGATGGAAGAAATTCTGTTATGTGTATGCATATCAGAGCAGAGAAAAACATAGCTGCCCTTTTTTTTTTTTTTAATTAAATGCTCAGTTTAAGCTTTACATTAATCTTATCAGCTGCATAAATGTTGAATATTTTATTACTGCTGGATGGAAAACTCAATGAAATTACTGAAAGTTCATTGTATTGCAGAGTGATTTTAAAGTAATAATCTGAAAAGTTGTTGAGGAAGTGAATATTCATTACACTGTCACGGTGTTGCCATTTATAGTAGAGCACTGAGATAGTACAGTGTGAATACATATTTATGCATTGTGTATCCCTGCATATGTATCTTCAGGCTATTTGCAGCTTCCCTAAAATAAGTCTGTTTGTTTGTGTATGACTTGACTGTCTGTCTTGTCTGTCCATCCATCTTGTCCATCTGTCTTTTTCATTTCTCTCAGACTGCCTTAGCCACTTGTCCATGGATCTGTGCAGATGGCTAAACAGTTGGAAAAGAAAAGCAAAGCTGGGAAATATGAACCATATATACCTCTACTTCTCCTGATTATTTTGTCAAAGTTTCTTTTTTCTTTACTTCCTGCTGCCAGAATCTTCCTGAGCATTTGTGAAAACATAAAGAGCAAGGAATTTTCTGCAGCAAATTTTGAAGAATTAAACTTGAATATTTTTGATGTAGAAAGGCAAACATTAATGCACTGGTAGTAATTTCTTTCATCATATGTAAGAAGTGCAGACTGATTTCCTTTCACACTGCTCCAAAACCATACCCCATTTATGAAGTATATCTGTGAGTTTCCTAATGACTTGAAGTACAAAGGTATGCTTTGATCAAATGCTCTCCCCAGTGCTGTGCAGCAAAGTAGTTAAAGCAATACTTTCTTTGTGAAGGGAGGATTTAGAAGGGCAGCCAGCACCCAACTTTTGAGTTACCAAGAAATGTTGCGTCAGTTTCTCGAGGCACTCTTTTCAGTATGCATAGTTTACTGGTTAAGATAGAAAATAAATGGTGTTTATTTGGTGTTGGTATCCTTTAACCAGATCTCCTTATCAAGAATGATTTCTGATAGTCCATATGGTGTTACAGCAGCTGTACCAGATCAATTCTAGGAGAATGCCCTCTCTAGGACCAGTTTCATGTCTAATTACTAATGGCTATCTGTAAGCAGTTTAATAATAGCTTTCTGGCAACTGTGGCAACAGCTGTCATGGTATTAACAGCTGTCATGAGTTTCTATGAGTTCTGTGTATTCTCACTAGACATGTGCAATACAACTGTATAGTCCTCTGTTCATTTTTATTAATAGAATGAGAGAACTTGACATCAAAGACTTTGAATATTTGCATTTGGAGCATCAGCTTGGATGACAGGTAGTTGAATGAGTATTAAACCAGTTCTGGTCTGTGTAACAGAACCTAAAGGATCTTGGGGTTTTGTTTGCTGTTTCAAATCAAGTTACTAATATTACTTATCAGTAAGGTGTAGTTTTCATGACATGTGTCCTATATCATAGGAAGTGATTTTCAGTTTCTACTATAAAGTCAAGCTTTATGAGAAGCTTGATGTGAATTCAAAAACTTGAATTCAGTTCTAAAGTAAATAACTGCACAAGACTTTTATAGCAACATATTGATAAAAATGTCTTAAATGCAAAAATGGTGGAATGAAAACAGATGTTATTGGCTTCTCTGAACATTACCTTACAGGTTTACTATTTTTTATGTATATGTGTGTGTGTGTGTGTGTGTATATATAGTGTAATATTTTATTACTTATATGTGTATGTATTTTTGTATTCTGTTTAGATATGTAACAGTCCCAATGAACATGACTCATAAAAAGAGATAAGCAATCATTTGGATGAGCAATGCAGCAAAAAATGAAATACTGTTTTTTCTTACAGGTTACTTAGTGTGTTTGTTGTTTCCAGAACACCACATATTATAGACCAGCATTCATATCATGTGATAAACAGAAAGTGTCTAATAGTAAGAAAAGACACAAGTGTAATTGAATATGATTTCTAAATAAAATAATTTCCCCATACTTACATTAATTACCTTGTAAGATAATTTTAAAAAACCAATGTACTACTCTAGAGAAAAGTTTCCTGTGATGCTTCAGGCAGTGATTCTGCTCATGATTCAGGAGAGTAGGCTTGAAAACTGGTTTATTAGTTTTAATCATCATCATCATCTCAGCTGCTCTAGTGATCTTGCAGGTGGTTAGTGAATGTGATACCCTAGTTTCACTGAGAGAATGTCAATAACATGTAAATATTCGTATTATCTTGGGCACACTTGCTTAATTGATTACGCCAGATTTTAGAAGCTCTGTGCCTGGGGACAAACATTTTGTTTGTGAAGGTGGATCATACATTTTTGCAAATGCTCTAATGCCTGGACAAAGTTGTTAGAGCTCTCTCAGAAGTCTGTTATACTAAAATTTGACAGAAGTTAAGTTACACCAAGTGAACCTGCTGTGTTCTCAGTGTGGCAAAGTTTTTGATCAAAGATGTTTTGCTGAAATCTGTTGAGGAGTTCCACTTGAGTATCTTCAGTTATTGTATGTGTGATAGATAGAGAGTACAAAGACCCTTCAGATAGATACACAATGGTGTCAGTTCTATACAACATAGTGTTATGATGAAAGCAAGGAAGAATTTGGTGACTGTGGATAGAAAAATAGTACACATACCGTTACAGATGTGACTCAAAATACTTCCAAATGTAAATGTTTGTTATAGTAGTCAGCTACTGTTTTGTGCATCTCTGTGAGTATTGCTTCCCCAGAGATTTGCTGAGGCGCTTGAACTAATGGAAGATAATTTTTGGTACTGCTGGAATTCATTTAAGTTAGTGCTGTCTCTACTGCTGGAATTCATTTAAGTTAGTGCTGTCTCATGCAGAGTGTTTTTGCTAGTCAAAACCAAATATACATTGGGTGACTGAATTAATGAAAGTTCTTAAAACTGGTGCCACATCTCCTGGTTTTCAATGGAGGCTCCAATGCAAGAAATAAAAAAGGGTGTACAAATGCCCCCTCCTGCCAAACCTTTGTTCTTTCTTATATAAAAAACATTGTTCCTGCTGTTTTTTTACACCAAATGTTCCCTGTGGTTGGGCACACAGGCTCTAACTACATTCTCACAATTGCATCACAGCAAATGAGCTGTGACACTGCTTGCCTGTTTTTAAATAAGCTCAATATTGTCCATCTAATGAAACACTAAAACATATTCCGCCTATGGGAAATAGAATCTTTGCATGGAAGAATAGTTAGGAAGACAGTTTGTGTGGTTTCTATTTTAAAAGCCAAAAACAAACTTCAAAACAACTCAGAAGATAGACCCAAAACTCACCAAGTACTTGTTCTGAATGTCACAATAAGCAACACTTTTTAACTTAAGTAAATCCTGATGGTGGTTTTCAGTTAGAATGTGTGGCATCCATAATCTTCAAGAATGTTGCATTGACTGTGATAAATTTGTTAACCACATTTAGTGGACACTTCTGGGATTGTAAACTTGCAAGTTTGTATTGTACATGGAAGTAACTGTTTACCTTTGTAATGGGGAGTGTGTGGCTGTGCTGTGGATGGTAGATTAATGAATATATGAAGACTGAAAGATCATCACTGTTGTTATGTAAATTTATTTTGCCTGATTGACATGGTGTCTCATTTAAATTAATAATGAAATTTAATCAAGAGGAGCTCTGCCTTCTATTTAATTATTGGGTCTCACAGTCCTGATGTTTTTGCTTTCTATACTGAAGTCTAGGATTTGGCTGCTTGAGATGGTCTTCTTAATCCTCTGCAGATTAGGCATTGCTTGTTCTTTTCCCTTCCTCCCCCCCCCCCCTTTTCCCTTCCTTCACCCCCCTTTCCCTTCCCCCCAACTTGTATTCCTGTCTGCCTCGCTTATATGCGTTATTTGGGCAGTTTTATGAAGTAGTTCGTGGGAAGTCTTTGGCCTGTGAAAATTAGACGTGTTTTAAAATTCAGACACTTGATATGCAGTGTACTTCTCTAGATGTGCCACCACTCTCTTACTGGTGCTACAACTAGATACAAAGTTTACTTCATAAAACTTTGTGTAATGATGTGTGAAGCAGATGCCAGTATGAACAGTGAAGATGCCCAGTCAGGCCTGAGATGATAATCACATTTCTCAGCTCATTAGCACCTTTAATCCAGGAGGCACAGAGCATTTTAAATTTTAATTAATTTTTGTAATATCAATGGGAGCTGTGAGTGCATTATATTTCTGCATTTTTAAGGGAAAAAACAAACAAACAAAACAAAAACAAAGAAGAAAAAGGTTAACAAGGTAACCTAGGAAGCTGCTGACCAAGGCAGAAATAACTGCTAGCCAATAGCTCTCAGCACATGTTTGGAGACCACAGAGGAAAGCAGTGTTGGTGCTTTGTCTCAAAACAGGCTGTGACTAAAAAGCAAGAAAACAAAACATAAAATCATAGAATGGTCTGGATCAGAAGAGACCTCCAAAGGTCATGTAGTCCATCCCCTCTCTGCAGTCAGCAGGAGCATTTAAAATGATAGTGACTGAAAAACTGGCAGAATATTGTCCTGTAATTCCAGTGTTTTGTTTAAATAGGTGCTATTTCTGGTCAATTCTTTGAATGGCACAACTAATTTTGAAAAATTTTCACCCCAAAATTTATCTGGAGTCTAAATTGCAGTAAATTATTGTGCAGTCTGTAAAGTAAGATCAATTATTGTGGATGTTACATAAATTTCTGTTATTGGCTATATTTATATAATATATAAGTACTGCCAGTGGCTGATTAAAGCATTTTCTTGTTTTTCATATTTTTGTTGCTAGTGTAATGTACAGTTTCCTATCAGTCTGTTGTGCTCTATTGCAAAGTAGTTTATGCACATTCAGAGTTTGTATTTGGTCTTGGCTACTCTTATGGGAAAATCACAGCTTTTGAGAGACTTAAGCATTTTGTGTGTTTGGCATTCAGTAGCACTCTCTTCAGCCTGAGAACAGCTTTAAAGGCAACAGAAGGACTCACTAGGTAGTAGGATTTCCCCTAGATATTAAAATTTCACTTAGTAGCTTACTATCTCACTTATTGTTCTTGGTATCGTACCTATTTCAGTATCTCGCTTAGGATGCCTACTATCATACTAAATATTAGTATTACTCTTAAACTGTTTGATATGCCCCACCATGTCATATTAATCAAATATTCTTGTTCCGTTTACTTAATCATAGAGTGGAATTATAGATGGTTTGGGTTGGAAAGATCCTTTAAAGATCAACTAGTTCCAGCCCCCTCACTGTGACCAAGTCCATACTCAGTTCCATCATGAAGGAAAAAATAATATCAAAACTTCTAATAAAAGCCATTGTTAAGAATATCTAAAAATGAAAGAAATGTAGATGTAAAACTGGGTTTTTTTGTAAGAACCTCTGAATTTGCAATTTTTTCTGATGCATTCTCTTTCACTTCCATAAAGGCAACTAAGAATGTGGCTTTTAAAGGAAGACATCTCAAGGGATAGTAAAGCTCTTTAAAAGATAAAAGTTTAATTCACAGAATTCATGTTTTAAACATGTCTAACAGTGAAACCCAAAAGTTTTACAGTAAAATCTCTCTTAAAAAGATGCATGAATATACTTTGCACTTTTAGAAAGTGGTGTTGTTAAGGTCTACAAGGGATTAAATTATCCTCAGTTTATCTTGCTTAGCATGTAAAACATGTTCTTCTTTCCCACTGCAATTTTTTTTTTTTACCCCCCCACATTTGGCTGCCTATGTTAAAGCATATGCACAGCGTTTTTTCTTACCTGATGCAGGAGATGTATATATTATAAATTTAGACCAAAAGGTGTTAGGGGCAGCAGTCATAACACACAATGAGGAGTGAGTGGAGGATACAAAGAATAAGCGATAGGTGCTGAAAACAGGATATGCAAAGTAGGCAAAGAAAAATAAAAAATAAAGAGAAGCATAAGCAAAAATACGAGTACTGAAACAAGTTTTGAGTTGAGATCTTTAATCCTTGATGTCTGATATAATTCAAATAAAATATTTGTGTGTGAAATGTTTATTGTTTCCTTAACTCAGAAGGGTGTAGAATGGATCTTTATGTTTCATTACTTTGCAATGTCTACTTTTAAAATTGAAGCATTATGCAGTTCAAGCCATCACAAACTAGATTGTGCTATACATGAGCAGACTTTTAACGTAGTATGGCTTAGCCTGCTGTAAAATGACCCAGACTAGAACTCAGCCAGCTGGAAGTTAAGAGATGAAGCTATATTTACAGCTCAGCACAATATACAAGCAGATATATACACTATATACAGGAATATTTACAGACATATACAAGTTAAAGGTAATACAGAAACACAACTCCCCTCCCAGAAATCAGAGACCCCAGGAGGGGCTCCCAACCACCCTTCCACCTTCTCCCCACCCTTATACCTTACTCCAAGGTTTACCTTACGTGCAAGGTGAATTAGGAGGATCGGCCAGGGAGGTTAGAAGAAAGGTGGTTAGTGAAAATAAATCGGCAGAGGAGCCAGAGCCAGAAGCTGCTAGACTGCCCCAGACGCTGTGCTGTGTCCCCAGAGAGAGACAGACTGAGAATACCTTATCTATGTTTATGTTTTTTTCCCAAAACAAATCTTAGCAAGTGTATGAGTGAAGTAGACATCACCATGTTTTCCTTCCACAGCCTATAGTGTAATTTTCTCTATTAAAATATTCCAATTAGCCTCAAACCAGCACACCTGCAGACTAAGGACAAGAGATTCAGAAGCAAATTATAAAGCTTGAGATCTAGTTTTACTATTCCTATATCAAAGCACCTGATTTTTAAATACAATTCTCCAGTAGTATTTTACGATAATTTCAACACCATGTGGAATTTGGGGGAAAAAAAAATGTAGTTATATCTTATTGCATTTTCTAGATTTATGATAGGTAAATGATTTTTCTTTGGTTAGGGCTGACTGGTGAGGAAAGTCTGGGGGTATTTGAATTTTCTTAACATGATTAAGAACAGTAACCAAACAATTCCATTGGCAACAGTGGTGTGGTACACATCACTTGAATCTAACCTCAGGCTATTACTTATTGGATCTTTTCAACAGAAAATGGAAGATTAGGGGAAACAGGTCCTTTAAATTGCTTGCCTTTTTACATTTCCAAAATGATTCTCTTGCTCCTGCCTCCAGCTAAGCAGCTTCCTGAGACGTGCACAGATTTTGTGGAGGTCAAAATAGTGTAAAAGAAAGAAAGAATTTTAACGAGAGAGCTGGCTCTGGGTACGTAATTTAACTTGAACTAATAAGAGCATTTTGGAGTGCAGAAGAACTGGCCCTTCTTATCTGAAAGGAAGAGCACTGGGGTTGACAGAACACTTTTGGAGTTATTTTATTGCATCATTAATTCATTCATTATCACTGTGCTTCACTGACATATCAGTGATCATATTAAATTCATCTACTAACAATTTACAGGGAATAGAGATTCTCATTTCCTGCCCCCCTACCCCACCTCCACCTCACCACACCAAATGTAGGCTGACTGTAGAGGTACTAGCTGCTTAAACAAAGTTCAGCTGCTGACTATCTACCTTTTATATATGTTCTTTCTCCTAAGGGTAATAAACATGAATTCTCTTTCTGTTTGTGTGCTTGCCTTCTGTGCAGGAAAGAAGGGTAAAACACCTTTCTCTGTCTTTACTTGACCTTTTCAGTGGAGTGCAAGAAAAGCACCTTTTTATCTTTCATGGAGTTACAGGCAATGTTACTGCAGGACTAACAGTGTATTTAATGGATATAAAGTGAATGTCTGAAAAATCTGATCAAAAGAGAGGGTAAAATATTAATTGACTTAGATTGTTAATTAGGAAGGCATTATATTAATATGTAACTTTTAGTTTGAAAATCTGAGCCATCTAGAATTGAATTAAATTATTTGCATCGTGTTTATGAATGCTGTTACTGTCAAAAAAGTTGTCTTCTGTGTTTCTACTATTTGCTCTCTTCACCGCTGTGGCTGCTGATTGACAGTCAGCAAGACATGAGCCAGCAGTGTGCTCAGGTGGCCAAGAAGGCCCACAGCATCCTGACCTGCATCAGGAGCAGTGTGGCCAGGAGAAACAGAGAAGAGATTGTGTCCTTTTACTCAGCACTGGCCAGGCTGTACCTTAAATGCTGTGTGCAGTTTTGGGCCCTGCACTACAAGAAAGATACAGAGGTGCTGCAGTGTGTTCAGAGAAGGGCACCAACTCTAGTGAAAGATATAGAGAGAACAAGTCTTATAAGGAGCCAGCTGAGAAACTGTGATTGTTTCATCTGGAAAGTGGGAGACTGAGGGGAGACCTTATTGCTCTCTACAACTACCTGAAAGGAGGTTGCATTGAAGTGGGTGTTGGTTTCTTCTCCCTGGTATCAAATCATAGAACAAGGGGAAATGGCCTCAAGTTGCATCGAGGGACAGATTAGATATTGGGGACAAATTCTTTACTAAAATAATGGTCAGGCATTAAAACAGGCTGCCCAGGAAGATGGTGAAGTCACCATCCCTTGGAGATGTTCAGGAAATGTGTGGACATGGTTTAATGGCCATGGTGGTATTAGATTGACATCTGGACTTGATGATCTTAGAGTCTTTTCCAACCGGAACAATTCTATGATTCTATGACAAAAGCTCCATTTCATAGATGCATTTCTTATTATTTTATATAAGGGGATTCTAGAAACAGCAAATGGTTCTCTCAGAGATTGAGCAGAGTGAAATTCTTCAAAGACAAAACATATGGGGGCCTTGTGGTACAGTACATGAGTCATATAGGAGGCCAACTTCTTAAGTTCTGGTATATTGAAAACAAGCAAAAGCCCCAAAGAGGTGATGAGATGAAGTCTCAAAATGCACATTGTTCTGTTTGAGTGAAGCAGCCAGGAGAGGAATGAGGCTTTTCTTCACTAGGGTTTTGAAATACTCATTTTGTTTTATTACTATGCTTTCGAACACATTTAATACTGTATAGATATGAGAACAGGGCAAATCCTTCTAAGCAGTCTTTTGCAGAGTACAATGTAGAGGCTAGGAAAGGAAGTACTTCAAGGGGTCTCAAACAGTTCTTTCACATTTTTTTGACCAAATGGGCTGGAGCCAACACTTCAACGTGAACAGGGATACATAAAGTAATAAAGCTGTCTGCATCCACATGGTTCCTGTTCCCACAGGCACAGCAACATCAGTCAAAAGTGAATTGCAGAGACCTGTTATATTTCTGTTGCATATCAGATAGCTGTTCAGGTGTTGGCCAATATAAATTTGGTTTACAAACTTGAAATAAGGCAAAACACTGGCAACAGTGTATCTGAAAATCTTTTCTGTGTCCTGGATTAAATGCATAACTGCGTAAATATGTGTGTCCTGGTAGGGCATAAGTCCTGCCAGGCTGGTTTAAACCCTTGCTCTCCTCCTCCTGTTGTGGGTCCAGGAGTTGTAGTAGATTGAGCATAGTTAGAATTGTTCCTGTTTTCGCATTCCTATTTCCGAGTTCTGATTGTTTAAACTGTTTCATTCTGTGTTCCTAAATATCCTTTGTGCAACTATTTCCTGTTGACCAAAAATCTAAAGAATCTCAGGGAATTTTCCCGATTAAAAAAAAAAATTAATACAAATATTAAAAATCATAACTCAGAACCTATTACTAATATCACATCAATGTGCCACAGCTCTTCTTGCAGTAGAAGCCAGTGAGTCAAGGGGTGCTTCAGGGGTGATTGAAAGACAAATATTGATAGTCAAATTATTTGAGAACTCCTTGAAAGAGTTCCGAGCAGAGCCACAAAGATGATTAAGAGAGCGAAACATATCCTTTAGGAGGAAAGGCTGAGGGAGCTGCATCTCTGTAGCTTGGAGGAGACTGAGGGGTGGCCTCATTAATGTTTATAAATATGTAAATGGCAAGTGTCAGAGGGCAAGGGCAAAGCCAGGTTCTTCTCAGTAAAGTCCAATGATAGGAGAAGGAGCAGTGGGTGCAAGCTGGAACACAGGGAGGTTCCATGTTAACATAAGCAAAAAAACATTTTTGCTGCGAGAGTGACAGAACACTGGAACAGGCTGCCCAGGTTGTGGAGTATCCTTCTCTGGAGACACTCAAGACCCATGTGGATGAGTTTCCGTGTGACCTACTCAAGGTGATCCTGCTCTGGTAGGGGGGTTGGACTAGATGATCTTTCTAAGTTCCTCTCAACTCTTAGTATTCTGTGATTCTGTGAGAAGTTATTCACAGTCATACTGTCTTATGCATCTCTTGTGGACAAAGCTATCTTTGCAGTTATATGTTTATGTGATTCTCAGATAATTTTCCTTCTGGATGGTTGCACAGAAACAGCATAGGTGTCTATGCTGCTGCTTCCAGTTTACTCAAGAGCGATGGTAGCCTGAAGTGTGTGAAGATTCTTCTTCACTAGAGAGAATTAATTTGCATTGACTGTATCAAGAAGACATGATAATTTGTCTGCTTCTTTTATAATTGTCTAGTGGATTTGTCCCAGAACAAAATGTTGCAGTACCTATGCTTTTGCCAATTATTAGATCTGTCATTTTTCTGTAGATTCTTTAAGCCTTCTGAGTATGCAAAGACATTACTCCTTTTATGTACAAGAAATTCTAACAGGGAAGATTTTGTGATCAGAAAATTAAAAAAACAGAATGACATTACAGGTCTTCCAGTGAATTTACCTAGAAATTGAAACTGGCAAGAGATAAGAAACTACTTTAGACTATTTTTTATTTTTTTTTTAAGTGATATAAAAGTTGATCAGGTAATGTTTTTGCTTAAAAGCTTAGTGTATACAAAATTTCTAAGATCTTTTAAAATGTGGGAATTCCATATGAAAATAAAGGTTTGTGGTAGTTTCGCATGTTGCAGTGCAAGCAAGCATTAGAACACAGATTTCATGTCATTGTTCTTAACATCTTGTGAAAGATCAATCACTGTCCAGACTAAATGAAACCAATGGATACAATCTTCATGATAAACTTGGGGTGGAGTTTTAAAAGAAACTGTTTTACAACGGAAATAGAGTAGACAGTGTATACTAGAAATACAGGTCATGAGATGAGCACCGAGTTTTCTTTTTATGGTTCTGGGTGTTCGGTGAGACCTAACGAGAGCAGCACCTAGTGGCTAAGAAACATCCAGTTCTACAGGGTGAGCTAGAGCAGAGTCCAAGAGTTTGGTAAGCAGAAAAGAGGGACTTTCTGATTGTGCTTGGAGTAATTCCATATCTATAACGGTATGGCTACTGTGGCTGAGTTAAATGCAGCAATAATTTACACAATATTTTTTGCTGAAGTACCTGAAAATGCTTTTGATTGCAAACACCAGAATGAGTCTTATAGGATCTTCAACTCAATCTTGTACATCTTTGGACAAATGTGATGCTGCTCCTAAGCAGTTTCAAGTCAGTGATATTAAAATAATATTTAAAAGATCATTGAAGATGGTCGACATATTTTTAAAAATTTGAAAAAAAAATAATCCCACATTAGGTTTGAAAAGTGGTGCTTAAATATTATTTCATGTTTAATGCTGCCTCTGACCTTTGTGAAAAATATACAACAGCTATGTTGATAGTTTGAAACCAGTATTAACTTTGATCTTAGAATACCTTCCTTCTGTCCTTCAGTTAAGATGTTAGAATTTAGGTGCTTATCAGTTTATTTGTTTCTATTAAAGAGAAATAGTCTGTAAACTGTTGTGCTGGGATTATTTCTGCACTGGGATGCAATGACTCCAGGATGGTTTAGGTGGTTATACTAGTGGAAGCATTATAAAATGTCATTTGTGTCCTATTCCTTTATTTGCTGCTTTTAATCTGATATGATGGAGCTTTATCTGCAAGAGATTGTAGAGAATCCTGCAGATTTCAGTGTAACAAATTACAAAAGTGAAAAGCAAGACTATTTCAGTCTTGGAAGCTTCTAGCACTTTAGCAGGATACAGGACTAAGTATATTTAATTATTTGAGGTTTATTTTTTTAGAACAATTCAGAAAAAGCACATTCTGAACTCTTAAGAACTTGGCATTGACTGTTAAAATGGAAGTTGTGAGTTAGTTGTGAAAGTTTAACTTTGTTTATATGTTAGATTTGGAACTTGAGGGATTTCCTCCTCAATTTATTCTAGTTCTATTTACACAAAACCAGGTGTCAATTATTTTGAAACTCTGGCCACATGTGGAAAACTAGAATGAGGACAAGATTTTGGAGCTGTATAAGATTCCTAAAACTAATTTGCTAGTGAAATGTGTCTACTCTATTGACTATTAATAAGGAAAATCATAAGCTTATCTGTATTTATTTCCTTCTTCAGCCCAACTGTGACTTGTTAAAGGCTCTTTGACATTGGCTTTTTGAGTTTGAAGGCTTGCCCCATTACAGTTCTGTGCTGTGTAAAGCAGTAACCACTTGCAATTATTTTTGAGGGAAAATTGCATTTTGAGTAGTGGAATGATAGCTCTTGATTTACACTTAATTAATACTGACTTTCTTCACATTTATTCAAATAGAGCTCGACACAGAGATGTAATTTTTATGCCAATTAGTCTAGCAAAGTGAGATTAGCTAATGAAAGACTATTTAACTAATTAATAGATTGAGTTGGTTTTGGTTTGGGTTTTTTTTTGTTTGTTTTTTGAAGTTTCACACTCTTCCATACCTACAAGTCATTGTAGAACATATGGTACTGATTACAAACATAGGAAGATGCTGAAGAGTAGTAAAGTTTTATGTGTCTACAGTCTTGGGGGAACAGTGATAAGACAACAAACCTGCTTTATGAATTAATGGAAACATGTCTTTTCAGCGGCTAGTGGCTATCTAGCTTTGTGTAACTGTTGATTCTAGCTGAGGAGAGGTCTGGTAATCTCTGTAAAAAACTGAAAATGTAGAATAAGTGTAGTTGTCAATTTTGATTATAAGTAGAGGAAAAGTGAAGAGCAATGCTAGAACAGTGGGGAAGAGGCTTGGATGTTCAAAGTGGCTATGTAGTGTTTTCTTGCAAGACATTGCCTCAAACTGAGATTTTGAGGATCTCTGTGAAGAGGAATTGCTTAAAGAAACTGAAGTGGGGAGAAGGATCATCCACAGGAGAGCAAAGGACTCAGTATTCTGGATATTTGGGGGTGAAGTTAAGTAAATCTGGTCTGTGCTATTTGTCAAGTTCTAGACAGGAAGAAACCGATGTAGTGAAGTATTGTAATGGAAGGGTAATTGACTGCGAGATGGGATTTTCAAAATTAATATTATTTATTAATTTTGGTATTTAGGAGTCTCATCCCCCTGATCACTAATTTAATAATAATCTGTTCTTCCCACCATCATGGAAACATTATACAGATCGTAACATGGGATCTAGAAAGTTGAAGAAATAACTAGCAATGAGAGAACATTAACTCAATTGAACTTGAAGAGAAGGTTCTTGTGGTCAATTATACTGCTTCTCCAGTAGATGGACTCAGGAAGCTCCTTTCTGCTTACCGCAGAAGGCAATTGGTGAATTGCAGAAGGCTTTAAGTATTTACACAGAAAAATGATCTTCCACCTTGCGGGGTTAGCTACAGCTGCAGACAGTACCCAAACACTTGCATGGGGTTCCGTTGGTGTCTTGTCAGCTGCGGAGGCTTCTGATTCTTCCCAGGCTTCACAGGATGCTGGGGAAAGGAGGCAGATGATCTCTGACCTGGTCCTGATTTCTCTGGACGATATGTGTGCCTCTTCCAGGGCTCCTCATCTTGGCAGGTGTAGGCAGGATGTTTTTCAATGTGCAGTCTTGGCACAATGTCGCGCTGGCTGTACAGGCCTGTCACGTGAAGGCATTTGAAGCCTGTTCCTGGTAAACTTGAGGCAGTGTAGTTTCCAGGCAAACAAACCTCGAGTATCAGGGTTCATTACTTTGTGGCAGAGCTAGCTTATAGCTTAGCATAACATAATGCTGCAGAAGGAAATGACAGAATCACTGCCCAAAGCAGAGAGCACGATAAGCAGGAACAATGGCAGCAGCAAGTGGCAAGCACAAATACAATAGCAAAGCATGTTGTGTTACCAGCTCATCTCTTTTTATCGATACAGCCTGAGACTAATAGGCCTTTGGACACAGAATAGCCAATCAGAATGGCAGTTAGCCAAGCTTGACCATATTAGGTGAAACCATAGGCTTGCTTTACCCAAATTTGGGAAAAACATAGCCTTGCACGAGGCCAGCACAAGCCAAGTGTACGCACCTTGTTTACCACAGGATGTAAACAGGAGCAAAACAAGTCTGGGCAAGCAAGAGTCCTTAGATTCAGTGGCTCCAGGTTCTTTGTCCTCTTTCCTGGTGTTGCTTCTCCCCACAACAGAGAGGGAGAGCAGAAGAATACGCCTGGGCAAGCCAGGACATGTATAAGCCTATTTTGGCCTATTCACCCCACCACAACATGAAGTAATCCAATCAGTGTGGCTTTGTGCGAGTGGGACTCAAACTTATAAAAGGTATATATTGTCAGTAATATTTTTCAGTATTTTCTGCATGCAGTCTGGTCACATCATTCTGTGTATGTGCAGCAGTTTTCTAGCATTTCAATACTTAGGCCTGTAAGAACCATGGAACTGATTTCCTAGTATTTAATTTGATAACCTTTGAAAATATTTTCTCCTTGACTTGGTCAGCCTTTGGCAGATTTCAGTGTTTCAGTGTTATAGGGTCTCAGGAGTATGTCTTAGAAGTTGTGGGTGCAAGTAAATTATTTAATGCATGCACAGTGTCTTTAATGATACTACCATTTTCAGATAGCAGAAATTTAAAATAGCAGATAGCAGAATTTAAAATACCTGCATAGACTGTAGCCTAGCTACCTGTAGGTCTTACCAAAGCATACTCTATTATCTCCAACTGAAGCAAAATTAGAGTCTGTCTCTGTTCTAGTTCTCATACACACCTGCAGAAGTCTACTCAGATGAAATTTAGACAGAAAAATAAAATCTCATATAATTATTGGAAAAACACCTTTTTGTTAATTTTTTTAATCTGTAATAGCGCTGTTGAGAAATGAGAAGTGACTAATCAAAGCAAAAGGCTGCTTAAGAAGGAAGCTCATCAACAGCAGAATTCAGTGATAGACCCCAGGGTGATTTCCAAGCTATTAGAACTGCCTGTGGAGATTGCCAAGCTGCAGTAGCTAGAAAAGTACCTTTCACAGCTTGATGTGAAGTCCTATGTTTTTCTGCCCTCTCTTCTTATTTTAAGGAGATATTGTGTAGTTACTAAAAGGCAATAAACAGTATTTTAGCATGAAATTTTAGCTAACCATATATGTAGTAACAACACTAACAAGTAAAAATAATATTATAGTGTTCATTTCTCTATGCTAAGTTTTAGTAGATGTTTGAATTTTAACATACGTAGAAGTAAGTGTGAGGTGGAGAAAAGCTAAGATGGAAAAAATGCTTATTGCATATCATATATATATTGCATATCATATATCATATATCATATAAATTGTCATTTGAAATATTTGCAGACTGAAAAATTAGTGAGAGAAAAAAATCAAACCCCAAAAATCCAAACCCATAACTGAAAATTGCCCAACTCAAGTAATAACCCAAAACTGTACAATAGTGATGCTTTAGACAAAAATAACACACTTCTGTTTATTCTGAAGGAAGCAGTTCTGATTCTTTTCATGCAGTGAAGCAAGCAGATTAATTTCTTATCCATTCTAAAAAAACTCAAGTTATGTTTATATATTCTAAATATCTATGATTAGAACAGCTACTTTTTTTTTTTTTTTCAACAGTACTCAAAGAAAATAGTCAGATTTGGGATATAAGGTAGTAAATGTGATAGAGATAAAATAAGAAAATGCAGTCTTTGCTTTGCCTATAGGGAATTACTTCCAATCTCATTTTAAGGTAGTGCAAGTATGTTTAACAAGCTATAGAAGGGCATTCGTGTGAAATGAAATCCACGTTCAGTAACAATGGCATATAGATCAACTACATATATAACTTCATGTTGTACAGGAGCTAGTTGCAGGCTGTGGACTTCTACCTTTCCTCTTTTTATTGCTGTGCTTTAGCAAGCCTGCAAAATGCTTTCTGAATATACGTAGGATAGAATGTGGCTCAAAAGAACCTAAGTTTTGAACTATATGATATAAACAGTGGCTATAATAAAATGATGTGCAACATAATATAATGACAAGGTTTGTCTTATTTGTCTTATTGGTTGATAGAGCCATCTTTCGTCTCTTGAACGTGAATGACACTGAGACCTTGCACAGTGAAGCCTACATGTGAAAACAGTCTGCTGATTTTTCATTCTTTTTAGTTAGTTTATTTTCATTATTTACTTTTTAACAAACAAACAAAAACCCAACTTGCATCACAACAGAAACAGTGTGCTCATTCTATGTGCCACTAAAACCCTGAGTGTAAACCTCAGCTGGTAATTTGATAATGATACTGCCTCATGCAGGTGATTTGAACTGAAAATTTGCAATGTGTATATACAGTGACAGCTTGTAGATGATTTGTGCTGTATGACTTTGCCTGAATGTCCCAGGAATATAGAACTCTATGTATTTTTCTGGCTGCTTCTTTGCTTTTCTTAACAGCAGAGCTCTGCTTTCAGTTTAGAGAAAATTTGGACTATAGGCTTAACTCTCATTTTTAAACTTTAAAATGTTTTATACCATCATAAGCCTACAAGAAACTAGTCCCTATATTTTCTGAGCAGAGTGACAATTTTATCTAGGTTTGGTATAATAGTAGAAACCCAGGACAACCTTCTGGCTTGCGGTTTCAACAAATAACTGTTTTCGAAGTCTTTTTTGAGTGAGTAGCTTGCAGTATTTGAATTGGTTGCCTTCATGTTACCTCAAGTCACTGGTCAGATGGAACGTCTGGTAACAGCTATTTCTGTACCTACTTTCTCCTCAGGTCCTCCTTCAATGTTTTAGCATAGAAAAATGTTACATAATTACGGAATTATCAGGGTTGGAAGGGACCTCAAGGATCATCTAGTTCCAACACCTCTACTAGAACAGGTTGCCCAGAGCCACATCCAGCTTGGCCTTAAAAACATCCAGGGATGGGACTTCCACCTCCTCCCTGGGGACCCTGTTGCAGTGTCTTGCCATCCTTATGGTGAAGATCTTCTTTTCAACATCTAATCTAAATCTACCCTCCTCTAGTTTAGATCCATTCACCCTAGTCCTTTCACTACCTGACACCCTAAAAAGTCTCTCACCAGCTTTCTTGTAAGCCCCTTTCAGATACTAATACATTTTTTGTATTCACAGTCTCCTGTGATGTTTCAGAATTCATAATGTATTAGTAACAAAATAATGCAACATCCTCATCCTTGCAAAATATCTCTTACATTATTTTGTGTCCTTCAGTTAGTGATGTATTACAAATAGCAAAGTGTGACTAAACATACATGAGAAACAATGAAAATACTTTAATTTATATTGTTAAAAGGGTACGTGCTTGAAGAGCAGGAAAACATCTGATTGAGCATATGCCCTTCAAAAAAATCTGGGTTCTCTGGAGTAGTGGTTGAATGCAAGAAAGTATCTTTGTATTTTCTAAACTCTTGCAATGCTGGATGCTGTATATCATGCTGCAGCAGTGAATTTCAAGCAGATTGTGCTGGTTTGAGGCTAATTGGAATATTTTAATGGCGAAAATCATATTATAGGCTGTGAAAGGGAAACAATGGTTCACTCATAGGCTTGCTTTACTCATAGGCTTGCTTTACTCATAGGCTTGCTGAGCTTAGGCAGCACATATACTAAAACAGTTTCAATTTGCCACTCCCGCTAACTTGCCCTATTTCTGGATGTTTGTTACTAGCTGTAGGACTCTGGGTATGCCAGCAGTAGTGTCTGATGTGTACCTCTGTAATCACTCTCTGCGCAGACGGAAAGACTTGGCTACACTGAGGAAAAAATGGTTTAACCAAAGCTTGAATCCAGCCCTTTGTACAAAAAGCAGAGAAAAATTGTCAGCTTGCCATGTTGGATGTGCTTGCTACTTAAAGTGCGTAGTTCTACAGTTCTTAGATTCTGCTAAACCTTTCTGCAAAACAATCTGCAAAATCCAAGTTTAAAAATAAAATATAAAAGCACACACTGTAAATTTCTATAGGTCACACAAAAAGGTTAATTCTTTAAATATCTTGAAGGAATATTATGTCAAATTAAAAAGACCAACAAGAATAGCTGTGAGAGGAACTGCAATTAGGAGGAAAAGAAAAATGAGCTATTTTGACTAGAATAAATAAGACTTGAAACTACTGGGAAAAAAAAGTCTCAGCATGAAATGGAATGCTTACATCCAATTCGTCCATACTATTAGAAAAAAATGGTTCATTAGCCTGACAATAGGCCTGCCAAAGAAACTCCTAGGTCTCTAATATCTGTAGATAAAGGGAAAGAATTACATGGTAGTCTTTGTCTTTTACTCTAGTTAGTTTACCTAGTAATAGCTATAATCTTGGGCAAGATTAAAATTATAGGAGTAGCAAACAATTATATTACAGCTTTTACAACATCAACATTTATAAAGCAGTTTTTGAAAATAAAACAAATTTCTTCAAGTCTCTCTAATGTTTTAAGGAGTAATGAATAAAAACCACCCCCAAACCAACAAAAAACCCAAACCAAACCACACAACAACCAACAAACAAATGAAACCCCCACAAAACCCAAAACAAATTAAAAAAACACAACCAAAAAAGCACACAAAAAAGTGTAAGTTAGGATATTAATGTAATGATTTCATAGCAAAACCTACTACCTGTTCTCAGCTCCGTTACTCGTACTTGAATAGTTGCAACTTTAAACGGATTAGAGTTGCTGTTAGAGTTGTTACACAGATAGTTTTTACTTAGAGACCTTGTCAGAGGGATTTAGATGTTTTATGAAGATTAACTGATTTAAGAGGGTTTTATAGGTTGTGCTTTTTGTAAAAATTGTTGTCTAATGCAAGAGACTGAGATTCATACAACTTCTTTGTGTACCTGTAATACAGATGTCTGCATCCAAACCTATTATCTAAGCTCTCTTTACAATCAGTGGAAACCCAAACAAGATTTTAGAGAACTGTTTCATCTGCTATGTTTCAGGCATTTTTTCTCAGGATGGGATGAATCTCACTTAAGTTGCTGATTTTTCTACTTCAATTGCTAACAAAGACTAGGTAAATATTAAATAAGTATCGTCTACCAGCTATAAAGAACAAAGTAGTTGCTTTACCTTATAAATTACTAGGTAATATAGGAGGAGCCTTTAATTTGCCTTTGTTAAAAATAAGTCCTTTAATGATGCCTAGTATGAACTTGATCACCATACTTGTTTCATAGACTAATAGATAAAATTATGTTCTAGGGTAGAGGTCTGAGATATTTTCCAACCTAACTCTGATGGTTTGGGAGTTCCCCGCCCTCCCACACTTGGTGAAAATTACCCAGACTAGACTCAGCTGGCTGGAAGTTAAGGACTAAATCTATATTCACAGCTTAGCACAATTTAAAAGCAGATATATATACAATATACAGGAATATTTCCAGAAATATACAGGTTAAAGGTAATACAGAAACACAATACCCCTCCCAGAAATCAGAGTCCTCAGGAGGGGCTCCCAACCACCCTTCCACCTTCTTTCCACCCCTCTACCTTATCCCAGGGTCTGCCTTATGTGCAAGGTGAGTTTGGAGGATCGGCCAAGGGAGTTAGAAGTAGAGTGGTTAGTTAGGTTAGCAGAGAAGACAAGGCAAAAAACTAGAGAGATAGAGACTCTCTGAGAGAGTGTCTTATCTGTTTGTGTTCTTAATCTTACACATCTCAGCAAGCCTATGAGTGAAGTAGACATCACCATTATTTTCTTTTCACAGCCTATAATTCTTTTCATTAAGATATTCCAATTATCCTCAAACCAGCACACTAACAATTATTGTTCTGCTATCTAAAATGTATTTCTCCTTTTAAAAAATACAGAAGCAGATCCATGATCCAAATCTTCACTGACAGAACAATAGACAGAAGTGTGCAAAGATAGGGCAGCAGAAATAGAAGGCACCTCCCCATCATATCTAACTGCTGATTTCTTATGGCAATTAATGAAGACCAAGATGTTCAAGATTTTGATAAGTCTAAAATCCTAGTGAGATCAAAATGTTAGCCATTTTATCTTCACTCTGACTATGTACTTCCTTTTTTTTATTATTATTTCTTTCAATGATTTTATCTACTCCAATATTTCTTACTGAAGGGGAATAGAAAGAAGCAACCTTCACTTAAATCCTTCAGACATTTATTAAGATGGGGTTTTTTTGAAAAATAAAGCATTAATGAAATGTGTTAAATGCACTACAACAAAATTGAAGCAGGGATATTTAGCTGAAACAAAGTGTGGCTCAGTTTGTTACTATGGTTTATAGGAGCTGCAATTTTTTTTTGTATGACTACATGTAGTCATTTTTGTGCTGTCAGCCAATATTAAGTGTGTTTTAGCACAATAGCCAGACAAAAGAACCTTTGTGTTAGTTATTTTGTAGAAACGTTTTGTCAAATGTACTTATTCGTAAGTAGACTTCTTGATTTTGCTAAATGCTAAATCCCTTTCCAGTTCTACTTCTGTAGCAGTTATTACATGACTAACAATTGTGATAAATTATATATACTTACTAAGAATGATGAACAGCTTTTAGGTCTGCATAGAAAACTATATTCCATTTTTCCCTTCTCAACCTTATCAAAATAAAAGGTTGATAGAAAGAAATTCAAACCTCAGATTTTGTTCCATGAAAAAGTAGTTACAAACCATCTCGTTCCAGAACCCACTCAGATGATGCAACGAGTAAATGTTTGCTTTCATTTAGAGTCCTTGTTTTACCTTGTTGATACTTAATGATTTACCTTTCAAAACAGTTGAGCACATAACATTTATACATCATCTAATTTGGTTTTATGGTCACTTCTTTTATTACCTGAAAGGTACTTGTAGCAAACAAGCAGCAGGTGTCCAGTCTTTAAAGTTACAAAGAAAACTTAAAATCAAAAGAAACAAATGTAAAGCCATGCAGATTTTTTTGTTTGCTGGGGGGAGTGTTTATTTTTTAATTGCTTGAGTTTTTTTGAGAGGAGCTGACAGAACTCAAGATCTGTTCATTTCAATAGGTACAAAGTGTGAAGTTTAAAAATTACTTTTTAGTGTCAACATTATCTTGTCACTGATCTTCATAGTGGATTTGAATCATAGAATCATAGAATGGTAAGGTTGGAAGGGACCTCAAGGATCATCTAGTTCCAACCCCCTGCCATAGGCAGGGACACCTCCCACTAGTACAGGTTACTCAAGGCCTCATCCAATCTGGCCTTGAACACCTCCAGGGAGGGAGCATCCACAACCTCCCTGGGCAACCTGTTCCAGTGCCTCACCACCCTCACTGGAAAGAACTTCCTCCTAACATCCAGTCTAAATCTCCCCTCTGCTAGTTTAAACCCATTGCCCCTTGTCCTGTCGTTGCAGGACCTTGTAAATAATCCTTCCCCAGCCTTCCTGTAGGCCCCCTTCAGATACTGGAAGGCTACTATCAGGTCCCCTTGAAGCCTCCTCTTCTCCAGGCTGAAAAGCCCCAACTCTCTCAACCTGTCCTCATAGGAGAGCTGCTCCAGCCCTTTGATCATTTTTGGCACAAAAATGTCTCATCCCTTGAATATGCAATCACTTTTTGTACTTTCCTATTATTCTCTCTTTTCTACACATGGTGCACCTTCAGTAATTTTCAGATGTGTTGCAAATTTTCTGTTCCATTTCTAAAAAGAAAGTGATGTCTCTCTGATACTTGTGTGTATCGTTTGAAGAATTTTTACTATTTTGTAAAAATACATGTACACATTTTATAGCATAATATTTGTAAGTGAAAGAACCATCACTCTGTTTGCCTCCTGTAGTCAATGCCTTTTTTTCTCTCTTAAGGGCTCTTTTGAAAATATGTTTTCCACCATGTGTGTTAACAGCTGGTAGAGGACCATCAAACACATAAATATCTTTGAGCCCAAAGAAGATCCTTTGTTTCGAATTACCAGGAAGGTAGAGATCTGTTTCATTCATGCATAAATCAGGGTACAGAAACCTAGACAAAATGCAGTATTATAGAAGATTGCTCTGCATTCTTAATTAAGATTGATCTATGATTTACATTGATTAGAAGGCTGTGTTCTTAGTCAGATAGGGATTTACTTAGCTAATATAGTTTTAGAGTTCTGTGAAGCAAAACAACCAAACCACACACAAGTTTTGTGAGGCTTAATTCTGTGACTTGTTCCTTTTTTTGTGTTAGCATCGTGGTTGTTGACTTTCATGCATTCATAAAATAGCACCTCTCTCCTTGTCTTTGACAATTTTGTTAATATTATCATTAAGAGAAAGTATTCCCTTGCAGATAGACATAACCTGATAGAAATGTTCCTGAATCTTAAGGGAATTTGTAGCAAATTTAGACTTCATTTTAATATCTTTCATTACTTCAGCTATCTCATCTTTTATGTCCAAAAGTCACTGGAATATTAAATTTTTAAAAAGAACAAGGATATATCTTTTCACCACTGTGAATTCTGAAAAAAAAGGAGCATGACTGGCTAGAGCTACCAAAGGACTATCTTAGCAGGAGGAAAACAACGGTAGTAAGGGTTCTTCTGTACAGTACTAACCTGCATTTAAAATGACTTTGAAACATTCTACAAAATGGCTATTACTCAGGCAATCAGCTGCCTTTTTACTAGAATTCTGCATATTGTTCCTGATCTATTTCAGCTGAATCACTTGAATTTTCTTGTCATTATCAAAATGGGTAAGTCAATTGGTACTTTCCAGAGATGATCACAGGTTGGTAAAAGGGGCAGAAACAAATTGAATGGAAAGGTTCTTCATGATTTCAGCTGCCCCCCCCAAATTTAACATCTTTCTGACTAAAATAGATCATTTGATCTCAAATCTTTCTGAATAACCCTGTCTTTTGCAAACCTGAAATTAGATTGCAGCTATCAATTCTTTAACCACCTTAAGAAATTAGTATATAGGCTTTAACAAAGAGTTAAGAAGGGTATAGGTTTATAAAGCTTCTCTTTAAATGTATCCTTCCAAAATCTACTTCTCTAGCCAAGGAAGAGACAAAGATGTTTTTTTCAGAATAGATCAATTCAGAATGAATAACTCATCTGTTATAAGCTGGCACAGAGAAGTCTCCACATCTGACACTTGGAAATGGGTCATTCTCTGTCCAAGATTTTCGAAAGAGGATGATGAAATCTTAAGGGAAACAATGTGGCTATGTACTCTGACTTCATCACTTTTGTGACTGATCACATTAGCATTTGCTCTGATTATTACAAATGACTATGTAATTTGAAATGCATACCTCTGGAGTAGCTGAATTACCTTAATCAGTTACAGTATAATTTTCTACTTCAAAATTTTGAATCTCTAAATGCAGATCAGGGATTAGTCATTAAAAAATATGACTAACTTCAAAACATTGCTTTTACATGCATGATTGGGGGAAAAAAAAAAAAAAAGACAAACTTCAGTAGACTTAACTGACTTAAACTTTTGGTACCAGATGCTGAGCTGCTACAGTATCACAGTATCACAGTATCGCAAGGGTTGGAAGAGACCTCAGAGATCATCAAGTCCAACCCATCACCACAGCCCTCACTCCAGTTTATCCCTGCTGAGACACTGGCCCTTGTTAATGGACTATAAATGACTCACAGACAGTAACCATACTGAAATGGCAGAAGAGAGTACTATCATTCTCCCGAGTCTGCTAACAAGAGCTTGTTGTTATAAAGGTGCTCAGCAAGCCTCTCTATATGCCATTGTTATACCATCTTAATTTCTTAATCTGATAGGATGCGATGTAACTTTACTGACAAGAGTATAAGAAAAGTAATAAAAGATGGTAAAACTTGTAACTCTTTATATGCACTCTTACCTTGGAAATGCATAGATACTGAGGTTTACTTGAGTTTCTTAGGAGCAAACCCACTGCTATAAGGAAGCTGCATCACAAAGATGATGCACACTTAGGAGAGTCTGTGTGTATACACAAAAGGCTTGTTGAATCATAAAGCCTCCTGACAAGCTAGAGTCAGTTAGGTCTGAAATAGACTTCGGGGCAATTGAATGTGCTGTGCAGTATTTCTGAGAAACAAGTCTATTGGTCCCACAATACAGTTTAGGTTTGCTTCACCTAAGAAATTATAAACATTTTTAAATCTAGTATTCCTTCTTTTTTCTTTTTTCTTCAATGGCAATATAATTGCTTACATTTTAGTATAAATTGTAATATTGTCTTCAGTCATATCTCTGTGAGGAAGAATTTCCGTACTTGATTCCATCACATGCATCGACTGCATAATTGTGTCTGAAAGTAAGAGTTAAGCATTTCTTATTTTTCATAATCTAAATAAAATCTCATGAGGAGTGTCTGTGTAGTGTCTGTGCTCTAAAACAGTACTTGGAACTATAGAGATATGACTAAAATGCAATTACTTATCTAGCTGTCATGTTTTCCCTAAAACTGAAGCTGTTTCATGATGTGAGACTGGTGGTATTCTCTTTAGTTCTTACATGGTGGAGGTTTTTATAAGAGATAAGTTGTTGCACTTTCTAGCTTGCATTTTAGAAAGAAGCTCTGGATCTTTTTGAAACTTTGAGCACTACAAACCAACAAGTTATGGACATGACATGAGATTTCACTGAGGATATACAGCATGCAAGATTTTTTCCTGTAATAAGATTGGTTTGCCCTAACAGTCAGGGTTGATAATCAACTAGGTTGATTATTTGCCTGTTTCATCACATTGTCATGGATGTCTTTGCTAGTAATCTCAAACCAGTTATGAGTATGGTAACCCATTCTACAAATTCCCTTTATTTTGTTGCATATGGCATGCTCAGTTTTTATTCCGAGGTGAACTGCTGTCTGCTACATGATGTATTTAACTTTCTAGCTACATGTATATCAATATTCTGTTCTCTCTGTCTATATACTAGTTTTTCTTTATGAAGGAAAATTTGAGAAGAGTGTTAATAGCATCCATACTATATTCTATAGTATTCTGTTGCTCACTGAGAACATTAGTCAAAGTTCCTTTTTATACTCATTGCTGTATGCTAGCAGATGTCCAGAGGGTTAAAAAGCTTTAAAAAGCTTATTTAACAAAAGAGCTATATACAGAAAAAATAGAACTTCTGAAATATTAAGTTCTTCTGTATGTTTCAGAAATTTCTCTGGGATTTTACCTTGCATCTTATTCTTAACTGAAGGAGCTTTCTTGATAATTGATAACATTTGTATCTATTTAGTTACAGTGCTATGAAGTGGTGTAAAACGGGCAGGCTGAGAGGTGCTGTTTCCTTGTGGAGCCACAAGAAGTTTGTGTTCACATAGCTGAGGAAATTGTGGTCTGTGTTTGTGTGAGAGGAAATGTGCATATGGATAAGGAAAATTTCTGTTGAAAAAATGGCTTTGCATTTAGTGCTTTGAAGTTATGCTAACTGCTCAGATTTTAAAAGCATGAAAATACACAAAATTAACTCAATTCTCACGTGTTTCTTCTGTGTTTTGTTAATCTTTATACTTGGTTATTTCCTATTTCATAGAATCATAGAATGGTAAGGTTGGAAGTGACCTCAAGGATCATCTAGTTCTACCCCCCTGCCATATGCAGGGACACCTCCCACTAGTACAGGTTACTCCCACTAGTACAGGTTAATTTGCTAGATTAAAAAAGGGTGCAGCATATTTTTTGTAGTCTTCTACTCAGAATGCTCTTATTTCTTGTTTGTTGTTTTTCTGTGTGTTGCTACACCCACATCATGCCCAAAACTATCACCATAGTGTCTGAATTGTATAGGTTATCATTGGAATCACTTGGATCATTTTCTCAGTAGTGCTTTATTAAATCTGCCATCTTTTTCTTTAGGTTACATTGTCATTTATTTATGCATACTTCTTTGTGTGATTTCTCTGCTCAGGAATCTTCAAATTTGAGCCAGCTTGTACCCAAGCCGTATTTTAACAGCAAATGTGTGTATGCAAATAGGTATGTGGGATATGTACATGGTATATATATGCACACAATTCATGTACACATACATATTTACAAATGCTACAGAAATTCTAGTTTTCTACTTGGTTCCTAGAGTTCCTCTGTTACTGTAATTTCTGCTGTATCAAATGCCATATCTTTACACTCTACATAGTTTTAGATCACCTGCATATTTGACCAAGACACAATACAGCTCTTCTGAATCTTCATAAATATTAATTGTGCTAATTAAATATTAAATCAAATAGTCCTAATTAAAATATTAAATATTTATTGGCAGAGATCTAGTGTTGATGACTCTGAGAGCAGATATCCGGAAATTATCTCCTAGTTAATGTTGTGCCATTTATAGTTATTATGAAAATGGTCCAGCAGGCAATTATGTGTTTCAGACTGCTATATCCGTGATCAAATCACATCACTCTTTCTTCTTCAGATAGATCTGTTGAGCTATATCGAAACCGCTGGTAACATATTAGTAGTGAATTTCCAGTTTAGGTACGTTGATTATGTTATAGTACAAGACCTGAGAAGTACGGTGATCTGAGTTGACACTTGGTCTCTAATTCAAAATTTCATGGCCTTGTAATTTGGTCTTAGAGTAGTTGGGAACATAGAGAAGGAATGCCATACTTTAAACCCGATTATCACTAGAAGGAGGGAAAAAAAGTACTGTGTTTCTACACTTTTTCCAGATTGGAATTCTCACAATGGAAAACAGTTTGTGCTGCATATATGTCATTTTTATTTGACTAGTGGATGTTATGCTTCTAGCCTATCTGAGCTTATAGCTCTTACGCTAACTTGTATTCAGTGGTGTAAAAAGGACTACTGATCTTTTTCTGTTCTCTGCCGAAGAAGTCCTGAAGGTGTATTGCCTGGTCTTGTATGTTCGGTTGAATTGCCAGTGTCTTGATAGTGCTGTTACATTACTAAACTATCATTAAATCTAAACTTTTAGTGTATATTAATATGAATTTAAATATGACTTAACAAGTTTAAAGAACAGTGATATGCTACAGATAAGTTCCTTGCACTTGCTGCATGTTTTCTGTAACAGTATTTTCTGAATCTATTCTGCAAAAGGTTGAGTACTGGGGGAATTTGAGCTGTAAACCATATTGGGCAGTGGAAATTCCATGTTCCAGCCTCCCACCCTGTTATAAGTGTTAATGTGTTTTTTCTGTGGCATTCTTTCACTCATCATTTCGGTAAGGAAGAATAGCTGCTAACAGAGAAGGCAGACTATTCAGTACTTCTGAGACATTAATGTTCGTCACCTTGATTAGGTTGCATTAAAAAAAGACCAGGCTCCAATACAAAGAGACTTGCTTAGCAGATTGAGAGAGGTGATCCATGCTCTCTGCTTGGCATGAGTGTTCTGTGTCCTAGTTCTGGACTCAGCAGTACAAGACAAACAGACACACTGGATTGTGTCCAGCAAATGGGCACAAAGGTCCTTAAGGTTTTGGAGCATCTGGCATGAGGAGAGGTGCTGACATTGTTTGCCTGGAGAAGAGAAGTCTGTGGAGGGAAGAGGCAGTTTGAGGGGAAACAGCATTTGGAAGAAATATATAAAGAACTCATGAAGTTCCTGGAAGCATGAGAAGCATGGTACTTGATACAAAATTCTGCTTTGTGTCTTTTTCTTCCTCATATGAAGTGATATAGTGTACCCAGAGCTTAGAAATCCAGCGTGTCTAAACCCCTTTATTTTTCATGGAATAGATTAGATGTCACAGGGAAATGTGAACAAAGCACTTGATAAGAAAGGCTGAGTATTGAATATGGAATAAATCAGTGTGAGCACTTTTTCTGGTGAACCAGGTCTGAGACTTTCAAATATCAAAAGATTTTTTAAATATCCTGTCATAAGTCCTCAATATCCCTAAAAAAAATGTTTTAAAAGAAATAGGAAAAGTCTGGCTTTTTCTGGTTTAGTGTTCATAGGACCTGGTTTTTATTTCTGACCACATTTTTGTTCCCTTAAGTAAATTTTATTTGGACACTGAAGTTATAATCAACAGCCTAGCACAGATACCTGTTTGAAATAGCTGATCTAACAAAAAAATGAGGCTAAACAGAATATGTAAATTTCTGTTAATTCTGAAATAGTGTTTTAAAATTAATCTGCTATATAATTCATCTGTAATAATCATTTTTGTCAGCTAATTTCCTATAGCCTAATATGTCCTGAAAAGCTGTGTGCATTATTCCCTTCTTTTTAAAAGTAGTAATTAAGAATTACAAATAATTAGCCCTTTAAATTATGTCAAGATACTTGCTTTTTAGCAGTTGTACTGTGACTAATTCTAAAGAAAACAATGGAATTAAATCAAGAAGAAAGCTGGTGAAATACTGCAAATAATACGTGCACCATCTACTGTTCGACATTTTGATTGATACTAAAAATATATTAAAGGTTGAGCCTATACAAAGTAGTTAATTAATCTAGTGTGGGTATTATTTATGAGTATTTATGTTGAAATGGATGAGGGGAAAGGAGAATCCTCCCTGCATTCGAAGTAAAGCACTCAGACTTCCCATCTGTGATTGAATTATAGACAGAAGTAGTTTTTGGTACTCTGTTTTCTAATTTACAGCATTTTTTAAATAAGAGTCTTAGGAATTTGCCCAGGGAGGTCGTGGATGCTCCCTCCCTGGAGGTGTTCAAGGCCAGATTGGATGAGGCCTTAAGTGACCTGTACTAGTGGGAGGTGTCCCTGCCTATGGCAGGCGGTTGGAACTAGATGATCCTTGAGGTCCCTTCCAACCTTATCATTCTATGATTCTATGATTCTATGAATTTCTGAACACTGGTAACCATTTTTTATTTTTATGATCAATACTGAAGTTTGTACACAAAATGGTAATAGATAAAACTGAATGTATCCACAGCTGCCATATTTTGTGTGTAGTCTGTCATGACATTCTACTAGAGGGCCAACTGCATAAAAATTTAAAAATGTAGATGCTGTTGTGCTGAGCTAATACAATCATTTATTGTAACGAGATGGTTTTAACTCCATTTATGCGCATTAGAGCAATCAGCCTGACGCAGCAGCGTTGTTGCCATGTACATGTTTCTGCTATGGAGACTTCAGAATTTCAGATGAGGTCAGTGGCTATCTGACCTAAATGTAGACAACCATATCGTAGCACAAATTGGTCCTAGTATATAATTTCCGGAAACATCCTTAGGGAGTACAAAGTTATGGTTATTTAATGGCTTAAAATCAATGCAGCTGGAAAAAAACTGTAGTATTTGGCAGTTTAAAAATGTCTTTAAACATGAAATTATGGATAACATTTTGACTAATGACTTAATTCAGTTTGTATTGTGATCAAAACCAGTAATGAGGAGCTGCATGTTCACGTAATACAGATTCTGCCAATAACAAAGAATGCCCAATGTTTCTCTAATTCAGAGATGGCTCCTGTTTGACTTTTATTTTTGAAGAATTTTGCTTCTGAAAAATTAAGTAATGTAGATAAAATTTGGTGGAATAACTGAAAGCAGAGTAGGTCATCCTTCATGTAGGAAATCATTATCCTGCAGATTTGAAAAGGATCAGGTAGGGAAACATTCTTCAGTTGATTGACCTATAGTGTGCAGCTAATGTGCTATGATACAGAGAAAAGTGACTGAATCCAGAGCAGGCAGTTATTCAGAATTCTTGTCTGAACAGATATGATCGAAAGTACTTTGTGTTGCAAAATGCAAATACAGAGAGAGAAGGAGTAAAAATACAGGGTGAGCCAGAGAGAAAAGAAGATCATCAACACAAAGTACAAGGAAGAACTGAAGTCTTAAATAAGGATTAATAAACTTCTTTGCTGGAAGTTTTAGGTTTTCAGCAGTACCTCAGAAACCAAATGAGTAGGGTAAAAGAAAATCTAGGCAATGAACAGAACTAGAGTAATATTTTAAATTTGCATTTTTTTTTTTGTTTTGTTATTCATTTCTTTCCCCCCCATTTTCTTGGATCTGTTTCATACTTTTGAATAAAACATTAAGTCTTGTAAGTTCAGTTGTTCTTGTGAGGTCTGTTAGCATTTACGCCGAAACTGCATTTTACAATTGCTGTGGAATAATTCCACACACAGCTTTAAAATTTCTGAAAGGTCTCACACTTTTTTAGTCAGTAATGTGATGCCAGCAATTCTTGGCCTGTGTTCTATGTGCTGTACTTACATAACCAACCGGTAGCTTTTTACTCAAGCTCAGTGTGAAATAATAGGGATCATTTTGTGTGAAGAAAGAATGACTGAGGATATGTAATACAAAGCATACATTAAAAAAATATCTTAAAAGTTCCACTGCAACCTTACAGCAAGTACAAAAAGTAGACATTCAAATAAGTGAGCTTTAAAATGCAGTACAGTTACATTATGACACCTTTTGAATAGCTGTGCTGGTTTGAGGCTACTTGGAATATTTTAATGAGAAAAAATAGATTATAGGCTGTGAAAAGAAAACAATGGTGATATCTACTTCACTTATAGGCTTGCTGAGATGTATAAAAACAAGGACACAAACACAGACAAGACAGAGTGTCTCTCTCTGTTGGAGTCAGTGTGTTTTCTTCCTGGGCTTTTGCGGCTATGTAACCCAATTAACCATTCTGATCCTAACCCTCTTGCTGATCCTCCAAACTCAGCTTGGAGATAAGGCAGATTCTGGGATAAGGTAGAGGGGCAGAAAGAAGGTGGAACGGTGGTTGGGAGCCCCTCCTGGGGACTCTGATTTCTGGGAGGGGTATTGTATTTCTGTATTACTTTTAACTTCTGTATTTCTGTATACAGCTGTAAATATTGTAATATATTGTAAATATCTGCTTGTACATTGTGCTAATCTGTGAATATAAAGCTTCATTCCTTAACTTCCGGCTGATTGAGTCTAGTCTGGGTGATTTCGTGAGAGTGTGTGTGGGTAACTCCCAAACCATCACATCTTATTTTGCTGCTTCCAAGTGGGGCTAATTAAATTTGATTTATTGCTAATTAAATCTGGAAGTTAAGATGAAGCTTATCTGGTTAATTGTTAGTATTCTATATCCATCATGTCTATGGTACCTGCATCATTATATTGTTGGCAAGCTTGGTTCCCTTCTGTTTGATTTAATGTGGAGAAAGATTCAAGGAATGTTTTTGGATTTTGGAGAGTATCTTCTTGGCTGGGTTGGCTTCAATGTTACTGAAACTGTTACCAACTCCTCTTTTAATAAGTCAGGAAATATTACAACTGCTGAAAATTATTCAGCATCCCTGAGGAGAGTAATTCTCCCCAAAACTGAACTTCCAGACTCCTGTAGTGAGTTCTACACATGTAACTCAGTGGTATATTTATCATGTGTGATCATAGCCCTAATAATTCTAGTTTTAGCACTAGTGGTAGCATTATGTATGAAACCTCAAATGTGGCTGCTTTAAGAATATGAAAGAGACAGATTTCCTAGCAAACAGACTTACTTAGAGATAAAGTCTGCAGAACTGTCTCAAAACAATTTCTGTTTGGGGGGAGAGCGAAAGGGGGCCGCCATGTCCACTGCTACACCTCCTCCTGCAGATTCTGGGAAAACTGCCAATGTCTTGGTTGTTGACAATAACATGGCAGGCAGACAAAAGCCCAGTCCAGCTGTTCAAGTCTTTGCTGTCTCCTCAACTAGTTCAAATCTACAGGCAGCAGGGTCTAACCCTAAATCAAATTCAAACCTCTCAGGCCTCAGCAATTCAGACCCTTAGTGATTCAGACCCGTTAGAAGGAACTTCTGCTGCCTTTCTTGCTCCAGCCAAGGCTAAAGCTAAGACCAAATATTTGACAGACACTGATTCAAGAGAGGATTTAGGAGAGGGTACCTCTGGTATACAAGAGGAAGAAGAGGAGAAATACAGTCTTATAGGCTGGGCCAATATACGTAAATTGCAATACAGTGATGAAAGGAGCTGTGTGAGACTGGCTGCCAAGGAGGATGGCTCTGAGGAGTTTAAGAGTGCTCTTAGGAAAGTTCCATTTCTAGGCCAAGGACAACCAGAGGAAGAGGAAAAGGATGACATCCAGGATTCCAGTGATCCCCTCAAAGAGATCAGGGAAGTTAGAAAGGAATATGCAAGGGAATCGGGAGAGCCAATCCTAAGCTGGTTGGTGAGATGCCCACCAAGGCATTTGTACGAATAGCATCATTGGAGACAAGTCTGCAAAACAGCTAGGGCCACTCACAAAAGAAAGTGAAATGGACTAATACCTGGCAAGCCTGGTAACGTTAGCTTGTGGACATGCCTTCTTGTTGTCTGCGCCTATGAGATATTCTTCCTGAGATGATCTGCCATGGGCAGGCAAGAAGTGGAACACAATTGAGCAGGGAATTAAGCTTCTGAAGGAGTTTGTTGTGAAGGAAGTGCTTTATGGAGATCATGGTACAGATGAGCCTGATGATATTCCTCTTGGAACAAGTCTCACAAAGAAGCTTATTATACTTATTCCTTCATCCTATGCTAACATCTTGGCTAGCAGATTTCTATCAAAGAGTGATAACAGAAGGCCTCTCACTGTTGGTGAATTTACTGACAGGCTGAGGCAGATAGAAGACAGTTTGTCGCATTCTGTCCTAGTCTCTGCTATAAAAACTATGGCTACAGACGTTAAAGATAGCATGAAAGAAATGAAGGAGGAACTTAAAATCTCCATATCCAATCTGGCAAAGGATACCATGCCTTCATCATCTGAATGGGTGCATGTTTCTGCCATCAGGAGCAGACACCCTCCTCCTTGAATGCAGTTCCGGCCCAGGAGACAAATTCCACCTAGACATTCTCTTCTGCAGGCTGCAGAGCCCCAAGTCTCTCAGCCTATCCTCATAGGAGAGCTGCTCCAGCCCTCTGATCATCATCATGGCCCTCCTCTGGACCCGCTCTAACAGTTCCATGTCCTTCCTGTGCTGGGGGCTCCAGAACTACACACAGTACTCCAGATGGGTTCTGACAAGAGCAGAATAAAGGGGCAGAATCCCCTCCCTTGCCCTGCTGGCCACGAATTGCAAAGGGACAGTCTATAACTATTTCTGGAATCACTGGTGAAGCTCAAGAGTTAACTAAGTTGAAGGCTGAAATAAGTTTAACTGGTAAAGAGTGGAAGAAACATACTATTGTAACTGGTCCTGATGTGCCTTGCATTCTGGGAATTGACTTTTTGAGACAAGGCTGTTTCAAAGATTCTAAAGGTCACAAATGGGCTTTTGGAATACCATCTGTAGAAACTGAGGATAGTAAATTGAAATTGTCCATTAAACCTGAACTTTCAGATGAATCTGCAGTGGAGGGACATCATGACATAGAGGATCTGAAACTGCTAACTGCTACTTAAACCATGCATCATAGGCAGTACAGAACTAACCATGACTCTTTGTTGCCCATTCATCAGCTGATTTGTCAGCTGGAGAGTGAGGCTGTCATCGAGAAAGCTCATTCACCTTTCAACAGTCCCATCTGGTCTGTGCGCAAGAGACAAGGTCAAAGGACCTTCCAGAGAAATCAAATTTCTGGGAGTGCAGTGGCAGGATGGCAGTTCCCACAAATAAGGACACTCTGTTGTTCTTGGGTGCGGTGGGATTTTGGAGACTACACATTCCTGGATTCAATCAAATTGTCAAACCTCTGCATGATGTGACTAGTAAGAGAAACAATTTCGAGCAGGGACCTGAACAAGTAGCCTTTGATCAGATAAAGCAAGAGGTAGTCCATGCAGTGGGCTTGGGACCTGTTTGAACTGGTCTGGACATTAAAAACATTCTATATACAGCTGCAAATCANCACAACAGCTTTACATAATCTTTCTTCCTATTTAAGGTATTACTAACATTGTTGAAGTGTTCATGATACATGCCAAGATGATAGGAAGCAACAGAATACATTTGAAACTTAAGGAAGCGGAAATACTACTGAGGACAATAATCTAATGAGCAGACAATTTAGTCCATCTTGGGCACAGGGGACTGACCATGTCTTCATATAATTTCTCACTTTAAAAGACTGCATCATGTGTATTGTGAAATCCTAAGTCCTTTATATTGCATGTCTTTATTGGATGCCTCATATTAACTGACACATACAAATACACCTTGGATCAATGCAAGCCATCTTTCCATAGCACCTTTAAACATAAGTGTTTTGTTGGATTTGGACCCACATGATGTGTGCCACTCTTCTTATATTTTCACACAATAGAGAGATTGTTTGAAAAGAAAACATGCAAACTTCTTTTTCTCTTCCATTTACAGACATAGGCTGGAGAGAAATATTTCCTAAAGAACACCATTGCATCAAACAATCTTTGAGTATAAAATAGAAGCAGTATGACAAAGAAAACTCTGATGACAGACTGAAGGTGGAGAGAGGGCTTGACAATTCGGGAGTCCCAGTGAAGTGGCAAAAGAGAAGTGTATGCACGTCAGAAGATAATTGAGTTACTGAGAGGTAGATGTGTTTTTATCAGATGGAAACTTAAAAGTGATGTTCTTGATTTAGAACAGTGCTTTTAGCATTCCAAATATTCTCCTCTCTAGGCACTAAGAAGCTCTCCTGGTTTACATCTTGATTTTTGTGAATAACTTCAAATAGGTGCTGGGATTAACATCTAAAGAACTTCTCACAGGCTTGAAACTTATACCACAACCCCCCCAAGAAAGAAATGTATCTTCGGTATGTGTAGATTAGTTGCGAAAAATTACCTGAACCCTTTTTACCAAGTTTAAAAAAGAGAGGATTTTTTCAGTCTCCTCTCAGATCACAAGCCTCTGGGAACCACTATTTTCATGTAAATAAAGCCTTCATTCCAGCTTCTTTCTTAAGTACTTGAGGTGGTTGTATCGGAAGGTATTTTTCTCAGCTTCGATGACTTTGTACATTTAAATATGTTATTATTTCCTTTTTTTTCCCCCAGTAGACTAACAAATTAATGCAGCTGCATGATTAAGCAAGTTGTTTATTGTAGCTATACTTGTGCGTTTCAAGTTGCTAGTTTGTTGCTACTGAGATTTCCCCTCTGTACAGGATTACATTTGTTCACATGGTATTATGCAACCAGAGATTGGCTAATTATATTATGCAATTTTGATATTGCACCTTTTTCTTCACTGGTGAGGAGAGAAAAATTTTCAAAAACCTTGTTTGTCAAAAATCTCTGCAGGGCCCTCGTGCTCATACTCTTTTTATCTGGCCAGGCTTTTGCAGGACTAGGTGAAGGAATGTTACTGATAACAGTGAGCTGTGACCTTAAAATAACCATACTGCAGTGAAACTGCCACAACTTTTGCGACCTCTGAGGGTTCATCTCCACACGTGGCCTGCCTGGCTTGAGCTGGGTAATAAGAATTGCCAATGGGTGCTCCTCCCTGCTCCCCAGTCGTTCGGCAACGCACAGTCTGGCATCCCACACTGCAGAAGAAACGTGTTCTCTTTCCTCCTTTTGATTTAGGACTGCCTGGAGCACTTTAAAAAAGCGCCTTAGCCTATGCTTGAAAAATACGTCTCTGAACCGTTTGGCTACGAGCACAGATCCAGAAGAGTAAATTATTGTAAAACCAACCAGCCGGAAAAAACCAAACCAAACCAAAACTTTGAGTAACAAAACTTTGTGGCTCCCTTCCCTTCATTAGGCCCGGCCCTATGCCACCTTTCCTGCCAGCCTGACACCTGCTGGCTGAGCCAGCCGCGGCGGTCTTCAGGGGAGCCTCGCAGAGGCCTTTGTCTCTTGCAAGACAGAAATCTTGGAAGGAGCTGGAAAGTGAGCTGTGAGTGATTTTCCTGTGTGGGAAGCATAAACCTGCTCGGCCAAGTACACCAATGTCTTCGGCACGACAAAGGGCTGAAGTGTGCTAGCCCTAGCGGAAGTCCGGCCGAGGCAGCGCGTCTTCAGTAGCCACTCCTGGCCCCTCCTGCCTCGCGGCACGGACTGTCCCTTCCGGGCGCCCGTAGCGGGGCGGTGCCGCATGCTGAGGCCGCCTTGTGGCGCCGGTGTGTGGGCGGGGCGTGCCGAAGCGAAGCGAGAAGCCATGGCGGCGGGCAGCGCCATCCAGATCCCTAGTCGCCTCCCGCTACTGCTCACCCATGAGGGCGTTCTGCTGCCTGGCTCGACCATGCGGACTAGCGTGGACTCGCCGCGCAATATGCAACTGGTGCGCAGCCGGCTCCTGAAGGGCACGTCGCTGAGAAGCACCATCATCGGCGTCATCCCCAACACCAGCGACCCCACCTCCGACTGCGACGACCTGCCCTCCCTGCACAGGTGCCACCCGGCCGGCCTGGCCAAGCTGTCCCGCGCGGCCTTGGGCCCTCGTCCGAGCTGCCGCCGTACTGTAGTGCGCTGACTTTGCACCGGCAGGACGGTGCTGCCCTAGGGCGAGCTCGCCTGTAGTCAGTTCCGGGGGGCAGTGGGCACGACCGCAGAGGCAAGGCTTTTATGCTCTGCTACTGTGTAGAAAACGGTTTTCTTTTTGGAGAAACTTAAACGGCTGCACCGAACAAGGTTCCCGTGGGTGGACCAAGGTGGAAAAGGGAAATACAATCAAAGAACGCAGGCCAGGAGCATTAAGGCTGTCCCAGCTATCAAGATAACTTTTTTTTTTTTTTTTTTTTTTTTTTTTTTAAACCTAATAAGTAACATATATCAACCTGGTTGACACAAATTGAGAACGAATTATATTTTGGTGGAATAAGGCATAAATAAAATTAACATACTGCAATCCTTATTCAGAAAACTTGATCACATCAGTGGACATAGTAAGACTGCAAGAAAATAACTTATGTTTTAAATCTGCTTGAATGGGGTGTATGTGATCTAATGCATCTGTTCAGAATGAGGCTGTGAGTTTCACTGAATAACTGTAAATTACAAGCATTCAGTTTTCCAATACATATAGCAAAAGCAGAAATGTCTCTGTACCTGTCCACAAGATCCAATAAATTATTTATGAA
Organism: Eubucco bourcierii; assembly: GCA_013396675.1. Taxonomy (NCBI): domain Eukaryota; kingdom Metazoa; phylum Chordata; class Aves; order Piciformes; family Ramphastidae; genus Eubucco; species Eubucco bourcierii. The sequence continues at coordinate 195,391 of VWZE01016313.1, read as the reverse complement.
AGTTATATAAGGTTCTAAATGGGGTAACTGTTGTACTATATTAATTTTTCAGTTAGCTCTTTCATTTTTAGATTTTAGGGTTTGGTTTTGTGTAATCTCTGTTACAAATGAGATTGTGTAGTTCAGTTGCCTTTCACAGTTAAGAATTATGACTCGGAATGTTCTTGCAACCTGTAGCTTAGTTGCTTGATAAGAGGCACAGAAAATGTTCTGTGAAAGGTGATAAATAACGTGAAGGTTTGATCTGTTTCTAGGATTGGCACTGCTGCCTTGGCAGTTCAAGTGGTTGGTAGCAACTGGCCCAAGCCACATTATACGTTATTGGTTACGGGCCTCTGCCGATTCCAGATCCTGCAGCTGCTGAAAGAGAAACCGTATCCTGTTGCTGAAGTTGAACAGTTAGATCGACTTGAGCAGTTTACTAATCAGCATAAATCTGAGGAGGAACTTGGAGAGTTGTCAGAACAGTTCTACAAGTATGCAGTGCAGGTAAATTACTGTGTCACACATCCATGCATTTATGCATGTATTTGGAGGGGTTGTTTGTTTGTTTTTTGTCTGTCTGTAGCTCTTACCTATGTCAGTAACTAGTAGAGTTTTAGCACTTCTGCTGCAAAATAAAAGATTTCGTTACAGATAAAGATTTCTTTGTTAGATTTCAGAGTCTCTAAACAGTTAACTGCAGGGTGGGTACAACTGTGTTATGTTAGTGCTGTGATTAGTTGGCATTGTTTCATATATAGCAATACTGTCAATATGCTCTAGTGCAGAGTATTTTTTTTTTATTTAATTTTTTTTTACCCAGGATTGCATATATATAAAACATACACAATGTGTAGTGTTTTATGAATTGTTGTTTTTTAAAAAATTATTAAAAGGGAAAAAAAGACAAACCTAGAGTCTTGGCAGTAAACAGGTATGCCTGGGTGTAATAAACTTCAGTTTAAAGAATGTATAGAAAAAGAGTCATCATAGTGTTGAGATAACTGAGTAAGTTTTCAGTCAGGGTGTATGGGGGAAGTAGGAGATGTGGGCATTGAAAAAAGCACTGCAAACAATGATATTTTTTAACCTCTTGAATAAGCAGGAAGCCCAAAGCCTTGATAGCCCTATGCTGAGTTAGTGACAGATTTATGATTTTTTTTTTCCCCTCATTTGTTTTAGTAACTTTTGGACAAAATGTAAAGGTGTTTCATATTGAAAATTGCCATCCTTTATGGGTCAGGTACTCAAATAATTTGAAAAGAAGCTTATCAACCACAAATATTGTTTATTGTGTGTTCCTTACAGTTGGTTGAGATGCTGGATATGTCTGTTCCTGCAGTTGCAAAGCTGAGACGTCTCTTGGACAATCTACCTAGAGAAGCTTTGCCAGACATACTAACTTCTATCATCCGTACGTCCAACCAAGAGAAGCTTCAGGTATTATGTTCTTGCAATTCTTCAAGGGGAATTAGATATTTGCATTTATTTTTAGTTTGGTTTTTTTTTCCACATTTAATCACTTCCAGATAACTTTGAAATTGCTTAAACTTGAGACTGTACAGTGCTAATGTGGTACTGAAAGTATTTGTGTTGCAATTGATCATGAATACTTGTAGTGCTGTTGTTGTAAAGTGTTTATATATCTGTATGTCACAACTCACCTACTAGGTAAATTAATATAGTCAATATTGGAAGCCATTTATTTTATTAAAAAATTAATAGAGTTTGGACCTCCCCTTCCCATGGTAAAGATGATAAATCTTAATTTGAAGTGTGTTAAAATCTTGCTTACTTATCACAATTCAGAGATTGTTATACATCTCTTAGTATCAACAGCTTCAAAATAATTTGTTTTAAGAAATCTTGTTTTAACTATCTCGAAGCACGGAGTTTTTCAGATATTGAAACACCAGTTAAATTTAAGTCATATATCAGAGTAACTTTATGTAAAAATTATACTGATGGCTTGATGCCTGCTAGTCTGATTTCTGTATTTGCTTATTGTATTCAGAAGTTTTGTTGGTTTTTGTTACTATCAGTGCTGCACATTGAATTTTGAATTAAAAAACACAAGTCAGGTTCTGTCAAAGCACAGCAAACAGAAATTAATGCACTAATTTTGAAGTGAAGGTGTGCGGTGTAGCTGGATATCCTGGAGAGGGTGTACATTAGTCATTAAATTTAGCATCTATTACTTTTTTAAATTAGAAGTGATGAAGAGCAGTCAGCAGAAGTTTTGGAAATCCAGAAAAGCCAAATTCTACGTATTTCCATGTAGCAACTTCATTAAACACAAGAACAGAATACTGTATAAACACCTTTCAAAACAGACAACAAAAATTAAAGAACCAACCGACTTAAGGCATGAGATGGTTTTCTTCTGAGATAACCAAGGAAAGTAAGCTTTAACTTTCTTAAAGGGATAGTTCTTTTCTGAGGCTCAGCAATGGAAAAATAGAATGCCGATAGACTGCTACAGAAAATGCAACTGAAATACTACATTGCTTTAAAAAAAAAAAGAAAACAGGATAAACAACTTTTTTCTGTTTCAGAGTACTTTGTAGTTTGTTTGTTGTTGTGGTGGGTTTTGTCTACCTTTTTTCTAAAACTTGTAACTATGATCAGAAGACAGTGATACGTACTCTCCATGTTCCCCTCCTTGAAACTGCTGATCCATTATTGTGAACTTGGCTAATTATAACTCTTTGCTTTTAGATTTTAGATGCCGTCAGGCTGGAAGAACGATTCAAGATGACTATACCATTGCTTGTTAGACAGATTGAAGGCCTGAAACTGCTTCAGAAAACAAGAAAGCCCAAACAGGATGATGATAAAAGGGTATGGATCTTTAAATGTGGGATAAACAACCTAAATACGTGTAAAGATGCACTTTTAAGTAGGCTATAACCCTGTTATTTCATGGTCAGTTGGGAGCTGTAGAGAACACTTCAGCTGAGGGCTGTGCAGTGAAATGTATACCTTTTATTGATGACATTCCAGATGAATGATAGCTTTTGAAATACACATCAAGAATGTTGATTGCAAAATGTAGCTTGCTAAACTAGGGCAACTAAGAGTTTTGCTACATCTAACTATACTTACATACCTTAGTAGACTAAGTAACAAGCAATGAAACAAAGAGATTTACCCATTTTGTAAAGATCAGGCTTATTCCACTTAGTAAGCATAATTATTGTTAAGATGGCAATGCCCAAACAATCACGAGTAACACTTTCCAGTTTTGTTCTTGTCTTCTGTTGTCTGCTAGTTTAGGGTAGATGATAAATGCACTTTGGAATATGTACAGTCATATAAAAACTGTAACTTTTAAAAATAGTACCAATAGCACTTGTTGAATTAAAGTCTTCTGAATTTTTTCTGTGAAGGAGCCTCTCTCAGCACCCTGCATGTTTTTGTCATGTTTTCCATTCAAAGCCCAAGTACCTTATTTTACAAAGAACATCTGATACTATCCTCTGTCTCTATTTTCCATTTCATAGATTGTAGCTATTCGTCCTAATAGAAGAATCAATCACATTCCAAGCACTACAGAAGATGAGGAGGAAGAAGAAGATCATGATGATGTTGTAATGCTGGAAAAGAAGATTAGAACATCAAGCATGTCAGAACAAGCTCTTAAACTTTGTCTTAAGGAAATAAAGAGGTAAGAAACTTCCAAATGCTGGGATTTAAAATGTGTTTTTTAAACAAATCTTACATTAACTTTATTTTATTCTGTGATATATTTGTGTTGCTTTTCAGTAAAGATGAATATATAGTGATGCATATGTTGAGTATGCACAGGGAACTGACTCTTTTTAAAAATTTGTTTGTCTCCTATAAGTAACCTGTTGGTATGCAATAACAGTGTCCTGAGTGATAGCGTAGTGACTTGCTTTTTTTATTATGGTGGTTAGAAAGTAAGAGAGGGTGCTTATAACCTCAAGTCTGTTACATATGTGTCTTGTGGTGCAGTAGAGTCTTACTTCACAGGTAATTCTTGGTTAGCTTCATGATTTCTGAGCACATATTTACAGGTTAAAGAAGATGCCTCAGTCAATGCCAGAATATGCTTTGACAAGAAATTACTTGGAACTGATGGTAGAATTGCCATGGAACAAGAGTACAAAAGGTAAACCCTTCTATTACACTTGTTTTGTGCACAGACCTTTTTAGGACAAGTAATCATCATGTAAAAAACTATGTACTTAGTTCTGTCTTGTAAACATTTGTCTCATTGATTGCTGAAGTGTCATTGATATGTTACTTAATGGTCTACTTGGCTTGAAGTAAGGTCTTAATACTGACTAGCCTGAATAGCTCAGTTGGACGTCTTAATAGTAGGGATACTTAAACATAAAAATAAAGATGTTATTACTTGCAATCTCTACTCGTGTGTATCCAAAGTAATGAAGAAAGGGGCATCTAATGAATAATATGTTTCTGTAGCGTTTTCGTGAAGAAGGTTTTGCTATGTCTTAATCAAGTTTAGTAAGAAGCAAAAAAGACAGAAGAGCATAATTGTAATTCACTTTAGTAATTACAACTTTAGTGCAGTAGTGAAACTGAGCATCGTGTCAGCTTTGTACCATAGTTTAAAAAAAATAAATTCATTACCAGTACTATGATCTCTTTAGTCCATGTCCAATTTCCTTACTAAAGGTGATACACAATATCTTTGTTTCAAGAAAATACTGTCTGAAATCATGTGTGTCAGAGGAAATTATGTGTGTCAGGGGATTTCACTGATGAACATGTTTTCAAATGTGTTTGCTTCTGTTTTAGAACTGATTGTTTCCATTTTAAAAGATAAAGATGCTGACTTCTCTCTTTTCAATAACTGGATAGATCGTCTTGAAATTCGTGCAGCTCGAATTCTTTTGGATAATGATCATTATGCTATGGAGAAGCTGAAGAAGAGAGTTTTGGAGTACTTAGCTGTCCGACAACTTAAAAACAACCTCAAGGGACCCATTCTTTGCTTTGTGGGGCCCCCAGGTGTTGGTAAAACTAGTGTTGGAAGATCAATTGCAAAGACTTTGGGTCGAGAATTCCATAGAATTGCTTTAGGAGGAGTCTGTGATCAGTCTGACATTCGAGGCCACAGGTAACTACTTCCTTTCCTAATTGCGTTATTTTTTTCTTCTGTTTGTTACAGAATGTATTGTTTACATTGCTCAGCTAATACAGAGAAATTTTGCTTTTTTTGAACAAGGGTATAATGCAGGAGAGAATTTTAGCCTTTGTTCTTTCCTTCTGCTTGTTTATAATAATGCCAGAAAATGGTTTTATAAACCTTCAGTTCATTGTGCATGATAAAATGAGCTGTATGAGCATCTTCCTTTGCACATTCTGCTATAGCGAATTAGCAGGAGTTTCATTTTCCAGAGTGTTTTGACGCTTACCCAGAGTTTCTAGCTGTGCTGGTTTGAGGCTAATTGGAATATTTTAATAGAGAAAATTACACTATAGGCTGTGAAAGTATATAAGTATGTACTTACATACTTGTTGGTGTAATTATCTGTAAGCTATTGGCGTTTGTAGATACATCCGCTCTAAGATCTTGGGTTTTACTGCTTAGCAGCACTTTGTGCATGTAAGAATTCTGATGTTTTTTCGATTACTGACGGCGTGGATCCTAAAAACAGTGTAAAACGATTCAACAGTGTATTGCTGTTCGAAGTGAAACCGCTAGAGGCTGTTGAACACCATGCATTACAGGCGTAAATAACTTTTCCAGGGCAGAGCAGGGCTGAAGCTCTAGAACAGGAAAATCAAGTCGGTGAAATTGACCTTACAAATAACAGTGAAACTATCATAAACTTTTATTCAATTGCCGGTAATTTCTTACTGTTTTCCTGTTTGTTTTAATTTGTTTGGCTTTCTTGTTTCGTGCATAAGCCTAATCCAGACATAAGGCTGCTAGAATCATGTGCTAATGAGGAGCAGAATCATATGCTAATGAGGCTTTTAAAAGCTTTTACATTCAGATGTTTGTGACTATCGCTATTTTTTGAGGGCATTATTAAATAATTAATTTGTGCTAAAAACTAACCATTACAAATTTCATATTAAAAAAAGACAACTTGAAGTGAGCCCATGGGAAGTATTTGATCAGAAAGTTCCTTTTTCATGAACAAAGGAAAATGCCATCTAGAATTAGCAAGAGTAACGACATGGTAGTCTTCAGGAAACAGGTGTTTAAAAACAAACTTTAGAGCAGTTAGTACAAGGAGTTCCCTATAACTGAAAGCTTTTGCAAGTTTTTTTTAATAGGGAAAAAAACCCAAGTGTGTTTAATAATGTTTTTTCTTTTTTTTTCTTTCCCTTTTTTTCTGAGTTTCTACTGCTTAGAATAAGATTTAGTCAAAACTGTAGCTTTTCCTTAGACCCCTCTCTATAATGTCTTCTTGCATGTATGAATTCTTTAAGATACTCCCAGTGATGTCAATTCATATTGTGCATCTGTTTGCAGTCTCTGGCAGAGAGGAATTTAGGAGGTGGTCTAAAAGTGGAGGAGAAAGAGGCTTCTGTTCTGTGTTTTGCTGTTAAGTGGGTTGACTTTATACTATTACATTTTAGGACCCATTCCTTTTCTCCTAAATGCCCCTTATTAGGCTTTAAGTCTTAAGAATGCCATTAACATTGCAGACGAATGATATGATATGGTATGTATCTACAAATGTACTACAACATTAAAAAAGAAACTGTGATTAGGCAAATATTGCCTAAAATAGCATTCACTTTGGTTGCTCATTACTGTTTTAGGTGAAAGATGCTGACTGATAGATTCAGCAAGTAAACTAAAATATCTTAGAGGGCAGCAGCTGGGGGGAGCAGTGTTTCAGTAAGTGTGCTGTTCCACGTGATGTACAACTAGGGCAGTCAGAAATGCCCAGTTTTTACTGTGTGCCAGCAGCTGGGGTTTGTGGTTGCTTTGTGATTGAGTAGAGAGCAGCAGCTACTGTTCTGCATTCCCAGAATGAAATCATCATCTTGGTGCAACAACAGAACTGCATTTATCAGACATCCTCCAGCTGTTTGCATTTACCACTCATCTGTACCATATGTTGCTTGTTTATATTTGTCCTTAACTTGTATTGAAAACAAAACTCTCAACCAAAACCCACCAAAACCCCCAACCCGAACAAACCCAAACCACCCTGAAGGACAACTTAGAGAGCTTTTTTACAAGAAGTTCACCACATTTAAGATGTCCTCAATACTGATACTTTGTTTATACAGGAACTGTATCATCTTCTCTATTGCACAAGTACATGCCTTTCTATTTTTAAAAAGGAAAATGTAACTTTTATTTATAGTGCTGCTGATCACATCACTGTGAAGCTCTCTTTCCCCTCTATGTGAAGTGTTCTTTCTTACATTACCATTGCTTTTTAGTTTTTAGAAGTTTGGATAGTTTGCTTCTGTCTTAGGCCTATGCTGAAGACTTGTTCAGATGTGTCTGTGTGAGGAAAGGGATTCCTCACCAGAAAGGCTTTGCTAGAACAGGCTTTGTTGCAGCACACAAAACCAATCCTCAACCAGTTAGGCCTGTGAAAGGAATAGTTATACAAGTACAAAGCATAGGTACATTTGTAAAGCACTTGAGCAAACCCAGTCCCTGTCCCTGCTGAAAAAGCTGTGATGTTGTGCAGCTCCTTCCAGAAATGGTTTCTTTGGTAGTTTCTTTATCTTTTCCAACCTCTGCAGTTTGAAACCAACTGTAGTTAAGAACAGTTTAAAACTTTTTGTCTTTAGAACAGTATGAAGCCAGTCATGTTTTTGTCGATGTACTAGTACAGCTTTAAAGACTCCAATTCCTGCAAATTCCCAGTTTACCTTGGGAGAGATGGTGAGATTGGGTTTCCCAGCTATCTTTCTTGGATTTCCTAATGATATGCTGTACAACTCCAGTGGTTTTTTTTTTTAAATCTACTTTTTCACTCATTTTAAAAATAAATAAAAAGTGCGTTAACAAATTACAAAAGCCACATTATATCATCAAAAATATTAATGCAGAATATTTTTTGCCTTCTTTCATCCCTAGCTAAAATAACAGAAACGAAAAATAACATCACATTCAGTGGCTGTTCTTAACAAACAGCAGTATTCAGTTTCACAAATTGCAAGATAAAGGTTAGTGCACAGACAGGTAAATGTCTACATCTGTTTGTAGTTTCAATATATTCTGGTGAGTTTACTCATAAGTCAGGGTCTGCCTTACCAAAGACTCTTGTGTTCAAATGTGTTCCATATTAACTGTTTGGAGGTGAAAACAGGCTACTTATGTTTGCATTTTCAAGGTGAAATAGAAAGTTATTGTTAACTTTGTCATCCATTTATCCATTAGAGTTCGTTACCTAGATTTACCATGTCTTGAGATGATTGGAAGTGCAAACGAGAAGACAGTACAAGAGAGGAAGAGCAAGAATAGTCAATTTTCAGGTAGTGAAAGGAAGAGTAGAGTGTTTGTAGCTCATGCACTTTTCTCACCTTCTGATCCTAATTCTCTGGAGACTAAGTGTTTTGAAAAACTACTGCATGTTTACAATAGTAGTTCCTCTAACTTTGGTTTTTGAATTTCTTGAAGAACTCTTAGCTGTGTAGGGAACTGTGCTATCTTTTTCATACCATGGATCCATTTCAATTGGCCTATGGTTTCTGTTTCAGTTTTTACAGGATTGCTTGTGACCAAGGCTTTCTTTGGCTAGGTTACATTAAAAACAAACAAACAAAAAAATATTTCCTGTCTTTATTAGAAAGTTTTCCTTATTCCTTTCTTTAGAAGCCACTTAATTTTTATACTCCAAGATAGTTTTCACTTACAGTGAGTTGTCTTGAGTATATTTGCTTTTTTTCTGCTTTTTATTTATCACAATTCTTGATTGATTATGCTTCAACATAGTGTACAGCATATATTTAAATGTTGAGAAACTTAATTTTGCACAAAATTAAGACTTACTGAAAGATGCAGTAAATGTGGGAATATTTCACAAATATTCCCCAAATAAATCCTCAAATCTACTTGAAACCGAAATGTCTGTCTTGAAGTCTGTTTTCGGGGTTGCTTGGAGGGGAGAGGGAAATTCGATCTCTTATTAATAACAAGAGCTTTTTTGCATCTCAAGGAATTAAAATCTTTTGGTTTGGTTCTTGTTTGGTTGAGGTTTTTTAAGTGCTTCTATTTAAACACATTTTTGTAGGTTTTCCAAAGTTGTGTGTATATGTGTCCATGGGTAATGGGTATACACCTTCTGATAGGCTTTGATAGCTAACATTATGTTTTGACCTGTGTTGGAGTTGGGTAGTGCAGGGAAAGAAAGTGATTATTCAAGAATACTTTCTTTTGTCTAGAGAAACCTAATTTACTTTTATTTAATTGACAAAACAAGGATATTTTTCCTTAAAACTAGCTGAAACATATATAAATATATATCAATTTTATATAGCTTTAAAGGATCAGATCAAACTTTATATACATAAAAAAACCATGCATTAATAAAGTGTAATGCCTTTAAGCATGTAATTGATAATAATGTATGGAAGAAGAAAGGAATGTTTAATATTTACTGAATTGTGTTATCCTGTTACTGGCATAAATAAATTAAACTGGTCAGGCTGCATTGTCTCTGAAGCATAAAAAATTCTTCACTAGGAGAGTAAGTACCTTTTAAAAAAATCGCCTAAAGCAACAACAAAACCTCCACTTTCACTAATCAACCAACAAAACCCCCAAACCACAAATAAAACCAAAGAAAACCAGCAAAAATCAACTAGACAAAAAAAACCTCAAACCAAAACACCAAAGAACCCCCCAGATTGCTGCAGTGATTAATTAGGTTGCACTGCTAAATGATTCGCTTCTGTCAACTCCAATTCTGCTTCAGTCTTGTTAATTTTCTCATAGTATTTTATAGAATGCAATTCATCCATTTGGCAAGGCTGACTGTGTGCAGATGGAGAATGAGGTGTCACACCAGTATAATGGCTTCCCCATGCAGATTTTTGATCAGTAATAAATGTTATAAACTGCAGTCCTCAGTCGAGGGGAATCAATCTACTTGCTACAGTGTAAGACTCTGCACAAAAGCAGTGAGGTGGTAAACTACTGCATGCTGGCTGCTCCAACCTTCAGCAGCTGACTTTTGAAGTTGGTAATAGGCAAACAAATTCTGTTGTATCTGGCTATTTAGAGGATCTTAAAAACTTTTATTTTCTCTCACCTATAGAATTTGGTACAGCAGCAGTCATTTGTTCTCTAGGTGGTTAAATATTACATTTCTGTGTGGTTTGAGTTGTGGGGTTTTTTGTATTTAAAGTGTTCTCTGGTATCTTTCAAAATTACTCCCATAGTACTTTTGGTTTAGTGCTTCTAACTGTCATCCTGTTTATTTTGGACAGCGTTAGACCATAGGGCAAGGCAGACCTGTTCTGCCTATCTGCTTTGTGAACGTCATGAGGTGGGTACTGCAGTTCAGCACTTCATGTGTCTCTTTCTTCTTGAGTGACCAGCATTTCATAATCGGGTACTGCTTTCATTTACGGCACAGGCAGGAAGGCCTGTGATAAAGGCAGCAAAGAAGGGGTGTAGAATGTAGTTGCTATGTTCATTGTATTATACATAAATACATTTAAACTCATAACTTTTTTGTACCATTGTACTCTTCTAGAGTTGTGTTTTATTCTTGTTGAAGTGACATAGTAATAACAGTTATTGTTTTGAGTGTTAAAGCATGCTGTCTATACAAGGGACGTTCATCATATTTGAAGTTTTGCTATAATTTATAACCTACTGTTTGAGCTCTGTAGTGATGGAAAAAATCCCAATAACATCATTATTAAAATGTTAATGAGGTTCCCAGGTCTGCTTCTGCTTGCTCATACAGTAAGGGACGCTTGTACTCCATCATGTGCAATGCCTGCAAGCCATAAAGTTGGGATATATTTTAATGTAGACCAAGTAGTAAACCAGGGAACTGGAATTTTCATCTTCTGATATAGTTGTTTATACTGCCTTAATACCTTCCATATTTTTATCAACCAGTTCCGAGAAGATTTGTAGAAAAGCAAGAGTTGTTATAATGCTGGTTATTCTTATGTTTTCCTTTTGAGCTTTTGGATTTCTACTCCTGTTCCACCTACCTGGGTCCTCTTTCCCCATATATGGTTTATTTTTCACAGGCGCACGTATGTTGGCAGTATGCCTGGCAGAATAATCAATGGACTGAAGACAGTTGGGGTTAACAATCCAGTATTCCTGTTAGATGAGGTTGATAAACTGGGGAAGAGCTTGCAGGGAGATCCTGCAGCAGCCTTGCTTGAGGTAAGAGATGGTAAATTACAAAATACTAGACTCAGAAAGGAGGATTCTCTGGACAAAAGATAGTGTGGCAGTGTCAACATTTTATTCTCATACCCAACTACTATGTTTCAACACTGTTGGATTTCCCTCAGTTACTTGCGCACAGTGCAAATTGTGTTACATAGCATTCTGGATAATATCAGTGCTCTGTACTTAAAACAGAGGGATATATTTTGTGCTATTTTGTAGATTTAAAGGCTGTTCAAGCCTTAAGCATTACTTCAGGGACTGCAGGACACTGATTTTTAATGGCTGAATGCTCTTAGCTGTAAGAAAGAGCCGTAGAGCAGCCAGATGGTAGCTGGATTTTTTTCAAGCTTTCGATTTTTTTTCTTGCAATAAATTTAATATCTTTTTTTGAATCTTTTGATGGTACAAACTTATATGGGAGCTAAACATTTTGCCTAGCATGTAATGTGGAGTAGTTATATGTTTTTCTAGCAGCATATCTTTAATTAGCGTTGTCATTAACTTTCTGAAGTTTCTTATTTAAGTCACAGATTCCCATTCTGTGACTGATTATGTGATGAGCGTTTGCTTTCCATGAGACTCAGCTATGAAATGTGGTTGTTTTTTCCCTGAAATTCTGGCACTCACACCAGGATAGAAATGAATCTAATTTTGAAGTATGTAGCATAGTTACTTTATCACAAAAAGTTTATAGAGATGTTAAACTTGACCTGCTAAAGACACATTAGAAGATAAAAGTTAAGGACTTTGGTGAACAAGATTCTGTTGAAATAATTTATAAATCCATCAGCTGTTGAGATCTTATTAATTAGATTAGTTATAAAACTGAGTGATTATGAGGAAGACCAATGTCTTCTTGTCTTCGTAGGTTGGACAAGTCTGTAGCAGAGAGCAGTGATGAGTTGCCTGAATGTTCTTTCTCCCTTTTTTCCCTGGAGTATGATACATAGTGATATCCAAGTACAATTCCTTCTTCCACTGACTTGCAGGTTCAGCTGTTTTATTTTAGCACTTTGCTGAGGAGAGGAAGGAGTATCTCCTCAGGTATAGGGAAGAGACACACAGTATTGCACTTCTCCACCATCTTTGTGCAGAAGGCTGTGTACATTGTCCTGTGCTAGCACTGGTGATGGGGAAAGGTAGCGACACAGCCAGGCTGGGCTGGGCTGAAAGACTTGAGACTTTCCAGAGCAGTTGATCACTACTACATGTAATAGGTTAGTTTAGTAAAAGATATTTATCCAGATTTTTTTTAGATACCCTGGCTCACTTTCACTGAATTGATTTAGGGCATAATCCTTAGAAACACCGCAGTTCTCAACTTAAGGTGTAGTAACTTCTGTAGGTGGGCACTTGTAGATGGAGTTGGAAGTGGTTCTGGCAATATTTGCCTACAGAATCATTCTAATGACTATTCTTGACTGACAGTGCTTAATACAGCGATTTGAATGTGAAAAATGCTGCTTAAATTAAGGTGTCATGAGCTCATCTGTATGCTGTATGACTTTCTGCAAATGAAATGTCAATTGACATTCTACAAATGTCGTTATTTTATTCCTGCTAGATAGTGTAAAATTACTGTTTTGACAAGGCTAACTAGTTCTTTGAAAATCGATGCATGAGCAGGCTATGGTTTGAGAGCTATGTTTTGATCTTTGCATGTTAACACCAGTAATAATTTAAATGTGCTAGAGAACTAAAAATGTTAAGCACATTTTAAAATGACAGTTGTGGTCCTTCACCTCTGTATCTCTGAAGTGCATAGTACGCATTTCTAGAGTACATGACAAGCCTCTCAAAAAAAAGGGGGGAAAACAGTCAGAGAAGTGTAACAAATAAATGTATGTCCTTTGTACTTTTCACATGTAGGATTTTACTTACTCTTTGCTGTTAATGTCTATGATCTCTGTTTCCTGAATTGGCTGATACCACTTCTGTTATTTCTTCTTTAGATGCTGAACTAAGCTGGCCTAAATATAGTTAATGAATGGATAAAAAATAACAGAAAATCAGATTGTTAGCACACAGAAATTTGTAGGTGTTTTGTTTGCTGAACAGTTAACATGTTACAATGAAGTAATGATTTCGCTTTTTTTGGAATGACAATAACTTTTTTGAAAGTGTTCCCATCATTAATCCAGATCTGTACATTAATTTTATTCAGCCTTTGCTGTTTCTTAGTTTTTTCATTCCCTGTCTGCAGTAGAGAATTAGCATTTCTGTTGTTTGTCTATCATGTCAAGTGTGTGAAGGCAAGTTAAATGAATTTATTTTTTAATTATTTGTGCTTGAATTCTTGATGCTTAGCTGCTGCTTTGGGATGCTTCTGTTTTCTATATTTTCTAAACCATATTCTCAGTGATACTCAACTAAGCTCCTGCTATGGATTGTTCCAGCTGAGGCTCTCAGGTTAGCTTCCAGCTGTCTGCTTGAGCTGCAGTCTTTCTGTAAGTCACTGCTAATTGACCATTAGTTGTATTTGGAGAAGTAATTGCTCTATTAACCATGTCTGTGTTGCTCCCATGTGAGATCTGTATATTCCTCTTCTGCTGTCTAAGCATCCTGAAGCAGGTGCTTTTCCTCTTCTGGTGGAGAACTCATGCCTGGACATAACAGCATAGTTTTTATCTGCTTTTTGTGGCTTACATTATTACAAAGTTAGAATTAGCAAAGGGGGATGTCATGTAGGAGGACAAACAAATGATCACCTAACTGGCACATTTGTTTTTCACACTGCTCCTTGTTTATAAGTGCCATGATTAAGCATAAAAAGCACATCTTTTTTTGCTTAATTTGTAGACCCTTAAATTCTCACTGTCTGTCTATAGTGGGATACAGTCAAGAAGAAAATGGCTGTACCCTGTAAACTTGGAGGCAAAGCTTGCATGTTTTATAAATGCTGGGTATGTGTTTAGTTCTAGTGCTTCTGCAGAGTTGTTGCTTAAGCAGAACAGAAAGTCTTCCTATTTTCAGTTACTGTTCGTCAACAAGGGAATGTTTTAGTCTAAATTTAGATGACCTCTGTTTAAAACAGAAGAACACAGAAATGGATCCAAGTGCCTGACAGTCAGTATTTGTATGCAGAGAAATTAGATCAGGAGCATAACCAGGCAATTAAATGTTCATGGAAATTTTCTGGATTTCGTGGTAATAAAAAGCTGAAACAGAAAAACCTTTGTATTCATGTGAGCTGTGGACTATAAGTTAACCAAGATGTTTTGTTCATTGAATGTTCTTTTTGTACTTAATATTTTTGTATTAGTTGAACATATTTGAAAACTTCTGAACTTCAGCTTTAGCACAGATACGTAGCTAAAGAGCAGTTCTTCTTGCTTTGGAAAAATCTGTTTTAACTGCATAGGTGTGATATTATTGCATGTCCTCTTCTAGGAAATAGTTACCATGAAAAAGAATTAGTAGTCCAGAGAAACTCTGGCTCTTGTAGAGAATCTCAAATAACTCACCTTTTTAGGTATAGTTCAAGTTGGTTTTGATTACAGTTCCCTTCACATTAATTGGATTGCATTGTTTACATATGAGTACAGTATCAGTATTTTGTGTAGCTTTGTTAGTGGTATGCAACCACCAGCTTTGCACTCTAGTGGGATTTATAAAGATATCTGCTTGCAGACTGGGAGGAGAGAGAGGTAAGACATCCATGTAGATAAAATTCCTAAAAAAACCCATCTTGGTCTGCCACAATACACTGGTTTTCAGCATGTGTGGAAGTGGTTGCAAATGCTTCAGATAATAGGCTGGAATTTTTTTAAATGCTGTTATCCTTCTGGGAAAAAAAAAGGTGAGTTGAATTAACATTTGCTGTTTAAATCAGTTCTGAAAACTCTGCAGCAATAGACTTTGAATGGGAGACCAATATTTGGTATAGATCTACTTTTTGTGGAGACAGTTTGTAGATGCTATGTCTGAATACACTGCCTATTGTATCTCCATGCATTTTAGCGCTAGACTGTAGAACCAGTTGAGGTAGGAGACGTCTATAGTGCTGATTAAACGATAGCATACTTGGCTAGTCAGGATACTTCAAGGCCTTTGCCTTCATCAGTAAAGAATGGAGTAAGTGATTGCTGTTCCTTGCTGAAGAGTGTAAGAAAAGAAGCTTTTAAATAGCTTATAGGCAGTGAACAATAACATTCACTGCGTTCCAACCTTAGTTATAGAATTTAGGCATATCCTTCAGTGTATTTAAGATTTCACTATTAAGGAGAATGTATAACTTGCATTTTATTACAGTCATGATACAATTCCAAATCAGTCTTAAATCTGTGTAGCACTTCAAAATAAAATCAACAGGTGGGGTTTTTTAAGTGTGTCCTACTGTGTTTCTAGCATTCTGTAAAAAAAGTATTGTACTAATTTGTTGTGATCATAAACCATATCTGTTCTAAAGATTTGTAACTTCTAAAAAACTGAATACAACTCAAGAGTAATGAAAATTTAGAATTGTTTCTTTCATAATCAGTTAAGAAGTGTTCAAATTCACTTTTTTTTTAGAATTACCAGCACTGGTTTTGGCTATAATTCAAATTACCAAGACAAGGGGTGCATTCATTTGCATACAGGCAGATAAATTACTTTGACAGCAGTGTGCTGTTTCTCAGGAGATGCATAGGTCCCATTATTTGTTACATGAGAATTATTCATGTGTGTGTAGCATTGAAAATTCATCCTGTGCAAAGGAAAAGTGACAGTACTTTAAGAGGGGCTGAAATGAAGGTGGTTCATTGGTGGTGATACAGAAGCCAAGTGTAGATTGGTCTATACAGTAAACTTTCAGTGCTACTAAAAGATTCTAAAATAGCACCTTAATGCCCTGGTAATCCACATATAGAATCTTCATCACCTAATGTAAAAAAATTAGCTTATTTGAGTAATAGCTTAAAGATATGCAAGTGTTGAATTAGCACACAGAAGTAGTACTAAAAACCCTATGAAGACAACACTTCTTTTCAACCACAGTTCTACTTACATAGTGAATTGTTGACTGTTGTTATTGTTCAGTGCTTGTTTAATTTTTTTTTAAATTTTTTTTTACCCACAAAATTTTGGGGAAAAAAAGACTCAGCAGACCAAAATACAGTGCAAAGATCGTGTTCAGAAAGCCAGGGTTTGCCTAGAATCAAGACTTGTGTGGGATGTCATGGGCAATAAGAAGGTCATCTTTACCTCTGTTACTAGTAAAAGGATAGACAAAGTCAAATGAGTGGGGCAAGTGACTTATTGACAGCAGATGTGGCTAAGATAATCAGTGTTCTTCACAGTCCTCAGGTTGGTGTGCATAAAGAAAGAACAGTTGCCAGCAGCAGATAACAATTTGAGTCAGGGATTACTATAGAGTTTTCTACTTGTACGACTTCATGGGCTGCTTTTCCAAGAGTGCTGAGAGTCCTTGAGAGGATGCTCTCTACCATCCATGAAGGGCCATGGAGATAGCTTATAGGAGTACTGTATGACTAGAGAAATGCTGCAGTCATCTTTATGAAAGGGTAAAAAGAACTAATGGAGAAACAACTTTTACTGAACTGTAGTGTGTAATGTCGTTAGAGAGTAACCAGAGTGAGGCAGGGTATTTGAGGCTCAGGCTTTAATAATATTCATAACATTTTATGAATGTAAAGTCAGAACTGACAGATCCAAATAGAATGTAATAAAAATGTGCATATTTTATTCTAATTGAACATCTGCGTCAATTTTTGTGTTCACTCTTGTTAAGGTCTTGGATCCAGAACAAAATCACAATTTCACCGATCACTACTTAAATGTAGCTTTTGATCTGTCTCAAGTCCTTTTTATAGCTACAGCCAACACTACAGCTACTATCCCACCTGCTCTGCTGGACAGAATGGAAATTATTCAAGTTCCAGGTAATGATCCAGTGTTTTCATTAAAGCATCTATTGCAAATCCTTAAACAATTTTGAGATGTTTCTCCTAAAATGAAAAGCAGATCCTTAAAGTAAGCCTGCCAGGAATCAGACCAAGTGGCTGGAATTGTTCAAGGAGTCAGTTGGGATACCTCCGTTATGGCCTGTGTCATGGGAATGAAGTTTAGCATTGCACTAAGGAAAATCCAGTTCTGAGTGCATGGAGATATATTGGTACATTCTGTAACAGTATTTTCATTAATGAATGTGATTGTATTCTAACTGGTTGTTGGCTGATGCATCTCTCTTAGATTCTAGTGAAGAAAGGAACCTTTGAAACGCTAAAATTCTGTTCTTGTCCATAGACTCATAGAATGGTAAGGTTGGAAGGGACCTCAAGGATCATCTAGTTCCAACCCCCTGCCATAGGCAGGGACACCTCCCACTAGTACAGGTCACTCAAACCCTCATCCAACCTGACCTTGAACACCTCCAGGGAGGGAGCATCCACAGCCTCCCTGGGCAACCTGTTCCAGTGTCTCACCACCCTCAGTGTAAAGAACTTCCTCCTAACATCCAGTCTAAATTTTCCCTCTACCAGTTTAAACCCATTGTCCCTAGTCCTGTCATTGCAAGACCTTGTCATTAGTCCCTCCCCAGCCTTCCTGTAGGCCCCCTTCAGATACTGGAAGGCTACTATCGGGTCCCCTCGAAGCCTTCTCTCCTGCAGGCTGCAGAGCCCCAACTCTCTCAACCTGTCCTCATAGCAGAGCTGCTGCAGCCCTCTGATCATCTTTGTGGCCCTCCTCTGGACCCGCTCAAACAGTTCCATGTCCTTGTTGCACAAAACTATGAATGAATAGTAGTGGGAGGGTAGGTGTTCAGTCAGGTACAGTTATAAATGGTAAGAAATGTTACTGTATTGCATATAAGCAGAAAAATTAGTAAGCATATGCTTTTTTGTTTGAAGGATACACACAGGAAGAAAAGATTGAAATTGCACATAGACACCTGATTCCTAAACAACTTGAACAACATGGCCTGACTCCACAGCAAATACAGATTCCACAAGTAACCACTTTGGACATAATTACCAGGTAAATCCATTGTTCATTGTTTTAAGTTTAAATAACCTCTTTTTTCTAGTAACAGAGAACGTTTCTTAAGATCTGTTGTGCTTAGCAGTTTCAGTTGTGCTGTTGGTAAGTTATGGAGTTGCTCATTCCTGAGCTCAGCTGTCTGTAAATCAAATCATCCTTCTTTCTCTGGAGGACTTATTGCTCTGACTCTTTGAGTGTGGCTCACAAGCAGTTGTGTCAACACAATTGGCAAGGCACTATGAATAAACAGAAACACATGAAGCTAATTTTGCTGTGGTATGCAGTGTGTTATGCCATGGTCTTGGTAGCAGACAACTTTTATTTTAAAAAAGGAAGTTTTATTTCTGTCATTTCTGTAGGAAGAAAATGGGAATTACCACACGATTTGATGGTCCCAATTGTCTAAAAAATACATTTAAGTTAAAAACATTAAAATGAGGGGTTGGAGGATGAGGGGGTGGAGTGGTGGGTTTGATGGCTTGTATTAATTGGAGGTTTGGGTTTTTTTTTATTGGACATGAGGGCAAACATGTTGCCTAGAAGATCTTTTAACTTGAAAGTAGGTAATTTCCAATGGAAAAAGTGTGGGTTTGTTCAATTAATTCAAGTATTTTATGACCGCAGACAACATTCTGGCATTTAGTGAGTGTTGCTGTCTGGTGTTTATTTTTAATTCATAGTCTAAAAGAAAATACTTTCTTACAGTCAGTTCCTCAACTTTAAATGAACTTGGCCTTGAGTAACCTGTAGTAGTGGGAGGTGTCCCTGCCTATGGCAGGGGGTTGGAACTAGATGATCCTTGAGGTCCCTTCCAACCATCTATGATTCTATATTTTGAGTTTAAAAATTATTTTTTTAACTTAAATTTTTGTGCATCTGAGAAGAGCTCAATGGTATTGAAACATTGTTTAGCATTTCACTGAGGTTTGACAGTGGGTTCTAGTCATGTCCTCTTCCCACTCAATAGTGTCTTCCTTTACAGTCTTATCAGCAAACCACAATTATTTTGTGACATTTGCAATTTATTAGAGTAGCCCAAAGTCTCCCTACCTTTCATATCTCGTTCTATTTTGATATAAACATGCATTCTTTTTAAAAATCCATCCAAAGAAATTTCTCCTAAAAAGAATCTCCACCAGTAAAACAATTGTCTCTCTGCTAGGTACACAAGAGAGGCAGGAGTCCGCTCTCTGGATCGGAAGCTGGGAGCTATTTGCAGAGCAGTAGCAGTGAAAGTGGCGGAAGGACAGCACAAAGAAACAAAGCCAGATCGTGCTGAAGTGGGTGAAGGAGAAGGTATGTCTCTTTTGCATGTTTTATTAAAAAGAAACATAGTCACTAGGAAACTGACTTACCTGCCTTCCCTCCTTTTTTTATGTTTCTTTTGAGGGCTCTGTTTTTGTGAGTTTTGCAGATAGAGAGACATTCCTACTCTGTATGTTTCAAGTAGTGCATGAATTATGGCTTGGGAGATAAGTACAATAATTTCAACCTGGCAGGTCAGTAATTGAGAAGTAAAACTGATCTGGTTTATATCTTACATATGCAGCTATGATAGCTGTATGTTTTTGTGGTTTTCTAGGTTTTTCTACACAAATGTTTCACTTTTTAGTTTCTGTAATAAAGTGGCAAGCATATCTTTGCTTATTGTATTTAAAGAGGTTTTTCAACTATGCTGTGCATGCTCTACCACCTCAGAATCAATCTGGTTATTTTGCTGTACTCTAAAATAAATGTCTGCTTGAAACAGCTTTGAAATTAGGAAGGTTTAGGGGTGTTTTTTCAGTGTCCTATAAGACTGTGCTTATTATTTCAAGTCTCTTGGAGCTTTGATAACTTGTCAACTCCAGGAAGTCTGTTCTTATTCTCATGTGTACAGACTAGTGATTTACCGTTCCTAGTCATCCAACAGACAAAACATAAAATTCTGAAACAGCAAAAATACTTGGGTAACTGATTCAACAGTAAAAATACCTTTCTTTCTAGCCTTGAAATAGGACAAGGAAGAAGTCAGGCCCATAATCCAGTTTGTGTGCAACATGCAACTGATGACTGCTCCCTTTCTCATTCCCAAATTAGTGTTCTCTTTTATAAACATGAACATCCATACTATGTTTGATTGAACATACAATGCAGAGCATAGATGGTTGTGCTTCTGTTCAGCCAGTTGCTGATGGAAGATCTCACTGTATTCAGCAGTTGAAGTTGAAAGCTTCAGAGTGCTCACTGCAGCACCAGATGTCTGCAGGAGCCCTCAGTTGAAGGTGGATGGGA
This sequence comes from Eubucco bourcierii, assembly GCA_013396675.1. Taxonomy (NCBI): domain Eukaryota; kingdom Metazoa; phylum Chordata; class Aves; order Piciformes; family Ramphastidae; genus Eubucco; species Eubucco bourcierii. Next base: position 174,816 of record VWZE01016313.1, on the reverse strand, counting down.
AATGTGAAAGGACAGAATCTGAACCTGAAGTGGGTAGTTCTTAGTCTTTAATAAGATCTAGCAAGCAAAGTGTCAGGTGTTTACTTTGTTTTTTAAAGGCTGTGATGAGTCCAGCTGATGCTCCCTGACAAGAAATACTGCCAGTCTGTCAGACAAAACTGTGTACCAGAGGTCACTGGGAAACAAAAATTGCAGAATGGCTGCTTACTTTTTCTCCAGAATACTCACAAAATTAAAATACTAAACAGACTCCTGTTGGTTTGATGCTATGAAAAATTCCACAACCAGACCAATGTGGAAAATATGTTTTAACATCTGTACAGCTGGAATAGTTCTGGACTGCCTTAGAGGAGGACAAATAAGGAGGCTCTGTTCCTTCCTAAAGAAGGCAGTTTATAAGTCTGAATTATGCCCCCTGTCCTTTCAGAGAGTAAATTCTGGGGGAGGAAATATAACTGATGTTTGTAGAAACAGGGGTATTAATTAAAAGAGTATACGAGGAAGAATTTTACTCGTAGCAAGACTTCCATTATTTGTGTCTAGAAATGTGTTTATTTGTGGTCTTTCAGTTTTATCTGGCTTTTTTCCTCTAACTCATTATTTTCTTACTGAAAATTAAATTTTTTACCTTGATGAGTTTTCTAAGGTGATCATAATGTCTGTGGAAGCTGTGATATCAGAAGATTTAATTTGGTCTACAAATCAGTGCTGGCTTAAATGAATTCGGTTCAGTTTTCTCTAGATGTTCGGCTTAAAATAAACTCTCACAGTGCATCTGCAAGTTTAAATTGTCCCATCTACCTAAAAGTAAGGGGGTTTAAAACATTTACTAATGCTTACCATTTATGTTATATGCCCCTTGTCTGCCTTCTCTCCTCTCTGCTGAGTTTTCTGAAGTCAGACACTGAGTTTGTTGATATTTGTGTGATACCTGAACTTACTCTTGAACCAGAATGCTGAGCCTGTGGGCTGTGATGGCTGGGCTCACTGGCATGAAGCAATATCAGATGTCTTTGCTACTCTTCACTTTTTTGATTGTAATTTTACTAAGTCATTTTTTTAAAGTATTTCTTTGCACTGAATGGTAGCTGTGTCTAAACTGTGCTTAAAAAGTTGAATGTGATTGCTGAATTAAATAAAAGCATCATTCTGCTATTCAAGCCTTCTGATAAAATGAAATGCAGGTTTAGAGCACAGCTCCTGGTCTTATGAGAAGAAACATTTTACTATTAAAACAAAGATACCGTGTTAGACATCTCAATCCAGTGAAAGGTGTTTACAATGTTAAGATTAGCACTGGACTTGGAACTTTGATATTTGCAGTGTTAAAATTATACACTGGCCAAATTAGTACTGGATTTGGGAGTAACCAAAGCTAAGTGAAAACAGCAAGCTTCAAGAGAGGGCACAGTACTAGCATTTTTTAGTTGACACACAATTTGGAGTAAGACCAGAAGAAATGGACTGTGGAGAACTGGCCTTTCTACTTCTGGAATTGAAACTGTCTGTAAGAAAAAAATGCATTAATAAAAGAGAGTCCAAGGAACAGGTGGTTCTATACTTTTGATATTGTAAGGACGTGTAGAATGGTGCAGTTTGCAAGATGTGTTTTATTTTGAACAACTAACCTCTTTATACCATGCTGTATTTTTAGCAGAATACATCGCTTGTTGGGAGTGTATAAGAGCAGGACACTTCTTTAAAATATTTTTGTATAGTTTTCATTTAGTCTCTTGGAAGCAATCAAGTATTTAAAACAAAACAGAAAGCTCCCAAGTAGTTCCAAATTTATGCGAGTAATGGGATTTGTAGCCTAAACTTACTTCTTTGGGATTTTCTGTTCAGTAGACATTCATGCATAGGGATGACTTAATTTTGATTTCATGTAAATGAATCACTCTGGAGGAACTGATATTAAAGTCATTGTCTCCTAACAGTCTCATACAGTTATTGATAGCTGCTTTTTTTTTCTCTACCTGTATAAAAATACCTCTAATTAATTTTTACTTTACATATTTGACAGTTAGTGCTGCAGGACTGAGATTCTACAGTCAGTGCATTCATATATCATGAAGGTGACCACGAGAGAGCAAGCTGGGGGCTTGCCTTGTAGATTGAAATTTGCTGAAGTATAATTTGCATATGATTCTGTAAAGGTTTAAAGCAAAGCTAATGGTTTCACCTGCCTACTCCCACAACACAGAATTGAGGGAAAAGCAACACACAAAAACTCAGGCTTGAGGTAGAGAGACAAGGGTTTAATATAATCATAATTATCTTAGCTTAGACTACTTGCAGAAAAGCACAGTAAAATGCTGGAAAGGAAAAAAATGAAACAAAAAAACCCCAACCAAACAGCATGAGATAGAAAACAAAGAAAAAAACCCAGTGTGCTATCTGACTCCTACCCATCTCACTGCTGTGGGCTGCAGAAAGGAGGTCACACCCAAAAACTTGAAACCCAGAAACAGCAAGCAGAAAAGGAAGGTTCTGATGTTACAATCTGTACTTCAAGCCCCATAATACTTTGCTCCAGCCAGCACTTTCACTTTAAAGCTGGCAGGAGGCAGGCTGCTACGAATAGCAGCAGCCTAAACCTCAATCTGTGACAGATTTGTAGCATAGCAGAATAGTTAAGGTGATGTCTATTGTGTGTTTATTCAGCTCAGTGCCTTCTGGCTTGTGGATTTGTAATAAAATTGAAAGATAATAGGTGGTAAACCCACAAAATTTCCATCATTACATTGATTAAAGCAGATTATTAACTCAAAGCAGAACATCTGTTTACAAGGGTTTGTGAGCATCAGGCTTTTGGTACTTTGATGGGAGGCTCTAAAGATGGTAGATAGCTGCCATAGCAGCACTGAGGCTAAACTGTTAAGCTGTGTTTAGCACTTTCCAGAAATGCACGACTGAAATACACTTGCAGCTTTGTATTGACTTTGACTCCTGAACTCTGTGATGAAGTTGGCAAATGGAGGAGTGTTAGTTTGCGTCAGTCATTGAATTTTTACAGTGAATTTCAGCAAAAACAAGGGGAGAAAATTTTGCAGACCTCTCCAGGGAGTCATCCTTGGGCACAGTAACACTATCTGATATTTTACTGAAACACACTTGTCTACTCTTCAACCTTAGGAGAAATTCTGTGAGTCACAAAAATCTGTGAAACTCTCCTCCTTATTTTTAGTGCAGCTGCCTTGAGAGTGCAATGCAGCAGCTCTGCATTAAGGCAACATATCTTGATACAGCATCCATAATAAAAAATTAATTCAGACTTTGAAAGGGGGTTTGGGACAGGTAATATTCAATAACTGACAATGAATTTTATCTGCGTTGAAACCCAGGCTTTGAAAATACTTAAATATTTTCATAACCTGGAGAAGAGAAGCCTTCCAGACTTTATAGTAGCCTTCCAGTATCTGAAGGGGGCCTGCAGGAAGGCTGGGGAGGGACTATTGACAAGGTCTTGTAATAACAGGACGAGGGGCAATGGGTTTAAACTGGCAGAGGGGAGATTTAGGCTGGATGTTAGGAGGAAGTTCTTTCCAGTGATGTGGAGGTGGGATTGTGGTACAAATGAGACGACCCAATATGAGTTAGTTGCAAGAGTAGTTTATTGCAGATACAACGGTGATTATATAGGACAGCTCAGTGGTACACACAGTCATGCTGGGAGCATTAGATTGGTTAGTGCTAATTATTCATGCACCCCTATGTTTATAACGATTGGCTGATTTAGTGCTCATATTATTTATGTAGGCATTCTGTGGTCTAAGCCAAACTTTCTCAAAGATGTATCTTTCTTTGTGGGAACCTAGGAGGGGAGTTAGTGGGAACCAAGGAAAAAGCCAACTAAGCTGAGAGCATCCCTGCATATATCCTTGAAGCAGTAAGGTTAAAGTTAGAGACGTAGTAGGCTGGTATGCTCTATCCACAAGTTCCTTATCTAAGTCCCTGCTTGCTTACGCGTAAGCATTTTTGGGGCTTTCCAGTGCCTACATTTCACTGTCAAAACCAGTATTGTTAAGTTCTAAAGACTGTTCTTGCTGTAAGAGACCATGACCCCTTGCTTTTAGCCAACACAACACAGTGAGGGTGGTGAGGCACTGGAACAGGTTGCCCAGGGAGGTTGTGGATGCTCCCTCCCTGGAGGTGTTTAAGGCCAGGTTGGATGAGGCCTTGAGTGAGCTGTACTAGCGGGAGGTGTCCCTGCCTATGGCAGGGGGTTGGAACTAGATGATCCTTGAGGTCCCTTCCAACCTTACCATTCTATGATTCTGTGAAATACAATACAGCCTCTTCTGTTCCTTGTGGTTCAAAAAACACTTGTTCTTGAGTGTTAATGTAAGTTTGGCTGAAGTGGTCAGCATGTAACCTTTCTCTGCCTTCTTCAACTTGAACGTAATGTGGTTTATTCACAAAATGCATGACTGTGTGAGACTTTGCTTGTTTACAGTATGCATGAATGCCTTAATACAGTTGGGCTAGTGTGACCCCTCTTGCAAAAAGTGACCTGCCTTTTCTGTGATCTACCAAAACTTAGCACTTCAAGCAACACAGATCTTCCATAGCACTGAGAAATGAGTTTATGAAATCTGATCAGCATAAATCCCATGGTGGTATGACTGCAGGCATTCAAGTTTGAGCTCAGCTGTGCTGGTGTTAATATATACTTATCTTTCTGTCTGGGTCTTTCTAAAAATTGCTTGGAATGTCTTTTCTGTTTATGTCAAGAGATATAACTGTTAAGAAGAAGTTAGGTTTACGTACAGAGTATTTTTTTACCATGTTAAATTATCTAAATACTCCTGCATGAAAATCCCAAATTCAAGTGCTTCAAGTACACATTGTTATTGTAGATCAGAATTGTTGGAATGTAATTATTTTGTGAAAGGATAAATTCTCAGATCCTGTGGGGAAAAATGCCAATAGTATTAGATTTAACTATACAACTTGTATAAATGTTACTAGGATTGAGGTCCCCAGAAAGACTTCTTTCCCAAAAGAATTTTTTTTCCAATAGTATTTCCCAAGGATGTGGTGCATAAGATTGCATAAGTTGGACAATGGAAAGTCGCTTTTAAGATGTTGTTTCACATTATGCCTGGCTTTGAATGTGGACCTGTCAACAAGGGCAATCCCATATTTTCTTACCTAAATGTAATTTTGTGGGATTTGTTAGTGTGGAGGTGCTGAAAGAGTTCTGGGTCGGTCTGTTGTGTCCTGATGCATCTGCTAGTAAATAGCTGAGAAAAAAAAATCCTATTTTGCATTTAATTGCCACAAGCTTGAAACTTTTTCTTTCATGGTGTTGTTCTTTCCTATACCTCTTTATAGCAGTTTAACAAATCAGAATATATTATGTTAAAATCTGTTTAAATATTTTAGTTTTCTTTTATAGTCTTCTATCTTGACCAATAAGTATGGACAGAAAGCTTTGGGTTTAAGACTCATGTATTGCTAGTGCTTTATTTGAATGTGTTTTATGAAAAACTCAGAAATTGCTACATGATGAGGAATCATAGAATGGTAAGGTTGGAAGGGACCTCAAGGATCATCTAGTTCCAACCCCCTGCCATAGGCAGGGACACCTCCCACTAGTACAGGTCATGCAAGGCCTCATCCAACCTGGCCTTGAACACCTCCAGGGAGGGAGCATCCACAACCTCCCTGGGCAACCTGTTCCAGTGCCTCACCACCCTCACTGGAAAGAACTTCCTCCTAACATCCAGTCTAAGTCTTCCCTCTGCCAGTTTAAACCCATTGCCCCTTGTCCTATCGTTGCAAGACCTTGTAAATAATCCTTCCCCAGCCTTCCTGTAGGCCCCCTTTAGATACTGGAAGGCTACTGTCAGGTCTCCTCGAAGCCTTCTCTCCTGCAGGCTGCAGAGCCACAACTCTCTCAGTCTGTCCTCATAGCAGAGCTGCTGCAGCCCTCTGAGCATCTTTGTGGCCCTCCTCTGGACCCGCTCCAACAAAGGAGCCAAGTTTTATGTTCTTCTATTCATTCATTTCCTTTACAACTACAAGAAAGCAGTCTTAAATCCTTAAATCTTCATCTTTATGCCATGGAGTTTCTTTGTAAGTTAAATCCAGAATCATCTATAGCTGTTCATTGTTTGTGTATTTGTACGTAGTTATATTTTGGAACATTGCTTTATGTTTTTATAAAAAAATCAGGTGATGTCAAAATTTCAATTAATATTTTCAAGAAACATCCTGAGTTTATTGTTGTTACAGATCATAAAATGAGGTCTTCTGATCAGATTATGTAAATTCAAAGAGTTGCTGATTCTTTCAGTAGGGCAAATGGCCTCCAAAATTACCTGCTGATTTGTTTACAAGAAGTCTGTCTCCTTAAGTTGTAGATGTAGAAGCAGCTGAAATAAGAGCAATCGGAATGGAAAATTGTGTTTTGTAAGGCAGTAAAACCTTGGTGTATGTGATGGTTTGGGAGTTCCCTGCCCCCCCACACTTTGTAAAATGACCCAGACTAGAACTCAGCCGGCTGGAAGTTAAGGAATGAAGCTCTATTTACAGCTTAGCACAATGTGCAAGCAAATATATACACCATATACAGGAATATTTACAGAAATATACAAGTTAAAGGTAATACAGAAACACAACTCCCCTCCCAGAAATCGGAGACCCCAGGAGGGGCTCTCAACCACCCTTCCACCTTCTCCCCACCCCTGTAACTTACCCTAAGGTTTGTTTTACATGCAAGGTAAATTAGGAGGATCAGCCAGGGGGGTTAGAAGGAAAGTGGTTAATGAAAATTAATCGGCAGAGGAACCAGAGCCAGAAGCTGCTAGACTGCCCCAGATGCTGTGCTGCGTCCCCAGAGAGAGACAGACAGAGAATGCCTTATCTATGTTTTGGTTTCTTTTCCCAAAACAAATCTTAGCAAGTGTATGAGTGAAGTAGACATCACCGTATTTTCTTTTCACAGCCTATAGTGTATTTTTCTCTATTAAAATATTCTAATTAACCTCAAACCAGCACAGTGTAGAACAAAAGGAAATGTTTTTAAACTCTGTTTTGTTTTAAAGCATAAACTGTGATATCAGAGTACTCAGGTTTTGAAGATCTGTTGTGTTGAAATTGCAGTCTGACTTGCAAGAAAAGCATGCAGGGTTATGTTTCCTGGACTAGCTAGTATTTGTGTATTTGAATTTATTATGTACAGAAATAGCAGTGCAACAAAAACGTGGGTACATGCTGGAGCAGCCTGAGGGCCATCTAACTAGTGTTTGCAGTAAAGGAGTGGGATTTGTGCTTGGAGTAATGAGTTGTACAATGGAAAGATTAGTGGCTGTTGAATGACAACAATTAGGTTTGAGTTCTGAATGAAAGCTGAGTTGGAATTATTATGATGTAAATGTTAAATGATGTAAAGTGTTTTCCTTGATACTGTAAAAATGCATCACTGAGAATCACACCGCAGCAAAATTAACTGTAAAAAGGCCTTTATATATCAGGATTAATAAAGGAGAGTTCGTATCTTGTGAAAGGAGACACTCCATTCTGACAGTTCTGCAGCACAGAATGCCTCTTAATGTTATATTTAAATGGATTCAATCAGTAATTTGTGTTTGTCTACAGTTATTTAGATTCCTGGATCTTCAATTATTGTGCATGCAGTAAAATGCAAATGAAGACAGCTCCTTCATAGGCAGTAAAAAAGAATTCAGAGAAAGGAGGCAACAGTGGGTGTTTCCCAAAATCTGGTGCAGAAGACTTGAAACTCAGTATATGTTCCTGTGTAATACACCTTAAGTGTATTTTAGGCTTATATTTTTGGAGTGAGAAGAAATATCTTCACTTTATGTGTGTACAATGCGTTTCTTAATGTCAGCCTCAGGTCAGGGAATCGTTGCCATAAAACTGCCAAAGAACCATAGAAACATCTGGATCATCCAAGTATTTTCCATCTCTCTGGTGTATTTCACTAAAATATGGCTTAGGGCTCTTGAGAAAATGGTAATGAGTCTTATGCATCTGGCTCAAATTCTCTAGGGAAATGACTCCCTGCTTATATTGTCCTTCTTAAACAGTGTAGGCCTAGTACAAATGATGTGTAAGTTCCTCAACTTGCTCATGCAAACAACAGACTGCATAGAACAGTTGTGAGGCCTTGATATTTATATGGTCCCTGTTACAGTTCACACTTGTGTAACAAATACCTTTGTACAGAAAAGAGAAATTTTAAGGGCATTCTGCAAAGGAACCAGTTACATAGGTAAGAAATATAGTAATAAATGGAGGGAGGAAAGAGCACCATTTTAGTCCATAACTGTTGCTTTTAATTACATGGTCCCTTCCTGATGATGCTTGAGTATATCACATTTGAAAGTGTGGGGCTAATTGAGTTTATAAATAGCCCTTCCTGAAGAGTACATCACACCTGTGGGCATTTCTGAAAGTGCCTAGTAATTTGGTCTTTGAGGAGTTCTTTGCTGCTAGTGGTGTTTGGTCTAAACACCGTAGAAATACCTCATCCAACAAAGAAGAGAGCAAAGCCTTCTGTAAGTGTATTTCAAGACAAAAGCCATAGAGGAACTTGTACTTAAGGTTTTCCCACAGAGCAAGGACTGTATGTGCTGTTGAACACCCAAAGGATGTTAATTTTGTGAGTTAAACGTTTAGTGCAAGGTGTCCCTGCCCTTGGCAAGGGGTTGGACTAGACCATCTTTAGAGGTCTTTTCCAACCCAGACCTTCCTATGATTCTTTGATTGAGTAAAGCCATAATAGTCATAAGAGACAAAAATCAAGTAAAGTGTGTAATGTCAGAAGATGTGCTTGCTGCAGTAGGCTGCTATAGAGGTGGACTACTGCGTAGTGTTTGGGCGGTGGTGCCATCTGACAGCCTGGAAGGAGATGACATACCAAGGCTGAAGGAGTTAGGCTTCCAGGGGAGCTGGTTTTTGTGTGATCTACATGATCTACAAGGTGATCTCCTGCACCTTGTCAGCTTGTGTTCAGAGTATGTGTGTGAGGATTGGGTTGTGGAGAAATGAAGGCAGAATTACAGGGGAGCTGGTTTCTGTGTGATCTACATGATCTACAAGGTGATCTCATGCACCTGGTCAGCTGGTGCTCAGAGTACATGTGTGAGGATTGGGTTGTGGAGAAATGAAGGCAGAATTACAGAGCAGGAAGTTACACTGTCCTCATTGGATGCTGCAAACTGAGGTATAGTTGTGTGTAATCCAGGCTAGTTATCGGTGTAATGCAGCCATGTGGCAAAGCAGTGTGTATAAATGTGGCCCACATGCACCTGTTTCATTTGACAAAGCTTAATTCTTAGTGTCAGAAGTTAGGCATTTAAAGTCTTTGCAGAAAGAGACCATGGAGAGCACAGTTGTAAATGTATGCAAAAAGAACAACAGCTGCTGCAGTTTGTGTTTACACATTCAGCTCCATGACACTACATTAGATATGATCATCTCCTACAACTACTGCATTTGCGTTTGTGTGATGGAAAGTGCAAAGTCTTAAAGGAGCTTAACGTACTTCGCTGTTCAACCTAGTTTAAAATGCATATAAGCAAGTTGTGTCTCTGTTAGTGCTCTAGATTAATATTAAACTTTCCTGAATGGTGAGAACATGTTTAGTCTTAATAACTAAATTTACCTCTATATTATCTTTACTTTTACAAGATTTTGGTACACGTTCATGAACTTCCTGAGCTTTTCTCTGAGTATTTTTTCTCTGATAGTTTGGGGTTTTTTTTTAAATTCCTGTGGCAAGACAGAGTGCTAAAAATCCTAAATCAGATTCTCTTCTCATAGATTGCAAAGAGCATGTCACAGAAGATGCAAAACCAGAATCCATCAGTGATGCAGCTGACTTGGCTCTGCCACCTGAGATGCCGATTTTAATTGATTTCCATGCTTTAAAAGATATCCTGGGGCCACCCATGTATGAAACAGAGGTAACATCCCCATTGCTTTCCTCTCAGCTGCTGTATCTCTGGTTTGCCTGCTTGTCTATTTTATTGCTATTGACTGAGTTTGTGCAATATTTGTGGTTTTTAAAAAGTGTATTAGTAACAGAACTATGTTTCTTTGTGTTTCACCAGGCATTTTTTCAGGGTATATAAATAACATAATGATGTGACTTTCTGTTAGCAAAGATGCCTGCAGCAGCACTTAGGAATGTAGTGGAGTTTGTTTGTTTGTTTGTTTATAAAAACTTCATCTTTGTTTGGGGGATGTTTGGTGGTCTTGGGAAAGAATCTTGTGTCTGAGGCAGTTGCATTAAGGACTGTCCCATGTACCTCCTTAAAGCCAGTCAGCATTTTTGAGTATTAAAACCACTTCAGTTTACACCAGAAGTTCTCAGACGTTCTTTAGATTAATGTGACTCTTAACTGTTAAAAATTATTTATGATCAGTCAGGCACCTCCAGCTTTGTAGTAGCAGCTCTGTTCCTTGGTAGCTATATTGCAGAATTTTTAGTTTCTGCCGTCTATATTTTTTGCGTCCTCTGCGCAGGCCATCCATGAAAGAATTTGTTAGTGTGGGATTCTCTTTTCACCACTCATGTTGCCATTATTCTCTGTTTAACTTCAAGTCAGTGAAGTGACCAAGTGTAAGTAGTATGTGTAACACTGACAGGAACCCAGCTGCTGAGGGGATGGTCAGCTTCTCTGTCTTTATCCCAGAGAAAAGATCAGTAAACCAGGAAGTTATGGAGAAAATGGAAATTAAGAAAAAACTTCCAGAAGAGACAAAATGAAAACTTTCAAGAACTTTCCTGTGACAATCCTTCTCTCCTAGATGAGATAACCAAACTCCAGAGATTCTTAATGATGAGACAGAAATGAGGAAACAAGTTGAAAGAACACAGCACTATTGATCATGATCGTGGTAGCAGTGGAAGCTGGGAGGCATGGGAGGCAAGGAAGATCCAGGTGGTCAGTAGACCTTATAAACTCCTCTGTTGGATTATTTTCTTCACATTAGTTGTTTGTGGTCCAGTTTATTTAGTTTTTACTTTCAGAAATTAGAAGGGATTACTCTTTAGGCAAATTACTTTTATTGTAAACAGCCTACATTCATTTCTTCCCTCAGAAGCTGCTGTAGCCAATAATAGGATTACAAAGGACAGTGCAAGGGCCATTTTAATTACAGAGGTAGTGTGGATATGCTGTAGCCAGATTTGGAATGACTGTAGGCATCAGACCATTTGTCACGTGCCTGTGGAAATTTTTCACTTGTCTCTCTTTTTTGCACTACCTGGCTTTTAGAAGCAATTACTGGGGATAGCACATGAGGGTTTGTTTCAGAGGAATAACAATCTATCTGAATTTCCTTTTTGAAGTATGTTACATGCTTCGGAAGTCTGGTCTTCAGAGCTAAAGCACTGCAGGATCATCTGGCTTTTTAGGATTTCAGTTGCAGATGCACATAAAGCCATTGCAGTAAATTGAACTTCATGTTCAAGCCAGTATGCTGATTTTTACATGTGGTGTTTATTAATTTCATAATGATGTGAAAAAATAAATTGAATTTTGTAAATTGGTACAGAAGTTCTAGTCAGAATTGTGCTTGTAGTTCCTAACAGTCCCAGTCAAGAACAGAATTGGTGGAGGTGGAGATGGAGATGGAGATAGAGAAGGTGGAGATGGAGGTGGAGGAGGTGGTGGAGATAGAGAGTGTCCTGTCACTTGTTACTAGGGAGAAGAGAACAACACCCACCTTGCTACAACCTCCTTTCAGGTAGTTGCAGAGAGCAATGAAGTCTCCCCACAGCCTCCTTTTCTCCAGACTAAACAACTCCAGTTCTCTCATCTACTCCTCATAAGACCTGTTCTCCAAGGGGTTTCCTCACAGGTGGTGTGAGATCAATAGTTTAGAGAGTATATTGAGGCAAAAAATGGCCCTAAAACCTAGGTGCTGTTACTGTTATTCTACATGATGGGCTGTGAGGCAAGGAAAACCACATAGCAGCCAAACACCCACTTGCTATTTAAATAAGAGTCATTCCCCAGAGCTCAGGTGTCTGGTTCACACAGGCCTGTGTGTTTTGTGCCTCCTCCACCTCCACTGTCACCACCTCCACCTCTATCTCCATATCAACCTCCTCCACCTTCTCCACGTCCTCCACCTCTTCTGTCTCCACTCCATCATCTCCACCTCCACCACCACCATCTCAATCTCCATCATCTCCACCTCCACCATGAGAAGTAAGATCTCATCTTACTTCTTGAAAAACTATATTGTACACCAAAACATATGCTAGTGTGCACCTTTCCTAAGATGTTCGACCTAGTTTTGAACAGTATCTGGAGTTGATAATTCATTTATATTTGGAAGTGTGGTTGTGTTGGCAAATAATTTCTGCTATTTTATATTTTTTTCTACAGCAATAAGTAGTGAAAGTAAGTTGGTTTTTATTTTTTATTTAAGTGTGATTTTTTTTTTTAATCCAAATATACACATACATGGGTGCTAGGTTGTTTTGTTTTTTTTTTCAGGAATAGTTGCCATGAGTATGAATATAAGGATTTCATGGATCTGGTGGGTGGTATAACCTGAAATAAGACTGACTGAAACTTTTGACCTGTTTATTAAGTGGTTTTTAAGCATTTCCATATTTAGCAGGAAAATTAAGTAGTTCATAAATAGCACTAGAGATGAATCCACACAAGATCAATTCCCTGAGCAGCTCAGCATTTATTTTCATGCCCCACTTGCTGCATTTATTAATGAGTAAATGTTTTTTTAGTACACATTTTAAGATTACTTTTTCAGCATAAATTAGAATCATAGAACTGTAGAATCATTAGGGCTGGGAAAGACCTTTAAGATCGTTGAGTCCAACCGTAACCCAGCTACCATGACCTCTAAACTGTATCCTGAAGCACCACATCTACAGCTTCTTGAACAACCCCAGGCATGGCAACTCCTCCACCTTTCTGGGCAGCCTGTTCCAATGCCTCACCACTCTCAGTAAAGTTTTTCCTAATGTCCAGTCTAACCCAGAGTGTTCACTGCAGTCTTCCCTGCCACTGAGAATACTGAAGAAAACACTGCCTTGAACTACTTTTTAACCGCTTTGCAGTTCTGTGCCTCAACCTTATCGCTTCCATCCTGTATGACTAGTCATGGATAATAATCAGAGGGCCAAACAAGGCTAGGGAGTTTGCTAGTAACATCTCTGACCTGGGACTGGGGGAGGCAGGTCAGAGTCTCCTCTCCGAGACTTCTGGGTGGGATGGATGCTATCAGCATAGGGGACCCTTTGTTCCTCTCAGGAGGGAGTCACCTACAACAATTACTCTCCTTCCTTTCTTAGGAACACCAGTATTGCTCAGCCATAACTCCTGTTTTAATTAATTCTTCCAATCAACCTATTGCTCCTTTTGAATTTTCTCAGGTTTCCCCAAATGTTTTTTCAGACTGAGAGTGTAGCTTCTGCCTCACTGACAGACATTTCAGATTAGCTGCTGGTGTTTTCAGATTTTGTAGTCTGCAGTGTGTCTCTCTTTATCTAGCCATCAGAGCTTTATCTCTGACTTGCATTTTGCCATTTATGATTAGTTGAAATAAAAGATAGGTGGAGGAAGCCAACCATGTCAGTACTTGAATGAGACTGAGCAAATAGACCAGAAAACATGACATGACTTAATTGATCTGCTGTCCTTCAGGGAATACCTTCAAAGAAATGATTCATCTTTCACCTTTCCAGTGCATTGCTTGTAGGTTTTCTGTAGAGGTCTCCCAGCAGAAAGGCATGATAGAATGCTCAGTTTATACTTGTAGAATTAACTCATTTATCACAGATAAATAATCTTACATGTCACCCTACAGATAAACGTTGGAATAAATCACACAGTAAGGCTTCAGAAGAATAATCTTGACAGCAGCTTGAAGTGTGAAAGGTTTAATGAAATGTTTCAGCGCAGCATGCTTTTGGGGAAAGGGCTCATAACATATTCAGAGTGTTTAGTATGAAGTGCTTCTCTTGTGACTTGGATTATAGCTGGTTTTTTGTTTGGGGTTTTTTCTCCTTTCTTTCAGTTCTTAATTCTGCACAGTTAGCAAAACATTATTAGCAGTACAGGAAGGCCCTCCAGACTTAGTCTGCATCCTCATAACGTGAGTGAAGTTGAAGTGACAGAAGCTCGAGGTCAGTGAGATCACCTGTTCTAGGAAATGCAAGTGCGGATGCCATACAAGAATAGCTCTGTTTCATGGGACAGACACAATTCTAATTAAGGAACAAATCAGGTTATCTTTTAGAAGCAAAGCTTGTGCAAAGCACAGGTTCATATAGGTATTTCTATCTAAGAAATGCCAGTCTGGTGGTAATATTTCTGGGAAATCCTCCTCTTTAAAGGGAAGCTGTTGTTACCTACTTTGCCTGCAGTGGTTTGTTAAAGAATGAATCGGAGTAGTAGAGTAGAAGAAAGGATTGCACAGTCAAGCTGGAGAACTTGTGGAAGGGCAACAGATGCTGAAGGCCAGCATGTAGCTTAGGACTGGTTCTCATCTTCCCATGATGAAAGAGCTTTTTTGTAAGTTACATTGACGTGCAAAGTGACTCCAAAACTGCAGACTCGTGGATGAGATCCCTTTCCCTTTATCTTTTAATAACCTTAAGTGTTTTGGGTTGTGTTTTTTAAACAATTGCACTAAATGTTAAGACTTCAGATTTGCAGCACCTGAGGAGCTAAAATGTGTCTGACAGTACGCTCAGCTACTTGGACTACAGCTAAATTGTAGCTGGGTTCATCTCACCTACAGAAATGATTGAATACTTGTGAAAGAAATTTACAGAGGGAAAGTGACCCAGAGTTGGGCCAGGATGACTTTTACAGGAACTGGGAATAGAAGAGGTAAAGGTGATCCACCTCGTGAGTCACTGAATTTTCAGAATGGACCCCCTTGCTCTCTAAGCTCCTTCCCAGAGAGAAGTCTAGGTGCTGCTGGATCCAATCTTAAACCTAGTCAAGAATTCATGACTAAGACTGTTGAAGAGACTGGGAGTGAAAGGAATAAGGGAGAGCCTCCTATTGGGTCAGAGTTCAAAGTGGACCCCTTTGCTCTCTGAATTTCTTCAGAGTGGTGCTAGATCCGCCCCTAGTGCCAGAGTTGGTCAACGGTTTATGACTAAGAGGATTTGGGTGTTGGGACTTCAATATAGTGCTTTAACATAACATGGTATTCTGTGTAACTTCAAGATGCTAACAATTTAAAGTATCCTAACAGTACTTTTCCACTGTGACCATTAATCTTGTCAGGCAAACTTGGTACTTCTCAAAGAGGCTATTGTCTTTTTTTTTCTTGGCACCTTTGCAAGGTATTCAGGAGTGGCAGGTGCCCAGTTGTTGCAGCTCACTGAACCATTGCCCAAGATGTGCAGGAGTCAAATTGTCTCAACTAAGCAGGATCAGAAGGTACCAAGTTGTCCTAGCCACCTACATTTTGCAATTAACAAAAACACATCTGCTAGTGCTGATTTCACAGGCAGCCCAGGGAGGGGAGTGGTCTGCACCACCACACTCGTGGTGGCTGGAGTCTTGTTTGTGCCAGGAACTCCTGTATTGGCACAGTTTTGCTACGGTCAGAGTTGGCACTACTGCACTGTGCCTCTGCAGTGTGCTGATTTCCCTCACACCAAGAAACAGTAATGCCGAGCAAGGGTCACATTCCAAATCTTAGTCAAACTTAGAAGACAACAGCGCTTGACAGCTCAGTATAGCATCTGACAAAGCATGCTGTACAAAATTAAAAAATTATAAGCATTTATGTTTAATTTAATTTTGTAGGACTTGAAATGCTGGCCCTTTTTTTTCTTTTCTTGACCAATTCTCTTGCATGAAAAAGCTGTTCCTGTCATGTCTAGCTGTCTACGGGAACAACTTGTGTGTTTGTAGGATGAGCTTACTTTTTTAAAGTGTGCTTCTTTCTGTACCAGCTGCAGAGTGAAGAGCTGTTCACTCTCACTGCATAAAGTTTTCTGTTTTCTAGTTGAGAATCAGGAAAGAGAAATGGAGCATTGACAATTTTGTGGTCTTGGTTTTGATTCTTTTTTTATGATGGGGACGGATTTCAGCCTGGTAACTGAAATGTCGACATTTGGTTCTTGTTTAGAATTCTTGCTCTGATAATCCCACGGAAGGTTATATTGTTCTGCTTGGGTAATCCACTGCTGCTGTTTGACTTAGAAAACTTCAAGCCCCTGTACTGCTTGGGGACTTGCAGCAGCATTTCTAGTGAGCTTACAGAGAGGACGTCAGTAGTATATCAGAACTCACAAATGTGCTGAGCAAGTGTTCCTGCCTCTAGAGCCAAGGTACGTGGCTGGACATGCTTCTGTAGAGGCTGCTCTGATCTTGCAGCTGGGCTGATGGGTAAAAGCAAATCAGCTTTTGTGTACACAGAACTTTACTTTTTTCAGTGTCTGTACAAAGTCTGTTTAGTTTACTTCTCTGCTAGCTCTTGGAAGGAAGTAAAGGTTATTTTAAGTTGTGCAGTGCAGAATGAGTTGATGCTTAAGGAAAGAAATTCAGCCTATTGCTCTGGGTTTGAAAGTATGAAGTGGAATGTTAAATACGCTCAGAAGGGACAAAACATTACAAGAATTTTTAATGTAACTAGAAATACAGATTCTAGAAACTAGGAATTTACTGTGGTTCTGTTATTAGGCTCTTTCAACTTGCTTTCTATTCAAGAAATGAAACATTACTTTAAATTCTCTAAACAGTTTAGTGAAGAATTCATCACTATCAGGAATGACTCAAATCAACTTTCAATGTTGCATTGCCCAGGGAGGTTGTGGCTGCTCCCTCCCTGGAGGTGTTCAAGACCAGGTTGGACGAGGCCTTGAGTAACCTGTACTAGGGGGAGGTGTCCCTGCCTATGGCAGGGGTTTGGAACTAGATGATCCTTGAGGTCCCTTTCAACCTTACCATTCTATGATTTCAGCACGAGACAATTATTTTTAAATGAGCCTATTGTTTTATTTTACAAGTCCTTTGCTCTCATTGCTGCCTGACACAGTAAAAACTCATCCAGTTTCTTTTCTGCCTTGTAATAAATATTTAACCCTAGTAGTTCAGAACACGCTGAATGGCTGTATGATCTTGCATGAGGATTTCTTCATCTCCTTAAAACTCAGGAAAGCAAAAGGACTTTCTGTATACTTTAACAGAATCTCTCAGACAAAGGGAAAAAAAAAATCAAAACCTTTCCAGGTTTCCTTTCATGGAAAACATCCTGCTTCTCTTTCCTTCCTTTAATACAGGAGACTGGAATTCAGAGACCTCGATTACTCTCAGTAACTGGCCACAGGCAGGCTTCTAGATAAGAAGATCATAGTCTCATGTTGAGCAGAACTTGTTTAACTCCTTGTAACTGCTGATGTGTGTCAGATTTCCCATCCTCTTTGGTATTCAGTCTGCTAATAGACTCATGTTTGCATCACTCACAATTACTTATAAATGTCTGCAATGAACAGAATCAGTGTGTGTCCAACAGTAGTTCATCTCTCTGGTAGTTTGGGAGTTTCCTGCCCCCTCCCATGAATTCACCAGACTAACTCAGCCGTCTGGAAGTTAAGGAATGATGCTATATTTACAGCATGGCACAAACATACAAGCATATATACACAGATATTTACAACTATATACAAGCTAAAAGTAAAACAGAAATACAAACCCCCTCCTTCTTTCCACCCTCACCCTTATATCAGAAGCCTTACATGCAGGAGTGAGATTGGCAGATAAGGAGTTAGAAGCAGAATGATTAGTCTGAGTTATACAGGTCCAGGCAGAGGAATTAGGGAAGCAAGAGGCAGGCAGACAGAAACTGTCTCTGATTATGTTTCTTGTTTTTTATCTCTCTTAGCTGAACAAATGAGTGATACAGACATCACTATTACTTTCTTTTCGCAGCCAACGATCTAATTTCTCTCATTAAAGTATTCCAATTAGCCTCAAACCAGTATAATCTCTGAAAAGTCCATTAGCTAACATTTGAGAGCAAACCTGACATTTTCATATATTAGCAAACAGGGAAAATACATCTCTAGCAGATGGATTAGTAAGTGTCCATCCAGTGTTGCCTAAATACTTAGAAGTCATTGGAGGAAAAATGTTCTCATTGAACTTCTGTGAGTGGGGAAGGTTTCAAGAATGATATACCCAGATGTCTGTCATTGCCTTAAGCCGAGCAGCCACATACAGCTCCTAGTCTGTAATTAATGTTTATACGTAAGGCAGAATTACTGCTGCTTTCCAATAGTAAGTAAAGAAATAGAAGGAGGTCAGACGTTTGGGCTTAACGTCCATGTTCCACTGTTTTGAAGGCAACTATCAAACACTTTTTGCAAGGGTTTTGTCAATTAACATTTCCTGAACTGTTTCCTGTGTTGTTTTCCCTCAGGTGTCTGAACGCTTAAGTCAGCCAGGAGTAGCCATAGGCCTGGCCTGGACTCCCTTAGGGGGAGAGATCATGTTTGTAGAAGCCAGTCGCATGGATGGAGAAGGCCAGCTCACGCTGACCGGACAGCTCGGAGATGTCATGAAGGAGTCTGCACACCTTGCAATCAGCTGGTTGCGCAGCAATGCAAAGAGATACCAGCTGACCAACGGTAGGCTGGGACAGAGACAAACAGTGCCAAGCTCTGTTGCATCCTAGAATGCGTGCATTGGCCTGTTACTGCAGGGATGCAGACAGGGAAGCATTAATAGTGCATGGAAATTATATATCCTAAACCTTAGAATTTTTCAGTAACTGAGCAGATGGTAACATTTCTGAGTAATGGTGGGAGTTATTCATACTCCTTATGGCAATGTATTGTGTTACCTAGACAGGGTTTTACAGCAATTGGTGTTACACTGACAATGAACTGCAAAAAGGAACCCTAGAGATGGTCTCTTTTCCTGATTTCTGGCAGGCTGAGGTGTTCGTGGCCTAGCAAACAGATCAGTGTAGGCAGAGCATGGGTTGCCACTGCAGATTCTCTCACTCTGGTCAGTCCCTCCCTGCAAGCAACCTGGAAGGCTGTGGGCAGCCCGTGACAAGATGCTTCTTGACTTGTAGCATACGCTGCCTCTTACTTATTTTTACATTCAAGCTTTTCAGCAGTACTTTGTGATCTAGAAATGAAATACTGTAGTTTCCCTCTAAGATGAAGAGTTTATGTTAAAAGTAGTTTTTTGTAGTCTTAAGTTTTAATATTAGTTGGGTTGGTATGGCAGCTGTTAAACTGCTCTGCAATGGGATTTCAGCCAAGAAACTTCTCACTCTTTGGGTTTTTGTTTGAATCTCTTAAGAGTCCTGGAAATGTGCTTCCTAATTTAAGCATATTCTGAATAGTCAGGTAATATTCCAGTATCTCTCACTATTTATGGAAGTTTAGCCAGGTTAAAAAAATAGGTTGAATTTCTGTATGGAGTCCTGATGGTGTTAATTGTACATGTTTACCTCATTTTCACTGTTACAGGTTAAGTAACAAATATGTGAATTAGAGGTTTTCCTTAGACTTTTGGTTAATGCTGAGTTTCTGTGGAGTTGTGTTTTTCTGGTGTGTTCTCTGAAAACCAACATAAAACCTCTTTAAAATTCTACATAGGAATTCCTTGGGCTTTACATTAATCCCTGCTCTGAATTTCCCAACACATGCAGCTGCCAGCCTTCTACTTAACTGTTACGGTTTGCCTAGGAATCAGGGTGCAGGAAAGCTTGAGGAGTTTCTTTTTGGTTTTTTTTTTCTAGGCCCTCTGCAATACAGTGTTGTTTTTTCAGCTTACTGTTAAAAAAATAATGCTAAGACTTTTAATTCGCTGGTGGGCTTTCAGAATAAAGATTAGGACCAAGCAGGTTTAGATTTTTCACATTCAAACCATTCTTTTTTCCCTTAAGCTTCTGGAAGTTTTGATCTCCTTGACAACACTGACATCCATCTGCACTTCCCAGCTGGAGCTGTCACAAAAGATGGACCATCTGCTGGTGTTACCATAGTAACCTGTCTTGCTTCACTCTTCAGTGGGCGGCTGGTGTGTTCAGATGTAGCCATGACAGGAGAAATTACACTACGAGGCCTTGTTCTTCCCGTAAGCATTGTCTGAGAAAAGAGCTAAGTTGTATTAATCCTCCCTGTTCTGCATATAAAATCTGTTTATAGCCATTTGGAAAGGGAAAGCCTTGCTGGATGCTTCCTTAGCAAGCAATCCAGGTCTCTTCTGGTGCAGTTTTAAGAGGCTGCTGGAAGCCAGGCTGCCTGCCTGCCTTGCAATTCACACTCCAGCTAGCCGTGGTGCTGTTTTCAGGGAGAGCACTGTCAAGTGTCTAGTTCTAAAGGGAACCTAGATGGCTCCAAAATACCTTGCAAATTCTAAACATGCTTCCTCAAACTATTAGTACACAGTAGCTCTGGTTTCTTTGAAAAGTTGCTTCTTACATAAATTGCACACGGGTTACTTTTGCAGCTGTCTATCTGCATGAATTTTTAGATTCTTGCATTTTGTGCCTTCTGTATAGTTGAACTGGATGGTGCCCCCATAAAGCTTTCTCAAAGCATGAGGGCAAGGGAAAATTTTCAGACACAGTTTAAGTATCAAACGCAGCCTGGCATGACTGAGCCAGTACAGCAGGATACCATCTCATACTGAACAACGGTCACAGGAAGAAGCTGGAAAAATATTCTGTTTCATGCAATGTAGTAAATCAGAGATGACACAGTAAGGTGGTGTATGTAGAAGGATCTCTGAAATAGCTTTCAGTTGGTTAGACTGACAAGACTGCACAATGTGAAAAATAAGCACTGCATTAAGTCTGACCTGGTTCAGTCTTGCTTAGCCTTTCAGTTGATTTGTCTTTATCACACCAGTGACCAAATTTTGCCTACTATTTAAGGTGAGTGCAAAAATCCAGCATCTGCACGTTAAAGCAGGTTTATCTTCTTCCTCAATCTTGTCCAGAATCTCAGTAACTTCATTTAGGAGCATGTCAATTAATTATATCTGCTGCCTGAAAGCAAGCAATGCGTCAAGTGTGTAGCTTTGTCCAGATAAAGAGTGAGCATCACAAGGACTTGGGGTTCACTGCTACATCGTATGATAGCAGCCTAAATTTTTCCTGTGGACTACAATACAAAGCTCTCCTTTGCTCTAAAAGCATCATAATTTTACAAGTTTCTTCTGCAATATAATCTTTAAATATCATTAGAAAAAGAGTTCACAGGGAAAAAGCTACATCTGTGACTAAACAAAAAACTAATTTAATGCCTGTTCTGCATCTCATTACAAACTCAGGTGGCTCACTGAAATGATGCCTGTTTAGCACAAAGGGATCTTTGCAGCTTTGGAGCACAGATTTCCTCTTTTGTGTTTTACTGTTGTACAGATTGTTTCTGTAGTGTGTGGTACTGCAGCCTTTGAACCCAAAATACCTTGAATTTGAAAAATGTCTCATTGTAGTGTAGGTGCAGGATTTCAGTAGGCTCTCTGAACCCATGAAGGCCATTCTTTCTTCCAAAAAAAAAAAAATCCTGAAAAGTAATACTGCTGTACTTTCATTCTGATTTTTTTTTTCTTGTTGTGACCTGTTACAAAAGAGTACTGTAGCATATTAACATACTTCCCTCGTTAAGCATAAAATGGGCTAAAACTACTGCTGTGTTTTTAGCTCCTTTCCTAAGTGACATGGGGAGGGAGAACTTTCTACTGAAATTTAACTCCTGACGTGGTTTGTTACAGTGATTACTTCATTAAATTAGTGCCACGGAATTTTTTAATTGATATTTCTTCTCCTTCTTAGGTTGGGGGAATTAAAGACAAAGTCCTGGCAGCACACCGAGCTGGGCTGAAGAGAGTTATCATTCCTCAAAGAAATGAAAAAGATCTTGAAGAAATCGCAGTGAACGTACGACAAGATTTGACTTTTATCATGGCAAGCTGTCTAGATGAAGTTCTTAATGCAGCTTTTGATGGAGGATTTGCAGTTAAGCCTATAGTTGAGCATCTGAACAGTAAACTTTAAGCAGGCAGGCTGAGACCAATTCTGTATCAATAACAATCCTCTGTATGAATCAAGTGCAACTATGAGCTAATTCAATTGCATTAAAAAAAGCAAGTTTAAAAAGATTACTTCAGCAGTTAACAACCTGAAAAGCACCTTTTACCAGCATTTGCTGTGTTTTACTACCATAAGCAAAGAATCCTGAAAAAAAACAATTTCCTGTTAGATTTAATCATGAGAAAACTGAAGCTCTTGAGAAGGAATTCCTTAGCTTATCTGGCACATATGTATGTAAATGTCAACAAATGATTCCATCTTTGAAGAGGAGGCCCCTCCCCAAGAAGGACTAATCTGCAACAGACATACATTCAGATAGCACAAACTGCATAAAAGTGCAGCACAGCAAGAATCTAATAGGTGGACTTCCTACTGGAAAACAAACTGATTTTTTGCAAGAGTTGATTTCAGTAGGAAGTAACATTCCGTATGCTATGAAACAGCATCACAGAACAAATTCTGAAATCTAAAAAAAAACCCACATGCTTCACAGAATTACAGAGATGCAATATAGTCTAAATTAAATAATTAAGTCCTTTCAGCACTCACTTGCAGTCTGTAGCAAGGTCACCACACGCATCATTTTTCAAACCTAGCTACAGGCAGCAATTCCAGCTCCAGAAGAACCAAAATCCACCCATTCTTGCACAGGGAGGGAGAGCATTCACTAAAGTTCACATACACACAGTTGTACTTAGAGCACCAGAAATAGGTGGAGCCCACTTTATGCAAAAGCCTGGTACTGCCTTGGAGGGACAGAGCATATGTCCTCCTTTCTTACCTGACACAAATCAACTTGATTCTGGGATGCCTACATGCGGCATTTAGCCTATCGAAATTAAATCCATTCAAACAATGTCAAGAAAATAGTGGATCACTGAACTGCAATAGGTATTGCAATACTGCAGGTTACTTAAGATATCCCATCTCAATTGATAGCTTTGTCTCATCTTCCCTTGAATGCTGGTGAAGATAGAAACTTAAACTTGCATAATGTCAGGTCCTTGAGTTTTTTCAGTGTTCTATGCCAAGGTCAACCACAAGAGAAAATAGTATGACATTCTCTCATTGCTCATTCAGAAACAAACTCAAGTGTGCTTATGAAGTGCAAGTTGTAGTGGTGACAAGAGCCTATTACAGTAGCAGCTTATAAACCAAATATAATAGTTTGGTTTGCATTCATTTCTATAGCTAAAAAGCTGATTTACCTGAAACATCATAACACTGATAGTAGTAAATTCAGTGGCTATTTCTGCACCTGATTTGCAAAAGATTTTACAACTTTGGCAGAAGACTTCATCTAATAAAATGATAAAAATACTCCCTCTTTTGTTTCACTATTTTTAGAATTCTATTCTTAGTCACTCAGTAGCCCAATTCAACAACCATGGAGTCTCAGAATACTTACAAAATACTGGAACACAAAATCCATGAAGAGAGTACATGACAAAACACCAGAAAGGTACTGGTAATGTGACTAGTGTGCTACTTCATCTTTAATCAAAACAAAGGCAAGGGAACTCTTCACCAAACAATGCATGTCAAGTGACAATTCTGCAGTACTTTGCACTAGTGAGAAGACAGCCATGCACAGAATTCTAGTGCAGTGTAGGAAAAAACCTGCATGTGTGTGCAAGACAGCAAGGACTGCAAAAGGAAATATCCACAGGCAGTCTCCCTGTACAGCAGGGAGTTGCTCCAACACAAGCTATGCAATGAGTTCTGACTGCCACACCACTCCGCTGCACAAGTCTAGTCCACATGGACTTTTATCTGGAAGGCAAGGGGTTTAATGCCACTGTGAAGATACTAATAGGTATTTACTTACATCTTGTCACGTTCCTGCTTGTGGAGCTGACTCACTCATGTTACTTTGTTGAGATCATTTAACTAAAACTTCAGGATTACCCATTACACCAGTAAACACAGACACACTTCACTGCCTTTTCTTTTGCTTTCACTGAACAGTCAAGAGTAGTAACAATCTGCAGCAGCAAGCCAGAACAGGAAGGAACTTTAAAATTAATTTCAATATGTTAGGGATTATTCTCCTTTGCAACTGACAATTCAGTGGGAGTTAATATTAAACACGTGTCCCCCAGAATATAATATGCCCTAAGACAGCCAGAGCTTATCAGATGTAAAAAGCAAGCACTGGTAGCTCCCTTCCTCTAACCACACTATAAATTGCTACAGATAATTCTAACTATCCCACTAGTGCAATTCATACTTTAATCATAGCAGCTTTGAAAACATAACAGTTTAGGTGGCAATATGAACCACTTCACCAGCTTGTTTTAAAGCACTACTGCAAACAAGAAATGGAAAGAAACAGCAAAACTGAAGCTGAATACTAACACCTTTGTCATACTTTTTCCATTTAAGGCTTTTTTTAAAAAAGGCAATGAAAACAAAGCAAGATAGTGCTAGCAGGCACGTGCAAGATCTGCTGTATTTAATCTACTGAAGACAAAACTGAAACTTCCCAATACAGCAAAGTAAGAGTATTTTCTAAAATAAACAGCTGATATTAAGACAGTGGCAGGCTTCAACACACCATTTATTTCAGATAAGGTAGTAAACTGTACAGATTGCCATTATGCTTTCTTTTTTTTTTCATATGTAACAGAGTGTAGTTGACTTACCAGACTCTCAAACTCTTTAGAGGAGATCCACTGAATTAAGCTTCTAATAATTCTGGAAATCTGGGGCTAAGTGTAGTTTGTTTAATCATTCCATTTGAATGATTTAAAGTAAAATGTTTTACAGACTTTTTTTAAACACCAAATGGAGTTAATACCAGTTCACATTACAGTAAGTCAGCATACATTAATTATGCTATCGCATTTGGCAACAGGAAGAAAAGCGCCTGTCTGACCATACCAGTTAGCTTCTAAAGCTCATCACAAATGCAATTTTTGAAGTTCCTTTCAAAAGTACATTCTTTATCTTCAGCTCATTCTAGCCTAAATAAAAACACTGCAATCAGTGCAATGAGGTTTCAAGATTCACAGGGCTTTCTCGGACACACCAACAGCTGAACCATTCCAAGTACAAGCAGCAGCAGAGAACAGTCTTACACAACTTGTGTGCTTATGCAGACCTGTTACTCTCTAATTGAGAGTTTCACACAGTAAAGTGTTCAACAGGTTCTTAGCCAGATTTTTGTAACAAAACTGTAGAGCTGAAAAATTGGCTAGCCTTGGCAAGCAGTTCAAGCCACCCATTCACAAGTGAACAAAGTCACATGGCAAGTCAGTGTAGTCCTCTAAAAATATTTGGAAGTATTTAGCCATGTTTCTGTCACATCAGAAGACAAACCTAAGGTAAATACAGACAAGCTTCATTAGGTGAGAATAATTACTGAATTTTAGAAGACTGCAAAGAATTAGTTGTGTATTCCTACAGAAAATGCTGGACTGCAGGAATTTTTGAAGTGTTTATCTACTGTCACAAGGTACTGGACAAGGACATCTTTTAAATTAAAATCTGTGCACAGTTCCAACAGCCTAAATATAAATATAATCAAGCTTTAAATGAAACTTCTATATAAAGACAACTATTGTGGTAGCATTTTTTTAATCCAACATGATGGATATTTTATTCCTTACCTGTAGAGCTACTTACCTCATCATGCATCAAAATAGTAAGTTGTCTTAATAGCTCAACTTCTGACAAGAATGTTAAGATGGTGCACAGTAGATAAATTGTATTTTAATATTACAAATGTAGTTAATAGCCAGACCACCTCCACAAACATGTCTACTACTACTACGCTTGACAGATTTCTTTCAAATAGCTCGAGATAAACTGCTTTTCACTTTACTCTTTTTCTGTCTCTAGGTCTGTGTTTCATAACACAAATACCAGACACATTCATGGCTAAAGTTTTCACATGCGGGCAGTCTGTAGAAAGCCCAGTACCCTTCCACAGCCACTGTGGCTGGTGAGTCACACCTCTAAAAGATGATTTGCATTGTATCATGTCATGAAAATGATATACAAAAATCTGTTCACAACAGTTACTTCAGTAGCAACCAAAAGACATAAAGACAAAAAAACTGAGCAAGAGTATCAACACATCAAACTTTGAGCTAAAGCAAAAAGCCAAAGTTGTGCATTTTGTTTAATTTGCCAGGTATTCTTTTAATGACAGATGTAAAAGACTGAAAACATCTCATTCTGACTGCCTTCTTAAAAAAGGAAAAAAAAAAAAGGTCTGCTTTTAGAATTACAAACAGTGTGTAAGACAACAGCTTCTTTGTACTGCAAAACCAACAAATACAAGGATGCAATAAAGTTTCTAAGCATCTCTAAATTTGAAACGTGAAATACTTTATCGCAGAAAATTCTTAGTAGTTGTTTGTTTTTGTTCAAAGTTAACTCAAAGTACAACAACATCTAGACCTGTTTTAAAAGGAGCTTTCTTTCCCGATCTTTGAACATAAGCACTCCTTTCGAGTTCAATACATTCACAAAATAGCTAAATTAAGAACAGTATCACCAATGAATTGACTACTGGAAAGAGACAAAATTTACCAAACATACAGAAATAGAAGATTTACCATAGCAATTATGCATATCAAAAGATGACACCTGTAATTAATTTAAAAAAGATACAAAAAAGAGAAAAACCTGAATTACAGAAAAGAAAGTCATATTTATTTAATGAAAAACTAGAAGTTAATAAAAATTAGCAAATACACAAAAAATATACACAAACAGCAGCAATACTATGTAGTGACTTACAAAGAGGGGGTGAGGGGAGAGGAGGGGAAACAGCGGCCAGAGACCAGACTGCTCCACATGGCTTGTCAGTCAAAAGGGGTAGGAAAAAAAACACAAACGAAAACACGAAACAGTATCCTTTTCAACAGTACAATCAATCTACAAACAAGTTTTTAGAATTATTTTACAACATTTCCTGTAGAATCAATACAAAAGATGCCCAGTTTGGGTGTATATATATTTTCAGTGGTTTATTGTTGACTTTTTAAATATATTAGTGTTACTACATGCAACTGCTTCCTGTAATTTAACAGCCTTTCCTTTTGTTTACCTTCATTTGTCTACTCTCTGTCTACCAAATAATTTGTCTGACAGTCAAAGATGGTTACCCTACTTTCTGCTAAATTAAATGCAAGGGTTTCAACACTGGCCTGAAGAGGTTTGATTGCCATTTCAACACATGGATATAGTTACGTTGATGCCTAAATTGCCATTTTCTGCAAAGAGCTGTGCGATGCTGGTGTCAAAGACTAGGCAGTCACTATTCATAATGGCTGTTGCAATTCCCTCATGTATAGATCGAGGAGTTGCTTCCCAAGTCAATCGCCGCCTATGACCATTTAACTCAAGTCGATAAGCAAAGTTTTCAGCTTGCTTGCGTGTTCCTATCAGCTGTACAATCGCAAAGAACTGCTGGTGACCATCATATTTTTCCTGTTTCTCCAATACTAACATGAAATGAAAGCCAAAACAAGACTGCATCATAACCCAGTCAACAGCACCAGGAAGATTAATGTCTGTAGCAAGGAACACTATATCTTCTCCCTGAAGTGTTGTAATTGACTTATGTTGATGCATCAGATGTGGCATTACAGCATCCAGAGAACCTTGCCATTTACATGAAGCACCAGGACACGGACAGGAATAAGGCCTAAACTCACACAGCTCCTCATGGTCTGCTTTTTCTGTGTGTGGCAAAGTTATCTCACATCCGGAAGAGGCATATTTACATGGGAATAGTACAGAATTGGCAACTTTCTCCATAGCCAGGTTACGAATGGAGCCCAGCGGGCCTCGGCAAGTTGGACAGCACGTAAGTTTGGGGCGACAGTTGCTGCAAACAAGGTGACCGCTCTGACACTGAAGAATTGGTGGCAGCACATAGTCAAAACACACAGGGCACTCAAAGAGACTAGCCAAGTCATTATTGGAAGCTGTAGTGCCAGTCAGTGCGGGCACCCTCTGTGATGGCGTACACTTTGAAGTACCTGTAGGTAGTGCTGTAGCAGTCTGACGGCTCATTTCTGTAACACAAGAGAGAAAAAAGAATGAGTATCTACACATTTTCCTCTGATTTACAAAAGCTTCAAAAGGAAACAAAAGCAAAGAACCTATTTAATGCAAACTACAGAGACCTCACAAGTAGTTATCAGCTGTATGCAATACAGACACTTGTGTGACATAAATTTAACAAGTGAAGAAGTTCTGCTAGTTATTATGAAGACCAATTTCCCTACTGAAAGCTGCAAGGGGTGGGGAGTTAGCAGGGAGCAAAGATATGCTAAAAATGTAACCAAAGTCCTCACAGGAGTTTGTTGTTGGGTCGATTTTTTTTATTGCATCTACAAAAGACTCCGCGTAGATCACTTGTGTATAGCAACTGAGAGCATTATGGGACAATTCTAGGGCTGAATTTCAAGTTGTTATGTGTTTAGTGAAAGTAGCCATTTTAAATGAAAAAAAAAAAGTTCTGGATATAATCTCAAGTAATCATGTTTACCATATAATTTCTTTTAAAAGTTGAAAAAGAGTAGCAAATGAGTATATAGCGAAGGCAGTTAACTACTACACTGCTTTTTACCTCGGATGAGAAAGTAACTCTTCTTTATTATTACTGTTACGCAGGCCTAGTGCTTCTAATCGCTTGTGAGGATACCAGGAGGGGGAAAAAAAAACCACAAAGGCAGCAATTATTTCAATTATTTTCTTGAATTTCCCAAGTAAGAAATTTGAAAGATGGAATTTGAGAATTTTAATGCAAGTACTCAAATGTTTCCAGTAACCTGAAAATGCACTGTTTATGTTTTAGATTCAGTGGAGTTTAAAATGTCCCCAGATAAAAGTTAACAGCTGTCTAACCAAACAGCTTGCTCAAGCATTCCACAGATGCTGTAAAAGCACTGTATTTCATAACATGTTATGGGTTCTACACTTTTTCCTGCACTCCCTAACTCTCCTCCTTCTTGGGAAAGGAGGGAGGAAGGGGAAAGAACTGTAGCTTCACAGGTTAAGAAAAGTTAAGTAAAATGCTGTCCAAAATTGGTTTCCAGTACACAGTAAAATTCTCAACCACCATAAGTGCTTCTCTGCAAGTATACCAGTTCTGTATCTGTCGTGTAAGTAGAAAGCTCTCAAAATAAACCTCATTTTTAATCTCCTTGCTATTTGACATGGGAATATTAGGCAATAGGCAAGCTTCCCATATTTAGCATCATCTCACCCACAAACTTACTCACACTTGGACTAGCTGTCTCAAAGCAGCATACTGTGCGTGCTTTTGCAAGACGTGCACTGTTCAGGGCATGAAATTAACGAACTAAGAGATTCCAACATACAAAATAATTTATCCCTTGACATTCAGAAAGCAATTGCAGACAGCCAAGTTCAACACCATAAAGGGAAGTACCTCTCCCCAGTCCTTAGCTAGAACAGCATGTGTCTAAGATTCAGTATCCAGTCACTGATTTTGAGTCTTGCATGCCCAGTAAGAGCATCATCTCACTCCTTCAAAGTATCTTCAAATCTCAGGCTTGTTGGACTAGAAATACCCAATTCCATTTTCAGAAAAACAAAACAAACCCAGACAGTGGTTTTCAATGCTGGGCCTTAAATGATACTGCAGAGACGTGACAGGAATGCTAGTTATCTTTTGGGCTTATTTTCATACTACATAAGGTGAACTTCCATTTGATTTATCAGATACATCTTCACCAGCTTGTCATGAGGAGGTTCAAATGCAGAGGTCTCTGTGACAACTGAGCCCTGCTGCTTTTCCTTCTCGGCTCCTATAGGTGGGAGGCTTATGATGGCACACCACAGTCTTGTGTCCCCAGAACAAATGATACACAGAGGCTAATGTACAGCGGAGAGCACATTCTAGTCATGCTGACTGCTTGAAAGGAACTCAGAATTTTGTAACACACACGTTCTTATAAAATTCTCTTCAAATACTGTAAACACACACACAATTCAAGAAAGTTTGTGTGTGCTTCATCTTACCTGAGCCTACACATCCTGATCCAGGGATCCCCTGTAACCCACAGATAACTGGTGAAACCACTGTGTTACACCAGTTCCCTAGGCAGTCTGACAAGCTGAGCGAGCTCTGGTTTCATTAATTAACACCCCTCAGAACCCATTCAACAGCTAAATGAAGCGACCTACAAACTTCGCAGAAGTCTTTATGCACAGATATATTTCCCACTTAAGCTTTCTATGCTACGAAGTACTAGAGACCAGAACTGTGCAGCTCTGTTTTATCTCTGTTTCTGCATGTACCAGCCTTTACACACACCTTTTACAACTGAAGACCATCCAAATAAGCATGGAATGAAAACAAGCACAAATCTGTGAACCATACCATGGAGCTTAGCACATAAGGAAGAAACTGGATAAACCTATAAACTGTAATTTACCAAGCCTAAACTTGCCCAAAGCCTAAGATTTCATCACTCTTGTTAGCATGGAGGTGTACATGAATCATGATAAAAAAGTCACAGAAGTTATTTTTTTATAGTTATCTTAAAAACTAATAGTCACAAGTAAAAGTGTTATCAGTGTGCTAGAGTGTCAAGTAATGTCATGCAATGCATTGTAAAACAACTACAGAACTAGAAACAAAGTTTAAAGCTATTTTTAGGTACAGAAACTCCATTTCATGGAATGTTTGTTATTATATTCATGTTCACAGAATAAGTCTGTAAGCAACAGTGACAAACCATGGTACTGTACTCTGCGTGTCATCTTCAGAGGCCCTGTTCAATCTTTGAATAGCTTGTAGGACCCAAATTTGAAAAACCGTATCCAATACAAAGAGTGAAGAGGGATTTTTTTATTTTAGCTTTTCCTAGTTCTAAATCAAGAAAACCTCTGTCCTTGATGACATGGGCAGGCACCGACCTGTAGATCAAACCACTCTCAACAACTTTCTGGGCAAGTGTAAAATGCATATGCTTATCTAGATCTCCCGAGGGATGGAATTCACAGTTCCTACAAAAGCAGCTCAGAGCACCTGGCATAACGCAATTCACTACCTTTCCCCTTGCAGGTTTCAGTTCCCGGCAAGCACGAACACAAGACTCCCTTCCACGCATAGAGAAAGCTGGAGGCAGATCTCCCCGTCATGGGGAGTGAAGGAGCTCATGGCGTTTCACCGCACCAGAGCTGTGCTCAGAGCAGCGGCTCCTCCCGGTTGAGAGCAGCCCGCCGAGTGCAGCCCGCAGAGCGGCCGGGGGACCCGGCCCCCGGTGAATGCCCCAGCGATTTCCTACGGGACCCTGCGCTGCACGTTACTGTTACCGCTTCNGGCTGCTCGCGGCGGGCCCCGCCTCGCCGCTGCCCCGGGCCGCGCAGGGGAGGGCGCGGCAGTCCCGCTTGGGCACAGCGCGGGCGGCTCCAGGCGGCCAGCCGCACGGAGGGTCAGCCGCGGCCCCGGGGAACTGATCCTTTCTCTCTGACTGACAGCATGTCGGCCCCCGGACAACCACCCCGAAGAGCGCCTTCCGGCCTTCAAACACCACGTCGCTCCGTTTCCTGCAGGCTCAGAGGGAAGCTTGCCTGCGCTCACAGCTCTCTTCACGTGTCAGCCCAGCGTCATGTGGAACAGCAGCAGTACGTGCTTCACACGTGTCACAGCCCCTTCTTGTTCTGATGCTCACAGACTGACAGACCCAATCACCTTCCCTAAGTATCTGGTTTTAAAAGCTATAGATTCTACTCAGAACTTCTGCAATACATGAACCATGAATTTAACTTCCTGCTCTTGCTTTTCCAAGAATACTGTTCAAATTGGCATTTTCCCCTGTGAATCTCTAAATTACCTGTGCTACAGGAATTTTCTCCCTTTGTATAAAGATTATTGTTAAGCAAAAGTGTAATAATATCAAGGAAACGACCAACGGAACAGATTTGAAACGATGTGCCGTATTTTAATATCCACATGGACTAATAAGAAAGTAGAACCATTTAAGGAATTGGAAGTATGATGCATGTGCCTCGCTCAGAACAGCTTAGACATTACAGAATACAGATGTAATGATCATAGTATCATGGAAGTATAAATTCAGAGGCAACAGAAGAACACACTGCAATAAATTGTTCTGGTTGCATAAAAAGTAAGGCTACAGTATCTGAGTAAACAAACAAACAAAATCTTTAAAAATGCTCTCCCATGATTTACAATTCAAGTCCTGTTCGAGGAAGATTGTGGAAGCTTGTATCAGGTATTATAATGTACTAGTAACAGCCAACTACCATTAACAACCAACTACTAACTCGGTCTAAGGAGTGCTTCAACTTCACCCCAAAATGTGCAATATACAACATTAGTTAAAAGTCAATGACATTTCCCAAGGAAACAAGAGCTGAAGAAAACCAGCACAGAAACGTCTTTTGAGAAACTGACATGTGCTCTGAAGTGCCTGAAACATACCCTATGCTTTTCTCTTCTGCAGATAAGCAGACGCCCCCCAAAGCAAGTCAGGAGCCTCTGAACAGGTAACCAATGCTGAACATGCTCTTTACTACGCTGTGATACAACTTGCAATGCCTTTAAAACACCAGATGGGTAAAAGAATAGTGAGAACCAGAGACGCAATGAATTCACTGTTTAAAACAGCTCAGCTGAGGTGCAGACATAAGGAAAGCAGTTTCAGGATAAGTTCAAAAAGCTGATGTACCTCAGATGCCACTGAATGAACAGCAGCAGATAGAAATAGATCGAAAAACACTTTCAGCTTCTCATCTTTCAAAGGTGTTAGCTTCAGATATCATTCCTGAAATCACATCTCCTACATTTCACTGAAATATGGGGCAGCTCTGACAAATTCAAGTTAACACCATCCACTTTTCCAAAGTCTTCTAACAAACAGATTAGACTTGGGTTTGACATTTTAATTTGCTTTTGAGAGGGCAACTGAATGTTAGAGTTGGGTGGGGGGGGAGGACAAGGAAAAAAGCCTGAACACTTCTGTATACTCATTTAACAGCTAGAAGGGGAAAAAAGTCTCATTATATGGTGTGAAAGAGACACAAAGCGAAAAAAAAAAGCCTTATCACAAATGTCTGTATGTGATGTAATAAAACCTACATGAACTGTTGAAAATCCTCATTCAACAGTGCAAATAAGAACTTAAAATACAGAAAGATTAGCCAATATCGTCAGATGTTTGTACAATTCAGTATCAGTAATTTCTGTAAATATTATAAACTACAAAATATAATCAACTGAAGATTCTAGTGAGTCACCAAAATTTCTTAAAGAAGGTTTCATGAATGCAACAGAAAAAAAGGGTATACATTTAGAAAGGAGAGGGGGGTTGGGAGAGGTGTTTGCACACTCTAATATATGAAGTACACAATATTGTGGCCAAAAAACGGGAACTGTCACCAGTATAGAAGTGCCAAGTGAACATTACCTAGAGAATGAAGGTAATTAAAAAGCAAACTTTGTCCCAATTTAAAAGGAGCACCACTGTACTTTAAGTAGGGAACCTTCTTCCAGTTCTAAAAATAACATTAGATTAATTTTATATTAAAAACTCTCTAAGAGTTTTGTACCATAGCTGCACAATTTATCAGAAATCTTAAAACTGCTGAGAACAGGAGCACTATAGAAAAACCGTATTTTCAGCAACATGTACTTACTACTTCTTAAATTAATTTTCCAAGTATCTACCTCCTCTGTCCTGTCTTGCACTCAATCATCAATGTACAGCAAAGAAGATGGGAGAAAGGTTTTAGCAGGCTCTGATGAATGTATATTACCCTCACCATCACCAAACCCACACTTCAGCAAACACATGTAACGTTTAATGTACTATGCACAAGTGGCTCACAGAACAGCTTGTAAATGATTGCTATTTTAAATAGTATGCGTAATTTATTTTTTAATTGTAAAAGACATTCCAGAGCTTGACGTTTTCCTAATATCTCCCAAAAGATCACAAAGGCCTGGCATATTTAATACCAAATGCATATCTTCTTTGCTTCTGCAAATTCAACAATGTTTGACAGAGAAATGTACATCTCTGCTTATCTGCAGCCTCTGTACCTACTGGCTTACTTCAAAACTTTTAGATGACACTTCAAGATATAGAATATTAATTGACTGTAATGCAATTTAGTGTTTATACATTGTTTTCTGTTAATGAATTATGAGCTTTTTTCCAACCTCTCCAGACTCTGTTTTCATAAGATCACATTCTATTTGTTATTTTAGACACTTCAGGGCTTCTCTTTTCCTGCATACTAGGCAAAAGCCAGAGCAATCTAATGTCAGAGTACTGTAACACAAGACAAAGTAAGTTACAAAATTGAGGCAAATCTCCTGATTATGTAGTTTTCCAAGATATCGTTTGTCCAGGTCATCTTGTTTTCACACAAAATTACAAATTTCCACTACCCTGTAGTGACCCAGCCCTCCTGAAATTGCACTACCAATCCCTCTTTCCAACCATCAGCACAGGAAATTCCAACAGATTTATATAATCATGGGATCAGACATCCTTTTTACAGACACCTCTGCAGCAAACTACCAGACCTCAACATTCAATGTTTCTGATGCTACCACACATGTTGTCTTTCGCACAGTATAATCACCATTAATACTGGGCAGTCCAGATCTTCTCTGACCTCCACACATGCCATGTGGCAGACACAGCACTGTGTAAACACAAACAGTATTATTATGCCCATCAAATTATGGTGACCTGTTGAGCCTTAGCTAGTACTGTAATCTCTACTATTAACTACTTCTCCCCAGGAGACGTTTTGATTTATTTTCTAGCTATTGAAGATTTTCTCTCCAATGACATTGTAACATAAAATTAAGAAGGAATAGTCCTACAGAAAATACAAAACAACCACATTAAAAAGCCACATTGGCAAGCAACTACTACCACGACTGTAGCATTTCTTTTTAAATGAAACAAAGAACAACATTTATTTTAAAAAGTGAATAACCCATACTCTATAGCCAACCAGAATTTTCTATATTCTAAAGAATCAAGCTGGAATATTGAAATACACTGCTACAATACTCTAGCCTTGCAAAGAGTAACAAGCTGAGGAAAAAAGTTCAAAGAAAAACACCTTACTTAAAAACTTCATTCAAATTTCTTCAAATTTCATTCTAGAAAGAAAATCATACATTTCTGATCAACAGCAAAAATCAGAGTTCAGACCAATCTGTGTTATATAAGCAGCTTTTATATGTCTTAGAATTAATCATAGCATTCAATAAGAAAATAGGTTTCTTTGTAAGTTCAGATCAAAACAGAATGTTTACCTCCCCCATCTCTTGAGCTTGGACAGAAAGAAAGTAGCAGAGAAAGCAAAGCTAGAGAAACTACCAAGGGCATTCCTGAAAACTAAAGCTACACTAAAAGCAATTTCTCAAAAGCTACCACTAGAAAAAGAAACTGCAGCAATACATTCAACAAACTGGCATCACCAACAACAGCAAAAAACCAGTATTTTATGATCTACTGTAATAAAGATTTAAGTTCAAACTAGCTAGTGAAATGACCTTTTTCTATTATATATAATCAAATAAAAATACAGAGAAAAAGAATCACTTATCACACAAAAATTAAAACCAACCGCTTTCATTAAAAAGACCACGAACAACTTCCAAAGTGGACGTCACCATATTTCTCCTTTTTAGAAGCAAGCACTTAACTTATCTCACTGACACTGTCAAATCTCACTGTTCTTGAAGCAAATTATGATAAAATCCTTCTCCTTTCTCTGTTCAGTAGCTCTGAGTGCTCAGTACCAGTATAGGTAGTCAGTCAAAGGACAGAGCCTTCCTTAGCATAGGACACCTGAACCTCCAGCGCACCTACAAATGGAACCTATAGCATGATAATCTATGGTATGAACAGCAGCTGTCCCACACTAACCTTCTCAGATACTAAACTAAACATGTCTTTCTGCAGCCTGCCATAGTTTGAGCACAGTAAAGCCGAGATACATTGGTACAGGTTTCAAAATAAAGATGGCAAAGCCCACAGAATCTAACAAAAACTTCATATGAAAATACAGACTTTATGAAATTTTATTTTTTAGTAATATCTATTTTCACTGTACACAAAACACACTGAACTGAGTTGTATCAGGATCATCTTCCATCAGTAAGTCGGCCCAGTAATTTCTGTAAACACAGGTAGAAAGTTACCTCTTGAGTTCCAGACATAGAATTCTGCAATAAAAAGCAAGACAGGTATACAGGAAGATCAGCTAACAGACAGAAATGCAAGTCGTTTTTTCATTCTGTAATATATACTACCACTCAGAAGTATCTGAAGCAGGAAGCACTTAATTCTGTTATAGAAGATATCACAGATGGGGTCTGTATACAATCACAAGCTATTAGCAAAAATGAAATAATTAAAAAACTCCTCCCTCTAAATGTTAACAGCACATCCCACTGAATGTGACAATTTGGGGACTATGCTTCTTTCCTCAGTCCGATTTTGCAAAAACTTCTTCACTGTATACTGTAACTGCTCTGCAATATTGCATCACCATTTCTGTGTCTGTGGCAGACACAGGGAAGAGGGTGTGGCATGGAAATACCTACCTTAATTCAATAAGCCTAAACTACAAGAAGTACCTGCACTTTGATGTGTCTCCATGTATTTCTGCGATAACTATTTAAATTCAAATTCAAGACCTGTTTTATATTCATTTTTTTCTGCATTACTAAATAGCACCAGGGAGCAGACCATCAAAATAACTAGATCAAGGATGACCTGGCCTATAAAACTGATTGATCAGGACACAGAAAGCCACTCTGTAAGTCTGGACAAGATTACGTATGTTAATTATGTTTATAAAGATCACTCCACCTTGTGCACTGCTTGAGCTCACATTAATTTCCATCTTAAACAGTAATTTATACTTGTAATCCTTAATTTGTTCTGCATTCCTAGACACAGTCCTGATGACAGCAGAACTCTGTGAAGAATGGCATTCTGACCTGTGAAGAGCCAACAGGTAGGGGAGGGCTTTGGAGCACTCAGATATTGACTCTGGAGTACAGATCCTGGTGCCCCAAGGTATATCAAACATAACATCAACACATAAATACATCACAAAAGCACTGATTCTAGAAGACTAACTTCTGACTCATCTGAAGTTACTATTTTTTTTATCATTTCAGTGAAGATTTTTTACAAGTTTGGATTTTCAGATTTTTTGCTTTTTTGTTTTGGGGTTGCATTTTTTGTGTGTTTGTGTTTTCTTTGTGTTTTGTTTTGTTTTCATATCCAGATATTTAATTTTCAAAAGAACTAACATTTAGAAGAATGTCAGATTAAGATAATGTCTTTATTTTATCACATGCACAACACAAAGAAAATAAAACTCACAACATTTTCATGGAATGGTTTGGGTTGGAAGAGACCTTAAAGATCATCTAGTTCCAAACCCTTGATATGGACAGGAACACCTTCCACCAGATCGGGTTGCTCTAATCCCCATCCAATCTTACCTTAAACACTTCCAACAAGGGGACATCCCTTGTGTCTCTGGGCAACCTGTTTCAGCGCTTCACCACCCTCACAGTGAAGAACTTCTTCCTAATATCTAATGTACATCTAACCTCTTTCAGTTTAAAACTGTGACCACTCCTCCTATCACTGCACTCTCTGATAAAGAGTCCTCCCTCCCCATCTTTTCTGCAGGCTCCCTTTAAGTACTGGAAAGCTGCTGTAAGGTCTCCCAGGAGATTTTAGGTATACAAGGTCAAACCTGTATTTTTTAAATGGACATTTTTACATTTTGGAATTAACATTTTTCCTACTATGGTTATGTAATTCAAACACGAAAATGTAAGATGGGACACAGGTTTGTTCTGTTGATATACCACAGGTTAAAAAAAAAGTGTGCTGACATTACTTACACTGTAACAAATACAATAGCAAAAGAAGTGCAAAAGCACAATGGTATTTTCACATTTCTGGTCGTTCCAAACTTTTCAGTATTTCATTTCTTGAAACGCTCCTCTTCTATGTCTTTTGTTTCTAGCACCCATTCTTTAAAGTAAATATGCCTCTACTGAGACCAATACAGTTTACTTAAGCGACTTAAATTCTGCAGGATTGTTGAACAAAGATTTAACTGTCACTATTAAAAATATTTTTTAAAATTATTATTACAATGTTATATGAGTTCTCATACTATATGAATTCTCATACGTGGCTACTGACAACTTCACTGTAGCCACACTCCTGTACAATGTTAACAGCTCTACTGCTTTTCATCAAAATATCAATTATAGAACATGGCCTCATCTCACAAATAAGACCACTCTTCCAGCAAACATTATCAAGCTGAGGCACAGCAAACTGAAATGGGTTGAACTGCTAATTGCACAGACCACCCTGTTACATGAAATGATTGAATATTCTTTGCAGCCTTAAATGAAACAAGAAAAAGATAATTGCAGCACAGTATTAGTGGTACTAGAGCAGTAGTCTGTGGCATAGCAGACCTGGGTTTAGCTCTGTCACATGCTTCTGAGTCACCACAGGCAAGTACTTCCCTGCTTTTTTACAGATTTTGAAATACCTTAAGCAGCTGTGAGTCTTGGACATCAATGCAAAAGGGAATTAATTAACTTGGTTAGTATACTAAATGAACTCCATAAACCCTATTCGAATTTACTTCAGGTTAGTAATAACTAAATTTCATTACACACTAAAGGGCACTATGTTAAATTATTCAACATTTCAGTCTTCATAGTCAGGCACAGTCAAACTTCAATCACTGTTTACTTCCCAGTTCCTGTTCACATAGATAACTGACCTCTATTCACTCCAATAGCTTGTACATCAACTAGACAGATTAAGGCAGACAGTGGCAACACCCTTCTCACTAATTCTACTGTTTCTAATCTGAAGGTCTCCTTCTGAGACATCCATTCCACACTGACATTTTATGGAAAGCAAATGATGTAACTTTTCTTTAAGCAAACCCTAGTATTAAAAAAAAAAAAAAACAAAAACAAACTCAACCCCAAACCTCAGCTTTCTTTGTGAAGATCCAACCACACAGCTTTTAAAGCAACTCAAATTCAGTAAAAAAATTGGTCTCAGGCAAGAGAATTATATGCTCCTTTTTTGCCATTAACTTCTAAGCAGGTGTATCTCAAATGCTAAGTAAAATGCACTCACTATTTCAGTGGTTTCTATTGCTTGGGAAGTGCTTCATGGCATACAAAATTAAAAAGCAGCCATAATCACTCTAAAGTCAGGCTTGTCTCTGCATTGTAAAATAAAACACAAGATAGTATAAATTATTTGGAAATTACAAGGATAGATATATTTTTTCTGTTACTTCATGATCCCTTCATGAGCATATTCTAAATTCAACACCTATCACTGTCCTCCTTTACAAAATACTGTCCTCTCTTCTGTTATGTAGCTAAATTAAGATTTGGACCTATGTCGAAGTACATATCTCAAACATCAAATCCTAAGAATAACTCACTACCTACAGTGTAACTGTAAAGTTCAGTACTTTTTTAGCCACCTTCTCTTTATACAGGACTGTTACAGTGGAAGACAGCCATTCAAAAAAAGTAGAGTTCCATAGGCAACCCCCTAAGCCTAATGCATTATTAAGGAAAGGTCTTAAAACATAATTCTTTTCCACACACCCAGCTCCTTTAATAGGTAAGCACCTGTAAGTCCATGGAAGAATTGTGATTGTACACTTGATGTTAAAAATAAAGCTGTTCAGCACAACAGCTGGTTTCAATATGCATAAAACTGCTCTTTAAATTACTGGTTCACAGGTGCTGATATTTTAAAAGAATGTTTGTCACTATTTCTATTATGGAATATATACTTTTTATTTGTAACATTTCCTTTCCCCAATCACACCTGTGCAACCAGTCTTCAAATTACATCCTTAACATACTTGCACAATCACACAGATATCAACCACATATCTTCATGCATAAGAGGGGAAAAAATTACTGTGAATGAAAGTAATTTTGTAATTCTAATAATTTTATAATTACACATGGGCACGTATTTCAAAATAAGCATTCGGGAACTAAACGATCAGTTGATCAGAGTACTTCTACAGTTTTTACAGGAAAACAACTGCAAATAAGAAAAGAAACAAGATTTGAGGCTCATGCAGGCAAAGTTTACATGGATTTAAAAACTAAGTAGTTAAACAGAAGAAGCTTATCTTGTACAATTTAAAGTGGGATTATGTATGTGTAA
Source organism: Eubucco bourcierii (assembly GCA_013396675.1). Classification (NCBI taxonomy): domain Eukaryota; kingdom Metazoa; phylum Chordata; class Aves; order Piciformes; family Ramphastidae; genus Eubucco; species Eubucco bourcierii. Next base: position 134,533 of record VWZE01016313.1, on the reverse strand, counting down.
ACATAACAATATAGAAGTATGTTTCAAAATATGACTTCCAAAATGACATTAGGTAATAAAAGAAGCTTAAAATATCTGATCATAAGACTACAGCAAATTCCAAGTCCTATGTCTTGTCAAAACATTACAAGACATAGTAAAACAAAATCAATTTCAGAGATCTCTTGGTTCTAGGCTGATGCAGAGGTACAGTCACTTTTCAAAGAGAAAGTAGTAAAGTTACGTGTTTCAAAGTTATATATTTTAATAGCATTTTAAGAACTGCTCAGTTGCAGGATTTCTTACAAGTTTTGGCATACCATGACAAACAACTGAAGAAAATGGGTCATCTAGTAGCGCAAAGAATGATCCACTTAATACAGGCTCCACAACTCAAGACACAAACACACACACACACTCTCAGAGTGCACCTTCACCCTCTGTACAACTAAAAGCAAGCTGCCATCAAAAATGAATGGTTGTGCTGCCTGTCCTTTACCTATTAGTTTTGTATTTCTTTAAGGTAATGCATTCAGCCAGATCAGTCTTGCACAACTACAAGAGTGCTTACAGGAGCACACCAGAAAGACACTAAAACCAAACTTGCAATGGAGGGTGAGACCATTCCTTCTTAGCTTTAAACTTTCACTTACACTGATGCCAAGCACACCCACAATGACAGAAGATGACATCTCTTGCAGCAACATTGGCTTTTACATTATCATTCAAGCTGCTTTGGGAAGTGAACCAGGTAATAGCTACCCACTCCTCACAGGCTATTAGTTTTCGACTCTTGAAACTATAATTGGTCCATTTCACATTGGTGACAACAACAGGACAAGTTATCACAGGCAGCCTGAACAGAAACTCTTTAGCTACTGCAGAATTGTACTCTGGATGTGCTACAGCTTGTGCAGTGTTACTTCTATTATTCCTTCTTTCCTAACACTAATGTGCGAACAGCAACTAACCCAATTTTAGAAATAATGGTAAATGACTTAAGAACATGACACAGGAAAAACAAATTTTTCAAACTCACTTGAAACAAGTACCTACATCACATTTCAACATAAAGTAATGTGTATTAAGATCTACAAAACAGAACTTAGAAACCTGGTATTTCAGTTGCTTTCCCCTTGCATAATGTAGAAGATATAAATCATTCACTCATGAAAGATCTGTAATACAGAGTAAACAAACAAATAAGCCTTTTAATATACCTACACTTCTAAACTAGACACTAGCTCTAGCAATTCTTATGTAAAGGAATTTGTTTTCAAGCTTTTGCTCCTCTAATTTCACACTAGATGGCTTGAAAATTTCACACTAAATTGTTTAAAATACTTCCTCCAGTTAAAACCTTTCAGCTTTTTGACAAACTGTATGTTAGTAAAATTTAGCATACAATTTTCATTCATGTATAGTTTTCCTTCGACATATTTCATCTGAACATAAATTTGAAGGTAACTTTAAAAGTGTATAATTCTGAACACTCCTCCTTGACAACATTCAAAAAAACCCAAACACTGAAAAGCCACTGTGGTCTTCTATCAAAGATTAAATGAATTTTTGCTCTCTTTAGTACTATAGCCAAGAACTGTAGGAAAGACTTGATACCACACAAACCAAAGCTCAAAGAATTGCCATCTCACTTTAAAGCAGCCAATGGCTAATTCTTTAAGCATCAAAAGTTATTACTACAGTCTCCTTGTTTTTCTTCATGTGTCAGCAAGGTCATCAATTGTTAAAAGAGAAGATACAAATCTGTTTCTAGATAAGGCAAACAAAAAAGAAAATGGTCAACAACTGTCTGTAGATTAATTTGCTGCTCTTTTTACACCAATTTTCCTGTAGGAACATATTCACAGTGAGTTTTTAAAACTCATTTCCAGATGCAAAAGAACAATACAATCCTCAGCATTCACATATTTTACTTCCCCTCTGAAAGCCAGCCTCAGCTTCCATACTGAAAGTCAAAAAAGTCAAAATCAGAAGTGCACCATTTGGTTAACTGTAATTATCTAGGACTTCATTTGATTAAAATACTGTGGCATTAGTAACCAAATCTCTCATTATTCCTATGATAACACAAAGAATCACCATGTTATAGGTTAACTCAAACACTCAAATAAGTATATATTTGTATTAGTTGTCCAGGGCAATATGGAAACATAGTACATACATAGTCTGGACTAGAACTAGAAAAATGTATACATATACTAAGCTTGGCATAATATATAAATATATTAATGAGGAGTTAATGTAAAATTTTGTCTTCTTTCTTTGCCTAGTATAATTAACAGCTAAATACTATATAGCATGGCATAGAACAACCCTGTGTTGGTGACTTGGAAAGACTTTTGCTATATACAATTAAGCACTAATAGGAAAAACTCAGAAAAAGCTGCAGTAACATCTTACAATGACAGCAGTATTTATGCCCATCTCTCCATTGTCAGCCCATGATGGCCATTTTTACCATGACATAGTATATTTAAGACATGAATGATATGTACACTGTGAAAAAGAGCAAATCGCTTATGACAAATTTTCTAATCAATGAAGAAAATCATTTTAAGCTACAGATACCCCTATCTATTGTGCATTTCTGTTGAGTCAAAATAAGTATTTCTTACTATTCTTTTTTAATTACAACTGTTTTTCACTTTTCTTAATACTGATTTTCCTTTAAAAAACAATGCAATGAGAAAGAAAAAAATCCACTAAAACTGCTTTCCTTATCTGCAGTGTTCATGGTTTAAGACTAAGCTTCAGAGAAGCGATCTTAAGCTTTAGGCCCTCAGTTATGGTTAACAAAAACTAGATCTTGCCAGCATCCTTACTTCACAGCTACTGTTCTCTGCAACAGCCAGCACTTGGGAAGTACCAACCAAGGAACTACACTTTCCATAGCTGGAAACACCATTTTTTACCTTGGCTTTCTGCAGACTGGGTACATGCAATACAAATGCAGTAAAATTCCTTACATGTGTTCAGAATTACACATACCACCGACTGACTATTCTGGTTCATCTCCACTCTTGAAAATGAGGCAACCATTAAAGCAGAACCCATGTTGATACTAAAGGTGACTAAACTCAGTCCAGCTTTCAAAGCTGACAGTTACAAAACTACAAACACTCTTACAAGCAGAAAACCAAAGAAAAGTGGTTCTAACTTTAAATTAAAAACATCACATGTCTCATAGCCATTCTGTGTATAATATTCCATAACATTTCAGGTGAAAACTTGAGTTCGTAAAATTTGACTTTTCAAATCAAAACCAGTTGTTGCTTAGATGAACATGGTCATGCTCCACCCTCTTCTGCATTACAAGCAGGTGTCTCTAGTATCTGTGTAGTACTCACACTAAGCAGAAGGCAGCAAAGATGCTCAAATGTAAGTATGGGAAGTACATGTGTTATTTAAAATATTTACCATCCTTAGTTCACATCTACTTAACTGGAGTCACTGAACTTCTGTGCTAACTCCTCTAATACATCTAATTAGACTATAGTATTAAAACAGTAAAGATGGATTCATGATCAGGATACTTTGTCATGACATGTATTTTCAGTTTCAAAATGCCCATGAGTTTCAGAATTCTTGGATCACAGTAGATGTCTAAAACTACACCACTAGTGAATTTTACCCTTAAGCTTTCCTGTATAATTCTTCAATGCCATGAAAAGTGCTAAAGCTATTTGAAAACACCAGTTTCCACTTAATGCAATTATAATTTCTGGCACTTGCTTTTACATCAATATTGTGGTGTAGGACAAATGGTAAAAGTAGAACTAATTGATTTATTCCTTAGTTAGTTTGTGCAACAGATGACTAGTCCAGAGATCCAAGTTTTATCCAAAAATCCTCTTATTACTCAATCTATATTCCAATACCTAAAATCTTCTTGAAGACCAGCTTGACTAACTCAGGGTTGAGTAGTCCCTCTCTGGAATGCACCCTGATAGCCTCAGTTTAGAAGTAGGATAAAAAGACAACTGAAACTATTTCCCATATATAGAATATCCCGTATCTTTCACGGCCCAGCCACGATTCAGCTATGAGCTTTCTAAGGTCCACTCAACTGCCACGTGAAACAAAGTAAGTCACTACTTATTTAGTGTATGAGCAAACTGCTTACTACGGAAGAAAGGTAGGATTCACCCAGATTAACTGAAATCGAGACTGAAAAGAGAGCACTGGAGAAACATCGTATGTTTACAATTACAAATGAAACGTGAGTTTATAATAAAAGCGCCACCACTCCATCACCGGAAGAGAAACTTGGTTCTTCTCAGAAACTCAGGATGTTTTGTCTTTTACTACAAAAGCTATTGTTTCCTGCCTTTTTAAAACCATGGAAAAGAGTAAAGAACTGAGATCCCCAGCCTTTTAATTTCGTGGTGAAAGCCGTGAAATGAGGAAGAATCTTCCCCGTCTCCTTTGCTACCACCAGATCACGGACGAGCGAAACAGCAACCTTACTAGGAAATGTCACAGCGGAACACACTCGATGGCCCATCTACTCCGGCAACCTGTTTCTCGCGGCGGCTGGGCCCGTCGGGACGGCGGCAGAGAGGGGTGCCGCTGAGGGCCAGTAGCGTAGGCCGCCCCTGCCTCTCTCCGCCGCCGCGGCCCTGCTGACCTTCGCCGCGCGCCGGCAGCCGGCGCCGGGCCCCGCTCCTGCGAGCACAAAGCACACGGCGCCGGCACGGCCCAGACCACAAAGGGGCAGCCCCGTGGCCCAGGCCCGCGCGCGCCGGGCCCTGCGCAGCAGTCGGGTCGCGGAGCCGCCGCCTCAGCCTAGCGCACAATAGCCTAGTAGATGGGTTCAGAACAGCCTGCTGTCGCGGGACCACTTCCCTCATCTCCTCAGGAACTGCAGGTCGGGACAGAGAAAGGCCCAGCGCGCCTCGCTCCCTCGGGGCGGGTTCCCTCACAACCCCATCGCGGGCGGCGGCACAAGACCCGGCCATCAACAGGAAACCGGACGCCCGGGCTGCGATTAGGCCGCGCCGGGGCCTTGCCCTGACTCTACTCTGCAGCCCCTGCGCCAGTCCCACGACCGCGCCGGGGCCTCTTTCGCGGGCAGCAGCTCTGGGCAGGGGCCGGGGAGTGGGTAAGGGCGGGGGGGATTGTCGGGCGAGCCGCTGTCGGCCCTCCGAGGCCGCTCAGCCTCACCTCCGCGACGCGCTCACCTGTGGGCGCTGAGCTGGGCAGGACCCCGCTGAGGCGGCCTGGCTCCCCCGATTGTGCGGGCTGCAGGGCGACTAGCTGCGCCGCTGTCGCCGAGACGTTCGGTGCCCGGCCCGACCGCCTGAACCGACCGCGCGCTCCCTCTCTCTAGCTCCCGGCCGAAGAGACACCGCCACGGGGGCGCGCCAGCTGCGGTGGAGTCCTCCTGCCTGCTAGGCGCGCTCCCGAGGCGAGCGGGCGGTAGCGCCTCCGCGCACGCGCAGCCGGCAACGACGCGCGGGCTCCACTGCTACGCTCTCGGCGTGGGCCGGAGGCGCTGACGAACAAAGGCGGATCCGCGCCGTTCCTCTCCCTGAGGAGCTTGTTGGTGGCTTTCGGCCTTCTTCCTGCCGTCACCCATTTGCCGGGTCCGGGGAGATGCTGCCTCTTACCTGGGCCGGCACCGAGCCTCTTTCAGTGTCACCCGGCTTCACTGCGGCCCCGAGAACGAGCGAGCGCGCGGCGGCGCCTCGTTCTGGGGTAGTGAGGAGGCCTCGGTCCCGGCGCTTGCTCTCCTGCGTCTGATGGCTCGTGGTGGCAAGTCCTTTTGCGGGCAGCGTCTGCACTCCTGCACTGAAAGCGAGTTTTTGGCACACCAGTACATCAAGGCCTCAAAGGCCCAACTGGGATGTGTTACAAGGGCTGTTATTTCTATTTTTGAAAATGAAAAGCCCTCGAAAGTGGCTTTTTCTTACAGAGGCCGATAACATCCTGCACAAGAGTATTTGGGGATTGTCAGTAAGAAACCCTTTTCCCAGTCTCTTCCTCCTCAGAGGCTTGGCATAACTCAGGTTAGGCCCCTGTCTCTCAAGCCTAAATACATACTTAACTTTCAGCACGTGAACTGGATGGAGTCGATGTAATTACTAGTGTGCTTACATATATTTTGTTGGATTAGGATCTTGTTCATCAACAGAAGCTGTTTTAGAGGTTTCCCAGAGAAGACCCACTATTAGTTTTCAGTGAAATATTTTTAAATATGTATTTGTTACCTTATTTCAATATTTGAATGACTGAAGCATTTTCTTGGCTAGTATAATTGTTTATCCAGATGATTAAACAATGGATGGATACCCTCATTTATTTTGATGACCAGAAAGCACTTCTTTGGAGGGTATGACATTCTTATGTTGACTCTGCCAAGCTCGCTTTCACTCAGAGATTTTTGGAATTAGTTTTAAGGCAGCTTCTCAAAAATAATGTCACTGTAGTGATGTAGTGTAATATGTACCAAACTTCCCAAGTACTGGTAATATCAATTGTTTATTGTCAAAGGATGTAAACTATATAGGAGTGTAACTTCTGTGCATGCATTTTTTTCCCCTGTGTGCTTTGTAGCTATGCAGAGGTACTTTTTTTTTTTTTTTAATATTCATGAGGAGTGATATACATGGCAACTACTGCCCAGCCACAGAGTTAACTTATTGAATAAATACAGAAATATGTTATGATCTAGTAAAGTATTATGCCTAGAAGGGACACATTCATGAAGCAACATGTTAGTGGTTTTTTCCACCTTTGATTTTAGGTGGAAATTAAATATAGCAAATCATTAAATGTGAATTTAAACATATAGAAGTCTATTCAGTACTGGAAACTTTAAAATAGCATCCTATAGATAACAAGGAAAAAACTTTTTGTAATAGTAGCAGTATTTTTAAGTATGAGAACTAGAATGCCTATCAGTTTCAGTAGTCTGTCTGGTTGCGTAGAAAGTATCTCTGCTTCAGGCTCTGATCCTGCAAACACAAACTTTTTGCTAAAAATAAACCAAGATGACAGAGCCTCACAGTGTAGATAGTGCATTGCTAGTTGGTCAATATTGCTAGGCCTCTAGCTTTCACTGAATAGAAACTTGTTCTTTGAGCAGTGAAAATAATTGTATCTATTTTCTAATGAACTTTTCATTTCTCTTTCCTCTCTATGGGAACCTTCTACTTCACTCCTGTATTCCTGTTAACCTTACCTTTGAAATCCCTCCAGCTCACTCACTCACATGCCTTAACCCCTTATAGCACCCCAAGACATCTGTAACTGACAGCTGCCCCAGAGGGAGCATCCCAACCCAGCTGCTTCCTAGTGGTGTGCATGCACCCATTGACTCCATCACTTAGTTCACACCCAGCTGGCAGACCAAATAGTTTATATTTACCTCTTTTGCTCAACAGGACCACTCATCTCAGTTTTGCTCCACTATCCATCATTATGCTTTTCAAGAAAGTTACAGAAACTTAAGTGTTTTTGAGACTCATTCCTCTCTCAAATTGGGGTTGGATGACACTGGCTCGCAGGTTCAAAAGTTAGCAGGGTGGGCTGACTGGAATAGACCCCATAGCAAGATAGCACCATCTTTATTACTGCAGGAAATGTCAGTTAAAAGTTCTCAAAGACCCCTTGAGAGGTCATCTAATCTATCTTTCTGCTCCAAGGTGGAATGAGCTATGCCTTTGTTAATCCTGACAGATGTTTGTCTAAACGGCTCATAAAAATCCTAATGCAGAAGTAATTTTTAAACCATTATCTGAAATCCGTTGTAGTGTTTGTTCTTACCATTACATTGTTTCTCCCCATGATACATAACCTAAATCTCCCAATATAACTTCATCCCATTCTTGAAACACTTCAATGAATACAGAAACTTTTTTTTTCTTTTTCTCTGTTTTTGAAGACTTTAATCTTCAGTAAATTACATCAGTTCCTTTCCATCTGTAGGTCACCACTGCAAGATCTCTGATCTTTCTTGTCTTTTCTCTCTGCATACTCTACCACTGCTCTTTTTCATTCTCTTTTGACCATAGCTCTGGGAACTGGACCTGGAATTCCAACTGAGCTCTTTTAAATGCTGAATAATAAAGGCTGACTCAGTGAGAATGCCATTAAATTAGCAGTATCTGTCAATATAATAATTACAAACTGAAGTTACCTTTTAACATTTTACTAATAATTACTTTATTAGCATTGCATTTGCATGCACTGTTCAGTAGGAAAAGCACCTACTGTCACTGTTGGAAGCATGTAATACCACTATGACTGATAAAGTTATGTATGTAGGCCTAGAGAGTAATGGAATTGCTGTATTTCCTTACTAGACAATAATACCTGTAACTTTTCCATATCATATTAAGAATATTCTTTGATATGAATTTGGTAAAAAGGATAAAGTAGTTCACACTACTCATGTGAGTTGCTATAATATTTTTAAAAGCTAATATATATTCTTATATTATACACGAGACTTTTAAAAGTCAGTGATATCCTGATTCTGTAAAGCTCACTCTTTGTTTCAAGAATGGAGACAGTACTTGCAACATATGGCAACATTCTCTTGAGATACAGAAATAGGATTATCAGTGGATAAAATACTCAAGATTTTGTGGCAAGGTCTCACTCCATGGACAGAAACACAGCTTCTGGTTATTCAAATTAGCACTGGATCCTGGTACCTAGTGCCTACCTCCTAAGCAGAGCCTCCTTTTGTAAGTTTGTCCATAACAACACTAAAGCTAGCAAAACTACACATGGTTAAATGAATTTTTATTTGGAGCACTTAAAACTCTCTAGAAAGTAATGAAGAATCAATTTTTTGGTATCCTATGTTTACATTTTTGTATCAAAATGAGAACATTAAGTCCTTAAGAAAATTGAGTATGTAGTGCCCAACAAGACACATCTTGAGACTTTTGTAAATTAAGTAGCTGGATATAACATAGTGCACTAATTACAGACTAGTGATTTCACAAGTTACCAAACAGCATCTAAGACAATCATTCCTCCAAGTATTAAATACAGTATGATTTTACAAGCAAAAGGCTATCCTTCGCATGCAAAATGGTACATTCCTTTTACCAAAAAAAGAAAAAGTTAAATGTACGAATATTTTTAATCTTCCCCATACATATTAGCACTCTGGATGGATTACTAATGATTTTTACTGTCCACAGTTTCCCAGAATCACAGAAAAGAAGATGACAGACTTCCTAAAATGGTCTTGAATGTCCAGGAGGGCTCTCAAACATGAGAATATTGATGGTGATAGAAGATCATCCACTGATCTCTACTGATCTCTTCATGCTGTAGGGTGAGTTTGGTTTTTTCTAATTTGTATTGTTCATTGCCTAGGTTGCTAAACATCTGTTCCCACACGGTTTATTTAGAGACTTTCTGACCTCAAGAAAGTAAAAGAACAGGACAGCCACTTAAACCAGTTAGTTAAAAAATAATCTTATTTTTTCAAGTAAACACAGATAGCTGTTTCATATGCTTAAGACACACATAAGCAAAAGTTCCAGCTAAGAGGAACTCCAGTAAAGCATCTTTGGGATACACTGAAGACATTCTCTCCTAAAACTGTTGAACTAATCCTACTTAGGAGGAAAGAAATTAGCTTCTCTGAAAAACATATGATATCCCACTCAACCTTCAAAGCTTCATACATACACTAGGTTGCTGTCTCCAGTCACTTTATTGATAAATACTTCATGTGACAAAAGACTTGGGGATTTTTTCCTGCAATACCACCCTGACGTGTACAGCATTGAAGTGATTCCCTCACAGTTGTTTCCACTAAAAAAAGTGAACAAAGCCACCAACATTAAAAGCAAAAGTTTCAGAAAACAAATAAATAGAATCCCAAATTTATTATATAATATAATAAATATTTAATTCTGAAGCTATTGTTACATTAGACGTTAGAAGGCAGGCTATATAGAAAGATGAGGAAGGTAGAAGATTTTTTAGTTTAGCAATGTATACAATGTTGGGGAGACAAAAATAATCTTTTTAAAGTGAAAAGGATACTGAATTATTTTTTAATTGTTATTTTAGGCAGGAAAATGTGCCTTTTAACATTTAAATCTTATAAATGTCTTTTAGTATATTACAGAAGTATTTTCAGAACAAGAACTCTGCAAAACCATTAAAAGTTAATATAAAACTTAACCTTCTCCCCTGGCTTCATCTCTGGTAACAGCTAGCATCTTGCCATTTTGTAGGTATCCTAGCGTACAGGAATAAAAAGATTAGGTTGCTCATACTTTCTATTTATGTAGCAATTATTTAGAAAATGCTGTATTTCAATAATCAACCAGTTGCAGCCTATCTAGAAAATACGATAGGTCATGCAGCTGTACAGAAATATTTATGATCAGCGTAGTTCTAGACAATTATTACCTTGCAGCTTTAGGTGGGAAGCAAGTGACTGCCAGTGTGGAGTAATTATTCTAAATTCTGGTTTAGAAGTCTGATTTTCAAGTCTGACATAGTACACTATTAGCAACAGAAAGAGCTGCCACATGCTGTCCAGAGGACCAGTGTGAATCCAAGGAAAGGCTTAAGACCATCAAGTTATTTTGCAAGAATCCATAATTAGTCATTAAACAAAATACAATTCCAGTTATCCCTTACCCATTTTAGATTCCAACTAACTGAATTTAAAACCCTATAAAATCCATTAAAATCTCCTGGATCACCCATTTCTTACTACATAAATATGTGGTCTTCATTTAATTCCTGTGTAGAAAAATTCTATGGCCACATAGCACACAATACTATAAAGAAATAAATTCACAACATTTTTGCAATGCAGTAAGTCAATTACAAGATGAAAAACTGGCTTAAAAGTAAGTGTGCAACATAGATAACTTTTCTAATTCTGAAATTTGTATGGCTGTAAAATTAAACAAGATAAGGCATTTTAAAGGGTTTTGTTTTGGCAATGTTTTTGGGAGGTTATATCTCCCTTTGTTGGCTTTGTTGGCTTTCACAAGCAAATGGTCTTTCCCTTCATCTAGCTTTGTGGGTGGATAGGACAGTCTTTCCTCTTATTTGCATTACCAGCATACAGTCACAGTTTGGCCTGAGAGGCATCCCAGCTCAGAGGGAGATGCCAAGACACAGCCTGCTGCAATCCTGGAGAGCTCCAAGGGGCTTCACTTAGGATTGGCGTTTATAGGGTTACAAAATAATTGACACAGGTCAATACTTTTTTCTTTGTGGCCGTTGTTTGTGCCAGGTAATCTTGGCACACTTTTAAGTGGGCTATGATCCAGGCAGGAGGAGTTGCAGTTGCATTTCCCAGGCAACAGAAATTTTAGGTACGGTTAGGAAGTGCCCATTCATTCCAGCTCACTGTACTTGTACCCAGGATGGGAAGGTACCAGATTGCTTCAACTCACTGCCTCATTAGACAATATCATAAAGTTACAAGTTGTCCCAGCCCACTGTATTTTGTGATTAGACGGGAACATAGTGGATAGCACTGACAACTCAGTGCAGCCCAAGGAGTTGGAGCTTCACCACCATGAAAGCTCTGAACCAAACTCTACACATCTTTAGTTTAATACAGAGAAGAAAAAAACAAACACACACACACACAAAAACTTAAACAAAACAAACAAGAAAACCAACAGCCAAACAAAACAATGTATGTAAAAACCTTAGCTAGCATAAATGAGTTTGTTTGCCAAGAGGTATACACACATAGTTCTACACCAAGCATACGATAGGTAGTTCTGTATAATGAAACAAACTGTAATAATTTAGAGTGCTACTCATGGTTCAGGAAAATAGCCAGTGTTTTGAGTCTTCCTAAATGTTTCCATCAAGAGGAGACCTGTACAGAATTTAGTTTTGCCTTTGGCATAAGCCTGTTTATTTATGAAATAGTTGCCTTGAACATACTGAAGGGAAAAGAATGGCATCACTTTTCCTTGCTTACAGATCTTTGCTTTTGTGAAATGCCTCTGACAGGGGCTCATGGCTGCTCTTCAAGTTTTGTGATGAGAAAACACACACTAATCCACATTTCTACACTTGCAACCAGTCTCCTGAAACACATGATTAACACCTTGCTCAGATCCTGCCACCTCTACCAGCCCCTACTGTTCTAGCTCTCTCAGTACATATGAATGTTTCATTGTTCCCGGGTTCAGTCTTTGCTTATTGACTGCACTCAGGCCCATGACTGAGCAGTCACAAACCTTTGCCAGAAAAAGAGCATTTTGAGAATACCTCCAAAAAGAATGGTCGTGCTTTCACCCTTTATCTCCCCTCTCTTCTTTCTCTATCCATACAAGCAGGGACAAAGAGTCTCCTGGTTTTCATTTTCTGCATGATTCAGTAAGAATGTGAGCACTACTGTGGGGAAGCTTGAACAAAGAAGCAAGGTTTGCATTCAGCTTTAAATGAAGGGCGATTGAGAAGTCTAGATTTTTCCTCTTGTTAGTAATTTTTCAGCAGAGGTCTGGTGATCACCAAGATGTAAGTAGAACAGGTCATACAGTACAGTAAAGGTCCACCTTATTCACATTCCTATTTATGTTTAAAATGCATATAAAAATCATTATCATTCTCAACAAATCCTTGCCACCAGAAATACATCAGCAAATCATGTACCTTTTAAATATAACTACCTTACGTTAGGTGTTCTGGAAACAGTACGAAGTGAGGATGTTTATTATCAGGTATTCTTTATTATGCAACATCCTTGATTCATTTTGTGGGAGTTAGTCTGAGCAGACACCATAGAGTGTAATGAGGATTATAAAATTGGAGAGGGTGCCTCATTGAAGAAGGTGTCGGCTACAAAGAAATCTGATTACAGGCATTATCCCTGACACTTCTGGTTTACCAGAGAAAAGGGAAAATTACAAAAGACAACATTCTGTTTTTCACACCTGAGCACAGAGAAAGCTCGAGGCATTATAAGGTTATTCGATACAAGTGTCTATTTCATACTGCGCACATCTTTTTTCCTTCCTATGGTAATATTATTTACTATTGTAGCACCTCTTGTTTCCAACCCTCCCTGGTTGGTGCTGCACAGGAAAGCTTTTGACTCACAGGCTTCCTTTTATTCAGTGAAGTTACTATAGCAGTGTTATCCCTGATTTTGGGTGAAAAATAATAAATTAAAACACAGCCTGGTTTGCAACAGGGTAATTCAAATAATATAACGTGGCAATAATGGTTTCAGAATCCCAGTTAGCATGGTGACACTGACCATCACTAATGTCATCATAATTTTCCTTACTAAATATGTTGAGTTTTTAATTCCTGTTGTTTATTGTTTTGAGTTGTTGATTTTGTTTTGTTTTACTTTGTAATTTCTGTCAGTTGTGTGGAGAGGGCAGCTCCCTGGCTAATGTGAAAGACTGTCTTTTTAGAACTTAGTATACTTGATTCATTAAAGATTAAGCATTTACACCAAAGTAAGCCCCAAATTAAAAGCAAAAATCTCTTGGGTAGCTATAAATAAATTCATACTTGTTTTGATTATTTTGTGCATTTCCTTGAAATGTAAAGCTCTTGGGAAGATCACACATTTACCGAGCTGCCTGAGAGGAAATTTATAGCTTGTCAGCTGCATAAAGATATCATCTTCCAAAGTATTTTTGGGTGACATGGTAACAACATTCAATAAGATGTTAAGCAGAAATCTTTTGTAAGCTGTGCCTGTGTTCACTGTGATACTGAAAAAAAAAAAAAAAAAATTTCTTTCTAAATGAAAGCAAGCAAACACATAATTCAGACATCTGCACACATCCTTTCTCATAATTAAGAAGCAAATCCTGCCCTGGCTGGCCCAAGAGGAATAGGGAGAAGCACTGTATAGTGCATCCATTACCACAGGGATCCTGCAGACAGGATTGGATTCCAACAGGCACACCCCAGAATGGCACTTAAAGACATGATAAAATACTATAAACCCTATCTGCCTACTTGGCCATACATATGCCATAGGAAAACCTGCAATATCACATCATCTTATTTTAAATATATACAATTGAAAGTATATCATAGCAAGCAAAACTCTGCCACAATCTAAGTCTTGTTATTTCATACTGTATTATGGTAATACATACTTCCTTAGAATGGGAAAAATGGAAATGCTAATGGAAAAAAAAAACAACAACCCTCTGCTTTCTTCAGAAAAACATGAACTTTAGAACATGGGATTTTTTTTGCTGCAGAACTGCTCTTGGTTTTGGACGTCCACATTTAGAAAGTTTGGAAAGTTTGGAGGAGTGATGGTGAGAGCTACTGCCATGGCAATAAAATCAGTCATCTCTGTATGTATCCTAAATGACATTATTCAGGCACCAGTTTTAAATATAATTGATTCCCAAGAGTTTCAACAAACATGCCTGTCTCTTTAGTGGTCACGTTACAGACAATTTTCACGATCAATACATTTCATCCATGAGCTTCCAATAAATAGTCCTTAAAAGTACACCATGGAGGGGAGCCCTGGAATGTGACCTATCCTAGTAACTAACCAAAGTAGAATCTTCCCAAGCTACACATCACAGCAGCTGTAAAACTGCTTTTAGCAAGGAATTGGAGTTCATTTAAAAAAAGCCAAAAACCCCCAAACCCAAAACCCAGAAACAAACCAAACAACAAAAAAAGCCCCAAACACACCAACTAATTTACTCTGTCAGAATTCTCTTTATCATTGTAGAGTTCTATAGTGTTGCATCCCAAGTTTTAGTTTTTTTGTTGTGGCAGGTTTTTTTGAGGTAAAGATTCCTGGGAAACAGGAATGAACTGCTAAATCTGCCACCCGCCCCCATTTCCAATTTCATTTTGACAATTTAGCTTCCTTTTACAGTGGCTTCTCACTCTTAAAAAGTTTTATTCCATTATTTAGGTTCAACTTTTCAGATTATGCAATCCTGAAAAACAGTGTACATCTTCCTTTTTCTCCTTAGTTGGGAAGTCCATTAAGAAAGTACTTTAAGCCATGTCCACTTCAACTTTTTTACTCCTTTTTTAACTGGTGTTTACCATAAGATGTTGATGTCATTGTCACCTTCCTGATTGCTGTCTAGCAATTAGACATTGAAAAGTGAAGGGGCATCAGAAGTTTCTATCAAGGAAAAAGTACCCCTGGGGAATGAAAAACAAACCCTGGCTTCTGCATCTGCTGAATTCTAATGGAAATTAACTTAATGTAGTTAGGGGATAGACACTGGGGCTTATTAGTGTCAGAGGCCTTCTGAAGTGGGTACACACTTATCATAAATCCTCACATACTGTATGAAATTCCATTTATCTTTGTAGCTTTGTAGTTTTGTAACTTTATTATAACACAGTACTTAATGAAACTAAATCTGCTATGCAAAACGTTTTTCAACAAGATTTCACATAGTGCAAACTGACAACCAACAACAAGAAAGAACTGGGTGGTGGGACGATACATGTTTATGTCAGTAATGCTAAATATGTCGTTTCACTGACCTAAGCTTGCACGTATGTATATACTGCCCTCAAAACTTGCTTACCCCAAAAGGGATGATAAAAAGACCATATCCTAGAAAGAAGGTAAATTTCTACAGACTGTCAATACAAAATAAGCAGGGAAGTTATAAATTGCAATCTCTTGTGCTGATGAAATAAACAAAGCAACCCAAAAGGGAATCTTGCCCCTAAAATTCTTGGTCCAGGTGAGGTGCTTTTCTTAACCATTCCCAGTTTATAATGTTTTTGCCTTAGTTTTGAACTGTGGTTGCAATGACACCAAGATAGAAATGTTGTGATCTGCCTTAAGAATGTTAAAACACTAGTAAACCAATTTCAGCCACTAGACTCTCTGCTTTCTCTGCCTCTCAGTTCTGCTGCTGCATACCTTTTTTCCCCCTTTTTCTTTCTTTTTGGTGCACCAGCAGAGATTAGCTTAAATCAAATGCTGTAACTACATTCAGTTATCCATACAAACAACATACAAGGCTTACAGATTGCTTTATGTACCTTAATAGAATCAAGTCCAGTTTTGCACCAGGATAAGTTACATAGGTAATGCTTCTTTTAATCGATGAACCCATACATGTAAACCCTAATCATATGCTAGGGCTTCAATATTTCAGTTGTTCCATGCATATAAAGTTAGGACACTTCCTGCCCCATAGAGACTTTATGTATAAAACAGGAGTGAGAAAAGAGAGCAGGGACAAAAGAAAGTGGGGAGGAGAAGTTTACTGGGATTTGAATGAAGATTGTAACAGTTTTGCAGGTGTGCAAAATTGTCTCCAGAAGCATGACAAGTGACCTGGAAGAATGTGAATAATTGAGTTGGGTAATCAACTAAAAAGACTCGAAGTCTACCATTCAGAGGTGACAGACAGTCACAAAGAGGCTGTGAATGTATCTAAGAAGGAGCATAGTTTGCTTGCTTGATGCAAACCAGTAGTATATGACCCCAGGAAGGGACCACATTATCAAAGTCACTGTCTAAAAGAAAGCAATATTTTAGCAAGATAGACATCAGCAGGGAGAAATACCAGAATACATTCATTTACTATGAAACACAAGTACAGCATATTAGAAAGACAGCTTGTTGCCTTTTTTTTCTTTCTTTTTTTTTTTTTCCCTTTTTTCTTCTTCCTGGCTGACATGGTGTATTTGTTGAGAAGTAGTGAATTATGGTACTGAGAATCAATCCTCACAACGTGGTTTTGGAAAGCATTTCACATCTGCCAGTTACCCATTTAAACAGAAGAATCCTCTGCCACTACTGGCTTACACACAGTCTGACTTACAGATACTCCATTTTTCACGAGGTGCCTACACCATCCATATAGTATTACTTCTAGAAAAGCTTTACTGATTTTTTCACCGTTGTTTTTCGGTATGACAAGGCTCTGCTTCTGCTGAGCCCTGCCATTTCCTCTTTGTTACTTTATACCCCGAGGCAGAGAAGAACATCTGCTGCCTTTCATTGTATTCCTCTGCTGGCTGTAAGGAATAATTTTCATGCCTCGTGTGTGCGAGACCTTCATTAGGGAAGAACCATTTTAGCCGGATCTCTATCTGGTTTGGGTAAAGATTAGTTTATTCCTTCTGTTACATCTCTGACCTCATGAAGAAATGATTAGGCCTTCCCTTTTTGCTGAAAGACTAGCCTGAGTTTCATTTTCCAAAGCAGCAGATCTTCGTATACTTAAATAAACACAGAGTTACATATATGAACTTATCCAGGACTGATTCCAGCTTATAAAAGGCCACAGAATTCCCGCAGTATTAGAATTGCATGAATGGCAGGAGACATTCATACCCCATTTGTGCTCTGCGAGTATGGCCCGTTACTATCTACACTGTAGATCTACAGAAAGATTTGAGGGCCAAGCACGAATAGCTAAGCTACAGCCAAATGGATCTCCCAGCCTAATTCATACATTGCTTTTAAAATTAACATTTCTGTCCCTTCTCTGATGGTGCCATGGCGAAGAAAAGGCTGTATGGATACCAGTTTCATGGAGACAATAAAAATTGCTATCATAATTCTTTTCTACATATCTGCCAACATTCTGGGATAGAATTCACGGAAAATCTCCCACAGGTTTAAATAGTTAGCAGAGAAGGGCTTGGAGGTGTTATTTCAAAATTTTCATCAGTAATTTTGGGCATTAAGCCTATTTGGTCTCAAGCAACACAGTTGCAGTTTGTCAGGCATCAGATTTTCAGGGAGCTTCCCTGGTACTTTTTGATAGTCCTCAGGAAAAGATCTGTCATATTGTTCTCTACTGAACCACTGGCAAGAAATCCCCTTTAAACTTTTTTTCAGGAGAATTTCTAACAAAAATTTGTGTTACAGTCTCCATTGCTTTAGTGATTTGAGCCTAACAGGCAGACTAATTGCTCAAGTCTTGACTAATTGCTAATCTCTCAACTGGAAAGAGATTCCTACCTGTAATTTAACTGTGCACATACCCTTAATTCTCTACAAGAATGAAGTATAGGATAAGAAGAGAAGTAATATATATTAAAGCCATACATTTAGGTGGCTATGAAATAGCTTCCTCAGTTACTGCGTAATTCGTCATATTTTGTTTCTCTTCCTGTACATATTGCTGAAAAGTCTGACCAGGAGAGGAAAACAAGTAGTACTTGTGAAGAAATAGAAAGACTGATGCCATGTAAATAGAATCATAGAATAGTTTAGGTTGGAAGTGACCTCAAAGGTCATCCAGCTCCAACCCTCTGCCATAGGCAGGGACACCTCCCACTAGAACAGGTCGCTCAAGGCCTCATCCAACCTAACCTTGAACACCTCCAGGGAGGGAGTGTCCACAGCCTCCCTGGGCAACCTATTCCAGTGTCTCACTACCCTCACTGCAATAGTTTGAATCTCCCCTTTTCCAGTTTAAACTCATTACCCCCTCATCCTGTCATTACAAGACCTCGTAAATAATCCCTCCCCAGCCTTCCTGTAGGCCCACTTCAGATACTGGAAGACTACTCTAAGGTCTCCTCAAAGCCTTCTCTTCTCCAGACTGAAGAGCCCCAACTCTTTTGGCTTGTCCTCATAGCAGAGGTGCTCCAGCCCTCTGATCATATTCGTATACATGTGGGTATGCACAGCAGGAAATTAAAATTGTCAACATCCAGGTTTTCACTTTACTAAATATTGTATGGGGATTTTGTAGGCAAGTTCCAATTTGGTGAATAACATACAAGAGGCTACACAGTGAAAAGGGACTTACTTAGCTAGAACAAAACACTGTAAAGGACAGACCACATATGCTCTCTTTCTGTTCTAAGACCTGTGTACAAAGTGGTGCAAATCTGTATTAGGGTTGTCACTTGAGAAACAAAGAACAGTAGTAACATCTGCATCTCTTGCCTGGAGCATAATTTAAATAGGAATATAATGTTGTTTTTAAAAATACACTTGAAGAACTTAGAAATTATTAAATAATAAGGATTTTGTACTTCATGTAACCTGAATGCAGTCTTCTTTCCAGTGACCACAATCTAATTTCATCCACAGGAAGATCTGAAATAATTTAATTACTAGAGAGGTAAAATATACTGCACATCTGTAAATTAATCATGAAGGATGGAGGGAATGTTTTCATATAGCTCACACAGGAAAATGAGATTATGATAAATGCAGTCACTTCCCGCTCTGTTCAATAATGTTCTCTAGAGTTTTCTGTCTACATTGTGCTTACAGCCCCTACAAATGGAACAGCTCACAATACAAATGAGTAGCATTTTAGGTAACAACTCAGTGAATGTTTCAAATAATATATATGTCATACTAATTAATCCCGACTACATATGATGGTCATAATGCAAATCTTCAAATGTAAATCAGAGTTTAAATGTATAGGAACAAAAGGGAACATGGAGGCAGTATCCATCAAGACAAAGACTTTGTGAGCATTATATTACTTGCTATCATCTTATTTTAACTCTGTCTTTATTTTTATAATCATCATCCTTCTCTCTGTGTCAGCAGTCAGTTTACATGTGAACATGCATATATTCTGTAATTAATATAATAGTGGAAAACCATGAATGGAAAATTATGAGATTGGTAACATTTGCATTACAATTTGTAGTTCAGGAAAGTGCTTACAATGAGCTTTATCTGCTTATCCATCATCAAAATCTCTGAATCACATCTTGTAATTCTAATTTTCCTCCAAAATACAACTTTTATTTTTTCTACATTTTCCCAATATTCTTTTTTACAAGGGGAAAGAGATGTCATGTGTTCAAAACATAAGCCAGGGTAGATTCAAGTATGCCATGCAAGAACACCTAATCTCACAGTATCATACAAAGCAGAAATATTCAGCTGTGTTATGATACAGATAACCTTTCCCATTATTTCCCACAGAAACTACTAGTGTTTGTTTAGACTAATGTAACCATACCGAATACATATTTCTTCATTTAACATATGTCAGACTGAAGAGTATTTAAAGCACTTTTTATTGTTATTATTAAGATAAAAAGTACTTTCCTTTTAACATGTATCTCATGTACTTTGACATGATCTGGGAAAGTAACCAGAATAAAAGAACTAAATGGATTTATTTACACAGTGATATACTGCCAACAAGTGTTGGATACGAAAGCCAGAACTCAAGTTCCAATCTTCTGAGTCAAATCCACAATAGAAAACAATGTCACCACATTTTCTGGAAACCTCATCCACCTCTTTTGTTACCCATTTGTCATCACTCCATCAAGCTTCTACCACACTATAATGACCTGTTAGCTACCTCAGATTATTCGCTTTTATTAATGTAATATCTTGCACTATTTGGCTAGACATTTTTGAAGCCTCATTAGCAAAGATTACATCATCAGTAAAGATTTAGTCCTGGCAAACCTTGGTCTGTTAGAAAGAAAGGCTGAGCTGTTGTACTATATAGCAATATACTTCGGCACTTCATAGCTCTGTGTTTATATTAAGTATTGTGTTGGGATAAGAAGAAAACATAATTACTAAGAAACGCTCAGTCTGTGAGCTGAGTCCAACCTCTGGACTTGTCTGGAATTTGAACACTTGTTGCATCTGATCACTTACTGTCACAAATACAGTAAGAAAAAAACCCTACCTTCGTCACTTCAGTAAAAACTGAACAGTAGTGTGAACGCTGACAACTTGACGAGCGGCTGAAATAAGGCAAAATCTCACAAAATTCATTTAACCGGAAAGCCAAGCAGAGTAAATATAGGTTCTAATCTAGATTACTACAGCACCAAAATATTGTAGCACGAGTCAAGATTTGTAAGAGCAATGATATTTAGAAATCTGCTTATTGAATTAAGTGCTTTCTACCATGTATAAAAGCAATGTAAGTTAAAACTTAGTGATAAGGTAGGATATGTTAACATAAAATGCTATTTAATATACTCAATATATTCTGCTTATATTACCAGCTGCAGACAGCTGTTTAATGTGATACACACAGGATGAAAGAAAAAGCTGAAAATGCCTGCTATCTTTAACACACTATGCTTACAGAGTCCACTGCAGAGAAATCTTAAATTCTAGAGTTTGCTTATATTTATTGTTCAGAGACCTTAGGAGCTCTTAAAGGACTTCCAGATGCTGTCAGAACACCTTTAATTTATCTTGAACTGCATAAGCCACCTGTGCTTCAACTGCTGCTAAATGTTTTCCGCCATTCTTCCCCTGCTAGCATTACATTCCATTTGCAGAACTTGAGCTTAGCATGCTGTAGCTGTTGAACTTATCCTGACCCATGCAAGGGGGCAGAAGAACTGAATCCACAGGCTATTTTAATTGGTTTATAGTCAGCTTGTGAAAAAGGTCAGTATGCAGAGTATGGGTGGGTCAAAGCCCATTGACACAGACAGTCATGTTACATAGGTGCACAGGAAGTTGCAATTTCAGTTTATGTATCACAGAAAGGTCTCATGCAGCAGAAGTNCTCAACATGAGCCTGCAGTGTGCACACACAGCCCCGACAGCAACCGAGTCCTGGGCTGCATCAAGAGCAGCGTGGCCAGCAGGGCCAGAGGGGATTCTGTCCCTTTACTCTGCTCTTGTCAGACCCCATCTGGAGTACTGTGTGCAGTTCTGGAGCCCCCAGCATAGGAAGGACATTGAGCTGTTGAAGTGGGTCCAGAGGAGGGGGGCCATGAAGATGATCAGAGGGCTGGAGCAACTGCTATGAGGACAGGCTGCAAGAGTTGGGGCTCTTCAGCCTGGAGAAGAGAAGGCTTCGAGGAGACCTTAGAGTAGTCTTCCAGTATCTGAAGGGGGCCTGCAGGAAGGCTGGGGAGGGATTATTGACAAGGTCTTGCAATGACAGGACAAGGGGCAATGGGTTTAAACTGGCAGAGGGAAGATTTAGACTGGATGTCAGGAGAAAGTTCTTTCCAGTGAGCGTGGTGAGACACTGGAACAGTTTGCCCAGTGAGGTTGTGGCTGCTCCCTCCCTGGAGGTGTTCACGGCCAGGCTGGAGGAGGCCTTGAGTGACCTGTACTAGTGGGAGGTGTCCCTGCCTATGGCAGAGGGTTGGAACTGGATGATCTTTGAGGTCCCTTTCAACCTTACTATTCTATGATTCTATACTTTGCTTTTAAGAGTAGCAGTGTAGTAATAGAGATAATCTGAGAATTCATTCTAAGTGATCATGGCCACATATTCCAGGCTACATTTTTCTTTAAGCTAAGTTCTGTCCCAAGTCACAGCAAAACATCTGTCCATCCCACTAACTGGCTTATCCAGATAGATCCAACTCTACACATTTTTACCTTCAGAACCATAACATCTTTATTTCAGCCACATCCATTCTCCACAGCATATGTTCTAAAGAGTATCACTAAAGTTTGCTTAAAAGGAAGGTTGCCTAATAAGTGGTACATAACATTGGATAGAGTTGTGTGCTATGATTAGCCTGTGGTAACATTTGCTAAAGCACACACATGGATATGTGCAGAAATAAAATCATGAAAAGGGAAGTCTTCCAAAACATGTTCTCAGCAATTGATCAATTTTCCTTTGTTTCTCATTTTACAGAACAGCAGGTTTGCCTTGCCTTGTCTAGTGTAGGCATTTATTAATATTTCCTCTTGGACTCCCATATTTATGAGGGAGTTTCCCAAAGGGCTTCCGAATAGTGTTCCATGTGAGCCTGAAGCAAACTAGCTGACATGCCAGTATCTTCCAAAGCTGACATATGTATTCCCCTGATACGTGAGCACTTTGAACTCAATGTTATGTAGTCCAAATTACAAGCATAACTAGATCATGATGCAATTCTGCTGATTTAGTGGGATTGAGTATAGGTTTGTGGAACTGTACAATCTTTTCACCTCTATTTTGGAAGTGTGATGGAGAAAGACAAATGCCCCCAGACTGCCTTATTAGCTCAATTTCTCCCCCACCGCCTCCAGTAGTACTCTGAAAGATGTTTTAAAATACTATCACCATCTTCTAAATGCCTGCTGTACTCTGAAATTCTAACCCTTCTCTCCTGTTTCTACCCCTATAATGACTTTCTAACTTACATTAGTAAGGACAGACATTACAATCTAACCTTTTATATATATATAATAAATTCTTATAATGACTTTCTAACTTACATTAGTAAAGACAGACATTACAGTCTAACTGTATATATATATATAAATTATAATAATATAATATTTTATGGATTACTTAATAATAATAATATATAATAATATATAAAAATATAATAATTTATGGATGACATCCATAGAACAGTAAAATCATCTACTGAGGAATTTGGTAGCACTCTTGCTGTCCCACCAAGGTCAGTGAACATGTAGGAAAACAGCATTTGTCCCATAGAAGTGTCTCCAGTATGCGTAAAAAACTTTNCTTCTGTTTCCAGATTTGGTATCATTATGTCAGTGAAACAGCTTTAAAAATTTTATCCAATTTAATAAATAAATCAAAATTTTAAGTTGGAAATTCTCATCTTAAAATGTAACACTGATATTTATTATAACACTACTTTTTTTTTTCTTTTTTTGATACAATACAGTTATATGCATGTTTTTTGTGGATGGTCCTTAGAAGTTCATTGAACATTTTATGGTTTATTGCCAGTAAAAACATTTTTGTAGGATCTGCTGATTCAACAGAAGGCTTGCAGATACTGTGTGAAACTTTCCGTATTACCAAGTGGTAGAAAATGTGAAGAAAATTATTACAGTGGAAAAGAGTAAAAAGGAGTGATTTATAAGAAGAAAGTAAGAGACATTAATCTTCCATCTCAGAAAGCAATAGCTGTAATGGTATAGACTCCTGCAAATTTTTTTCTCTCTAACATGGGTTGTGAACATACTGGAAACTGCAGTCAACAGGAAAGGAAAGGACTGCCATTGTTCCAGCTTGGCTAATCATAGAATTAGTGGGACTTAACTGATTTTGACTGAAAACTAGAAAAAAAACCCAAAACCCACCTAGAAGCACAGGGATCAGAATATAGAAATCTGTTTATTTTGTATCACTTCCATTTTTTTGGACTTAAGACTGCTGCTGCAACAGCTCCTCAAAACTCCGCTGAGATTAAATTTAGGACAGAAATGTGTACATGCCTATTTATATTTGTGAGACATTTTTGTTGTATAATATGAAACAGCTGAAAGTAGGGATTTCTGTGTGAGGCACACATTTCAAACATCAGTGACCAAAAACTCAAATCTTACTGGAACTTCACTCTTCTGAATTCAAAACACCACCACTGGTGACCCCACTGTTCCTCACCATGGATGAGAAGTCACACACAAATAGGGTTTTAACATGCTCTCCAAAACCAGATAGATGCATCCTAGTTAAATGACTGTGAAAGGTTTGAAATTCTTTCAAAATTAGCAGTAAAATATTTTACAAGTTGATCATAAACTGTCATACTTCTGCATTTTATCACCTCCATCTTGCAGAAAGTTTTTACGCACTACAATATATATCAGCACAAGAAGCTGTCAAACTTCTGTTTTCTAAAGTTTTTCTGCTGGAATTGGGAATTGGAAACTAGGACACTTTGCACGTAAGCTTTATCTTCACTCAAAGTAAAAAGAAATATTAACAAGGACACCAGGACTTTGAAAAGTGTCATAGCTTTGCTGTCCTAGATTTAGAAAGGAAATAGCAACGCAGTGTCTGCTACATTGAGACTGACACCTGGGAGCCAAAAGAAAGCAGATGAAAAGCAGGGTTTGTTTTTTTTTCTAAATGACAGCACACGTTTCTAAATTTAAACCTCCAAACAGAGAGGTCTTGCAAAGACCTGAAAGTGATATCCTATTTTTAGAAAAAATGATTTTTTTTTTTCTAAGTGCTATTCATGCACAGAAAAATAACAGCACAAGGATTACATCAAATCAAAAAGATGGAAAAAGATTCTGATCTTCAAAAAGAAAAGGGGTGGAAACATCAGCCTTCTCATGGTTAATACTCGCAAAAGCCAAATGCAATAAACTTTCTTTTGCTCACACTGTACCTTCACAAAACATGGTTCCAATGAAGGTTGTGCAAAGGGAGGGAGCAGAGGCAAGGCAACTGCCTCACATGGGCTAGTGTGCTGGAGCGAACTCCCTTAGAAGAAAACACTGCACAGATTCCTGCCTAACATTGGACCTGCATCACTCTAATACTAGCAAAATGCCTCACATTTCCTCCAGTTGGTTTCCTGAAGTGCTTGGAGGATCTCCACAGCTCCCAGATAAATTTGGGACTGCTAAAAATATGTACTCAACCAATAATATAACTTTCAAAGAGCTTTGTTGGTTTTAGGTTTTTTGTTTGTTTTTGGTTTTGTTTTTTTTTAACCAGGGGACACCTGGAGGTAAAATGGGGATCAAAGACCGTATTAAATTGTGGACTAGATTACTCAGATACATTAGTCTGCATTATAGACACAAAAACTGGACCCATTTAAGCTACTGAGAGAAAAAAAAGAAACAAAACCCAACCAAAGAAAAAAAGAAACACAAAGATGGCAATGGAAAACATTCGGAATTAGACACTGAGATATTCAGATGTCATGTGCTAAATGCTGTTTTATTCACTGTCAGGGAGGGAGTGCTGGAATGAAGTTCCATAAAAGCTTGATAGGCCAGCAGCTTGTGTAGTGAGAAGGAAGTGTGAAATAATCTATCTAGCTCTTTAGTCTTAAGGCAACAAAATTCTGTTTGTTTTGTAAGTTTAAGCCCAAATGGGCAAGGTTTTTAGCCCCTGGCAGATAGCTAAGGCCAATAGTTAACAGTGGCAAGAGTTGAAGACTTCCTGCAAACACCTTCCATAAAAAGCTACAGCTTGCATGGAAAAATTGACCTTCCTTGGGAGTCATACCAGTGTAAACAGAACTGTTGCCCTTCCGTAACAAATACTTGCATCATTGTCTATCCCCTGAACAGACAAATTCAAGCATCCTTACAAAATACAGGAATGCAAGACTATAGCTGGAAAGCACCTGACTTGCAAAGAATCTCTTTTATTCTGCTTTCAGTTATACTCAAGGAAATAATCATAAAGGCTCTTTTCCATGGTTATGCATAGTGGTTCAAGAACATCAACCAACTCTTAACATTTTCTTTCTTACTAAGGAGTATTTTTCTTAATTTATTTTTTCCCCCCATGGTATTTCCAGTCAGCTGGTCACATTACAATCTCACTTACTGTAGCAGTTGGTATCTTCAGCTCATATTTGATACTTACTTGCGTCCTCGTTGTCCAGCCTTAACTTTTGGGAAATAAGATGTTGGTGGCACATGGAGTATTTCAGACTTTTGCTATGGATCCTGATCAATGGTGCAGCTTTTATATAATACAATCCTGGGGAAAGTACTGAAAAAAGAAGTTTCATCTGAAACATTTTAAAGGTGTCTTGGAGGATAAGCACACCATGCCACAGTTCAGTAAGAGGGAAAAAAAAATGCAATTTGTGCATAAAAGTTGAAATATTGCCAGTGCCAATATTATTGACAGCTTTCTGAAAGACAGGGAAAAACCTTAAACTCCATAATGACCCAACTAGTGAAAACAATGTCCAAACAAGCATGATGAGAACTCAGGAAGGAATTTTTTAATTGTTTTTTAAAGCCACCAATAGAGAAAGAACACACCATTTAAACTGTCCTGTCCTTATTTTTCAACTGAGGGGCACACAGGTATCTGCCTTCTAGACACAGTACTGTGGGCCAGCTCACCACACCACTTTGAAACTTTAGTCCTTTGTACCTCTGAATAACCTCAAAAAGGCTTAGAAATAAAAACACTGAAATGAATTCAAAAGACTCATAGGAGGAAATGGGTAGGGAAGAATCTGTTCCTTTTCATTTAAACAAAGCACAATCTCAATCATTTGGATGCCAAGAAAAAGGATCAACTGTGTTTGAAACAAGTGATTTATTATGGTTTACATAGTCCCTGTATGCACCCACATCCCCCTACAGGGATCTGGATACCAATGTCACATAAAATTTTACCTACTACAAACTGGGAAGGATGCCAAGAACAACTTTTTCACTGACCTTTGATGGCTATGTTTTCTATCATGCCAAGGAAAATTGCAGAGGGACACTCAAAAAGTGAATGTATGCTTCAAAAATCCAGACTGATTAGTTCTGTAAACAAAATCTCCAAGAAAAACTGTCATAAGATTCATGACAAGTGGCATTCACATAGCTGATACACAGGGAATGGATTCGGTATCTGTTCTGAACATGCATATTGCCATACCATACAATTTATAAAGATACTGTAAAAAAAGCAAACAGTATGGAGCCCTTTACATAAATATTTCCTGTTTGATTTCTGAATATTATTATCATCATGTGAAGATTTGGGAGTTCCCCCCCACACACACTTTGTAAAATGACCCAGACTGGAACTCAGCCGGCTGGAAGTTAAGTGATGAAGCTCTATTTACAGCTTTGCACAATGTACAGCAGATATTTACACTATATATACAGAAATATACAAGTAGAAGGTAATACAGCAACACAACTCCCCTCCCAGAAATCAGAGACCCCAGGAGGGGCTCCCAACCACCCTTCCACCTTCTCCCCACCCCTGTACCTTACCCCAAGGTTTGCCTTACGCTCAAGGTAAATTAGGAGGATCAGCCAGGGAGGTTAGAAGAAAAGTGGTTAGTGAGGATTAATCGGCAGAGGAGCCAGAGCCCAGAAGCTGCTAGATCGCCACAGCAGCTGCTGTTCCCAACCAGAGCCAGAGAGAGACTGACTTATCTAATGTTTTGGTTATTATTCCCAAACAATTTTTCAGCAAGTGTATGAGTGAAGTAGACATCATGATGTTTTCCTTTCACAGCCTATAGTGTAATTTTCTCTATTAAAATATTCCAATTAGCCTCAAACCAGCACACATCATTATACTTTCTCTTCTCTGGCAGGTAGTAAATACTCACATTTCCTCTAACACTAGAATTTTTTTCAGTGAAATCAAGAGTCCATTGACTCTTGGAGGAAATAAATCAGAAGTTTACCAAAGGGTAGCAAAATACCGCATCATATTTTGTTATGACATCAAATGGTAAACAGTAAAATCAGTTTAGAGCAGAAACTTCCTCTACCCAGGATCAGAAATTATTTTACTGCTATGTCATTGCAAAACAATTCCTGAAATATTTTTGTACCCCTCTATCACAAATCCTATCATTATTATACTACAGCATGCAAACTTGAATTTTATTTTCAATTTTTTCTTAGCATTCTTAATATTGAAGGGCACTTACTGAGTCTCAATTAATTGGATTAATGGCAAATTTTATCTCAGAAGAGCAGTGCAAACAAGATATTCAAACCTCCAGACACCTATTGCAGTGCATTGGAAAGAGGCTGGTTTTCATTTACAATGTTCTTTGACTAAATTGAATCCAGATGTTTACATGGAATAAAATATTAACAAATGTCTCCCAAGGGCAGACAATCATTACCTAGTGCTTTAATATCCTAAACCAAAAATTCTTAAAGGTGATAAGTAGCCTTTAGCCAGAAAGATACTTCTGTTTATTTTATTTCATCTTTTCAGTACCACAGAGTGTATTATCCTAATTTAATCTCAGTTTGTCATCGACAGAATACTTAATCTGGGATAATTCTGAAAAAACTACAACAAACCATTTGTGAAAGCAGTAGTAATGTAGTTCTAAACATATGGTTCCAATTTTGATTTTTTTTTCCCCTTCTATAAACATTAGTTACTTGCATTTTTATTTTTGTGACGCAAATCGGGTATCTTTGAGAGAGAGACCTAGACATAAAAGAAAAGCTGTATTTGCTACTTCAATAGCCCACCATTATGTTCCTATAACAATATAGTGTTATTCAACCAAGGTCCAATTCTTGAATGTTAAATTCTTAAAGAGACTGTTATTTAACAGGAATTTCCTGGAAAGACACTTCGTGTTTCTTGGGAAAATTACTTGACACTGTCTAGATAAATATATAGTTTGTTTGTGTCTGCAGCTTGTACACATACAAATCTAAATTCTAGATTTCTTAGAAGTCAGTGTGAAATTAACCTATAATGACTCAATAGCATGTCAAGGAGCTAATAATGTTTTTTGTTATGTTGAAGCATACAGCAAGGTAGTGCAAGATTCTCATTTACTTCCCTCTTGAGAAAAAAAATCTCAAATTTCTAATAAAGCAAATTAAATAGGCAAGAATTAAAGGTATAGTACATTTTAGTACTAAATGTGTTTTGGTAATTAAAAATATATACTAAATTTTTGTACATTTTTACAATTAATTTTTCTTTCACTTTCTTAAATGTGCTTACCAACTTGTACCCTCTCCAAATACAAGCCAGGTTTCTGTCCTTGAAGATTATGGATGCCCATGCCTCTCATATGCAGAAGTTTGTTCCTGAAGTGTCACTAAGTGTTTAGGCAGAAAAACTCCTTCATTACTAAGACTGTCCAACACATATTTCTTTCTTCCTGAAAACCACTCTCTGATAAAACTTGTTGCCCTTCCCTGTCCCAGCTGTTGCAACCATTTTGCATGCAAGGAATCACTAGCCTCCCAATTTACTAGAGACATTTACCATATCAGAGTGGTAAAATATGGCTGCATCACGAACAGGAACATGTCACAGACAATTCAAGAGAAAGTATTTTTGTGACCAGGAAAACTGTTACATCAAATGTCTGTTAAAACACAATCTATGGATAGAAAAGCTAAAATTTTACGTAAGACAGACATTTCTCGATCACCTTTGTACTTAAATATGGTGAGAAATTACAATTAAGTTCAAAGAATGCTCACCAACATCAGATGTGCTGGAGAGTTTAACCATTTTAGTTTATACTTCCCTAAAACAAGAGATGGAAATATCTGGAACATGTTAAAAGCTTTCAGTGCATTTATCAAGTGAAGAGACAATGGAACATGCAAAAATGCATCAGCTAAGACTCTTAAGTACTATTCACAGAGAAACACTTGTGGGACTTACCCACTAGACATGCAAAGACCAAGCCAACAAAAACACAGATGGTGAAAGTCCTTTCCAGACCCTATCCAGTGTCAAAGGCAGGAGAAGGTATCAGATGGATTTTGCAACCTAAAAGCATGCAAGGAATCCAGATTCCTTGATCTACTTTGCGACAACAGTTAAACCTGCTAAAATAGACAATGATGCAAGAAGTAGACTTTATGATCTTGCTTTTTGGTTTGTTGCCAAGGACTTCTTTCAGAACTGTACCAGCCCAACAGAATGACAGATATGCTTGTCCACAGACATATGCATGGCTGCTGTTTTCTCTTCCACTTTACTTGAATTTCATATCAGTTACTGAAATGAGATACCAAGCATGTCAATAAAAGTAAAAAGAAGTTCAGCATTATACTGACATATGGAAGAGATGTCATAGAGTGAATTCTTCCCTCCTAACATAGACTGGGTGGTGTTGCTGAAAGTATTTTATATATATGTGTGTATATATATGTATGTATGTATATATATATATATACATATACACCATTTGAAGAACAAGATTTAGGCATACATTTTATTTTTAAGATAACCTCTTGATACTAGGTGACAGAAAAGCAGTAGCTTCTATAATCTACTCATACACTACAGTGATAGCTGTAGTAGACAAATCCATAAATATTGGATTACAGTTAATTTCTTCCAGGCCCTTCTCCTCCCAATGTATGTCCATGGGGAGCTTCCTAGCACTTTTAGACCTGCTGCAAAACTGTAGCCAGGGACTGCTCCTTTCAAAATTTGCTTCTTCCCAGTTATCAAATCTTGTTTCCAATGCCACATCTTTTAAATAAAGTATCACAATCTGTCCTACCATTTTCTTGTTCTTTATAGTTTCACTCTGTAATGCAATCAGAATAGGGGTTCTTAGAGAATAAGGTGTCCATGCCAAGCCTTGGTGTTTAATTAATCATCATTAAAGATTAATTAATGAAGATTAATTCCAGAAAATTATTTATAGCAACTTTGAAATGTTTCACTTTGGAACTTAGATAGTAGGCAAAGGAGTAGGATACCGACTATATTTGTGGTCTGCAAGTTCTACAGAATAAAAGTAACAGGATTGTAACATAAACATGCTTGTACTTTCACATCTGAAAAATTTCTACAGCTACCCAAAAAAACCCTGTAATATATAATAAATAAGGGGAAAGCAGGCAGTTTCTGACTTTGCTAGTAATGATACATATCTATGTGAAAGACAGAGCTGAAATTAAAATGATGATCTGACATCTGTGTTTTTGCTGAGTCACGTCATACAACATTTATTTCCTCTGTTGATTCTGGATTTGTCTATGTTCATGCAGGTCCTTTGGTAGGAAAAAGAGGCTAATCTTTTTTAGACCAAAAGACCTCATTCTGACATATGATTCATGATACCTTTAATCTTGAGGGAGACAAGCAAAAAGAGCTCATGATTTAGCTTTTCAGTATAAATAAGCACTTGCAGTCCTCAAAGAAAATGAGCACAACAAATGACAAAAGTTATTCCACCTTAATCTAAAGGGAAAAAAATCTTAAGCTCTTCATAGATTCTTGGTCCCTGTAAAGGTTCTTGCCTTTATTCTCTCTATAGCTTCCTTTTTTTCCTCATTACAGATCCTTATAATCCTTTCTTTCCCTCTTAGGTTATGTGGCTACATTTATACAAGCAAATAGGTCAGAACCTAGTTTCTGACCCTGAGAGCAAGCAATACACAGCCCAGCCTTCATCTGGGAGGGTTGAACTCTCATCTTTTGCACACCTCCCCCCACCAAGTCCAGTCCAGCCGTGCATGGCTACACTCCCAGCCATGCCCTTAAACTGTCTAGGGGAGTGCTCACTGGCAGTGCAGAACTGCCTCAGTGAGCATGCTAGCAATTCAACAGCATTAATACCTGAAGGCCAGCATGTGAATCCATGCCCTAGCTTGTCTAGTACAGACTAGAGAATTACTCTTCCTTCCCATATTTTAGGAAATTTGGAGTCAGACCAGTCATCCTCCTCCTGTGATGGAATTTTACTTCTGTGAAATGCCTGGGAAAGTCAGCACCACTCAGAAAGCAACAGTTGGAAGTCTACTTAGACTGTGTTTGAAAACATTTTTGTAGCTGTGAATGTCTACATTCCTTAAGCTGGAGCTCTTTCGCAGTTATTGTTTTGCCTAGTACTTGCTGGAGAGCATATTTTCCAGCTGTCACTAAGGAAAAATATCTGGAGGTTGGACTATCTAGCAGTGTAACTGAACTACAGTTTGCTTAGAACAGTGTATCTGCTCATGCTTTCACCTACCTTTATAGTGTTCGAATATTTTCTATATATGAATTAGTAAAGTCCAAATAATTTATAAAATCTTTGTTATGTCTCATTCTCGTGAAGCCAAATGTTTCAGAGACTTGCATTCTTTTCTCCTCTCCTTCTGGTCGGAGTGGTGCTGCCTGGTGTGCTGGTTTGAGGCTAATTGGAATATTTTAATAGAGAAAATTACACGATAGGCTGTGAAATGAAAACATGGTGATGTCTACTTCACTCATAGGCTTGCTGAGATGTGTAAGAAAGGAACTCAAAACATAGGTAAGTCAGTCTGTCTGTAGGGGCACAGCGTCTCGGGCAGTCTAGCTTCTGTCTTCTCTCTGCCAATTAACCTCACTAATCACTTTTCTTCTAACCCCCCTGGCCAATCCTCCAAACTCACCTCGCGCATAAGGCAAACCTTGGGGTAAGGTATAGGGGTAAGGAGAAGGTGGAAGGGTGGTTGGAAGCCCCTCCTGGGGTCTCTGATTTCTGGAAGGGGAGTTGTGTTTCTGTATTACCTTTAACTTGTATATTTCTGTAAATATTCCTGTATATAGTGTATATCTCTGCTTGTACATTGTGCTGAGCTGTAAATAGAGCTTCATTCCTTAGCTTCCAGCCAGCTGAGTTCTAGTCTGGGTCATTTTACAAAGTGGAGGGGGAGGGGCAGGGAACTCCCAAACCATCACACCCGGGTATCCAGATTTTACATGCAGTTTCATCCCTGAGAAGACTTTTTCCATGAAGAGTATTTTGCAGAACTCCACAGAGATGTTCAGTGCCTGGGTTTAATCTGCCTTGGAAGCATAATTCTAAACCATTTCAGAGACTGAAATTCCATCTTCAGTGTAGCTGTGATCTGTTAACCTTTGTGTCTTGTCACCAAATTAATGAAAAAACATTGGAAGACAATGTTATGTAGATCTAATCCATGCAGCATTATGTAGCCAAACATTACGACTGGAGAAATCCGTGTTTCACTATGTCTGCCAAAACATATGATGTTCTGAACTTTGTTTAGTAATAATCTGAACACCACCCTATCAGACAAGAATTAGAGACATGATAATGAACAACTTAAGCACAGGACTGATGACAGGAGACACATCTAGAGAATATGTTTAGTGCATTCAGTCCTCTTGAGAAGGAAATGATGCTCATAATTAGGAACCACACAAGAGACAAACTTGCCATTTGTAACAATATATAACTGTCAGGAGGAAGGAATCAATGTCACAAGCAGTTTAAACTTAAAACAATAAAGTATGTTAAAAAGAAGACGGAAAAAGCAAGTTCAGATGCAAACATCTTCACAGCCAAAACAAAGAATACTGTTTTAGGGTCAATGCAAGTCTCTAAACAAATCGCTGGAACTTGTCTGCAAAGATATCCCAGATGGTCCTTCTTAGCCTGACACCACAGTAGCTGCCTCAATGACAGGAGCGATAAAACTCAGTCATTGTGTTAAGATAACTAGGCAGCTAAGGGAGTATATGGCCATTTGGAAATTCCCTGGGGAATTTCAATGAGCCAGTTAGATGTCAGATATTATCAGTATCTAAAAAAGATCAGCACATGCTTTTGCAGATGTGCTGGGAATGTAGGAGCTTCCTGGGAGACATAGGAAATGGAACATCTCCCAGAACTCCAAACAAATATGAAGTGGTTGCAGAAAAAACCCTTTATTTTCAGAATATGCATCTTTATTTATAAAGGACCACTAATAATGTCTCATAACCAGAAACAAAGACTTGGAATGAGAAATGCACTCTAGAGATACTACATTCAGAGAAAAAGCAAAAATCTTCCTAAACTTTGACTGATAAATAACACCTTACTTGCCAAAACAAAGCACATGAAATGGCATTAATTTTTAAATTCTGTGATCTTTTACTTTCTTTAGACCCTCCTCTTCTATTACCATTTTTCATTGTAACAGTTAATTTCATGTGAACTCATAAGCTTCTCTAAGGCATATTCTGCTCCTATCACACGCTAGCTCCCCCCTTAATGCTATGATTAAATTCTGGAATATTCTAGAAACACCAGAATTGCACCACACAGTGCTCACATGACTATTCCCTAGCCATCAACAGACTGGTAATAGAGACCAACTTCATCCAACCATCTGGTAAGAATTTTAGAGCCGAATTCATACCAATATTGACCTTTACAAAATTTTATAAGGACAGAATTATGCAATTCTTCTGTAATATTCAAATAAAGTAGTGATTACTCAAGTACTCCCTAAAGAAAAGAAGGTAAATGTGTATTGATGGAGAACTAATATCTGATATAAAGATTATGTGGTAGAAGAAAAAACTCTGGAACTTTTATCTTTAAAAATAAAAATACTTAGAAATAGCAGAATTATCATCTTATATTTGCTACTACCTCATCATTCAATATGTTGGATTGAATTTCAGAACTTAGAAAGCTAAACTGAAACTACTTCATCATTAAAACCAAACCTGAATTTGCTGAAGTTCTTCTGTGAAAAAAACTAATTTGGTACCATAAAGAAAAAAAAAAATCACAGTAACTTAAATGCTTCTTAGGAAAATTCTTTCAAAGGTTCCCTAACCAAACTTTCTTAGGCTCACAAGTAGTTTTTTAAATAACATATAAGTATTTGAAAGCCAATAGGAAAAATGTGTTTCTGTAAGTGTAATTTCTTAAGAATCATCAACAAATACCTATTGAAAAAATACCTTCTTTCTGATTTAGGATTTTTTTTTTTTTTAATGGTACTCTAACAAAAGCAAACCAAACCAAAACATGCTTGCTTATTCAGCTACTTTCATAAAGTCTGCAGAGCCAACATGGAAAAGGTTCTAAGTAATAGAGAAGGTGTTTTTAATCCTTTCAATGAAGCAGCAGTAATTGCCTTCAGAGTTCCAACACACTTGCTGCTCTGCCAGGTAGCTATGAAGTGTACCCTTCCTTCTCCCATGGCCTTAGTTACTGCTTCATCCAGTGGCCACAACAATCTATTCTGATTTTCATTAAAGGCTGTTGCAGAGTGGGATGCTCTTTTACAGAAAGCACCACATGGAATTAAAATGCTAACATTTAGTTAAGCAAATTCTTTGGAGCCTTCAATAGGCACTTTAAAACTAGCAAGCACTGCTGTCCACAAAAACTTTTAAAAAATCACCTGTAAATTCAGCAACATTTTCACATACCCAAAACAAAACAATTAATAAATACTCAGAAAATACAAATATATTCAGAGCCTGTAAGTCCATCCTAGAAGTGCAAATTTGCTGATGTCTTCTATTCCCTGGCTCCAGAAGCACAGAGTTAGACAACCAGATCAATTTTGAGTGAGTCAACTCACTAAAAGCTACAGCTTTGTCTCATTTAAAACTAGGACATCTACTTGCATTAGATGAGAAGAATATTGTAAATAAGCCCATTCTTATGACATTTATCCTAGATACTTCTGTTAACTCCTGAGCGTTTCTAAACAGTAGAAGTGCATAGAATCATAGAACGGTAAGGTTGAAAGGGACCTCAAAGATCATCTAGTTCCAACCCCCTGCCATAGGCAGGGACACCTCCCACTAGTACAGGTTACTCAAGGCCTCCTCCAACCTGGCCTTGAACACCTCCTGGGAGGGAGCAGCCACAGCTTCCCTGGGCAAACTGTTCCAGTGCCTCACCACCCTCACTGTAAAGAACTTCCTCCTGACATCTAGTCTAAATCTTCCCTCTGCTAGTTTAAACCCATTGCCCCTTGTCCTGTCATTACAAGACCTTGTCAATAGTCCCTCCCCAGCCTTCCTGTAGGCCCCCTTCAGATACTGGAAGGCTATTTAAAAATAAAGCAAACCAGTCTAAATACTTACACTGACAATGCTATACATAATACTAACTAGATATGAACTTTCCTAGAACAGAGAGATCTTTGAAATCATTTTAGCATTTGCCCCAGAAATGAGAATATTTGCATGAACAATAGTTTTGGAGCTGCCACTGCAATGTATTAACTGGAAAAACTACTCTTATCGTGTCTAGCTCTACAACCCTATACACTCTTTTTTTCCATTAAAGAAGTCATACTAAATGTATAAAACTATACAGAACTAGACAAGAATTGCACATAAACATATTCAGAAACTCACAATTTGTGTCATCATTGTCAACTGAGTTCTGCACAAGTTACCTGACCAGATTCAAAACATGATATACTTAATACAACCTAGCTCTGTCAGGTTGTTTGCTCCTTCCTCATGCTAGGAACGTGACTTTAAACAAAACTACATAGCTGAGTTGCATTCCCACATCATGATTTAAAAATAAACATAGAACTGATGTTTTAAAAATTAAATTTCAAAACTTTTTTATTCATTTGTATGTATCCTTAATCCCTCAGATAAGCACAATGCTCAGATTATAAGAATTTACATTTTTGTTCCTAAATAGCAGGGCTATCTGTGTACTACTTGTTATCTAGGTCTTCCTGTTGATTACACATATGCTACAAAGTAGATCTCAAAAATAGAAGCTTCCATTTAATCTGCTGCGCATTGCACAGAAATATTTGGCACTTGTTCATAATACATTAGCTTGTAAGTAACATAATAATAGAGCTAGCTGTCTGACTCAGGGCTATTTCTGAAGCTGCTAATTTGATTTTTTTCCAATAAACAGAAAACTTTCCCCATCATATATGCCATTATGTGGCTTTTCTGCTTGCAATGAATTATCTCAGATAGCTACATAACTGGATAATGTGATAAACCAAATTTTGTTTATTTCAAATAACCTTCATTCAAAGTGTCCACTACATACAAGGATGAATGTGAAGTGAGGATATAATGACTTTTTTAATATGCTCAGGGATGCGTTGATGCAAGCTCATTGTGCAGGGTAGTTCTAGGTTAACATTACTCTTACAGGTGCATTGACTTGGTTTACATGAAAACTTTTCCTCTGTATGTAAGGAAAAGAAAAACCCAAGCTTTGCAGTTGCCAATATTATAGATTATTTTTTAAATTGCATGCTAGTAGAGCGTATAAACATTCTTATGTTAATAACATGCTTCTAATTCAAGTCACAACTTTAAGATAATCCTGCAACTATTCACATTCTGTCCCATCCTGGCTCCTTATGCTTAAAGAGTCAAACAGAACTGAGGGGTTTTAAAGGAGTAGAGGTGAGAGTTCTGTTGTCCAGTGAGTATACAAAAAGTTATTTGGCAATTGAAAGTTTCAGATTTATGTTTTGGTTTCAACATTAGTCATTGCAGACTCTTTCAGAACATTAAAGACTGAATTTAAAAATGAATTATTTTAACTTTGCTTAAATTGGTTTTAAGACTGGACTAATAATGATACACCATTTAGTGAATGCACTGCCATACAACAGACTTGATGCTAAACATCTTTCAGTTAAAAAAGGATTTTGCCAGTAAGGGTGCAACTTTACCTCCTATCCTTGCCCCGAAACTGTCAAAGATCAAATAACCCTAGAGTTAGTAGCTCATTAAATAACATAGATTGCATAAACAGAATGTTTGATTGGATTCCAGTTTCTCATAGATGAAACACTTGGGCTGCTCAGTGGAGATTAACCAGGCTATGTGCAATGATGTGCATTTGCCTTTTAGGCAGCCACGGATCAACAATGCGCAGTTTTTCATAAAAGATTTAACTCCTGTAAGTAACATCTCAATTTACTTCCTGGTTCAGCTGGTACTAAAAAAAATTATTTTTACTATGAATATTCAAAATAATCTGAGGATTTACTTCAGTTTGCTGATCCCACATCTCAGATTCTGTTTGCTACAACCAC
Organism: Eubucco bourcierii; assembly: GCA_013396675.1. NCBI lineage: Eukaryota > Metazoa > Chordata > Aves > Piciformes > Ramphastidae > Eubucco > Eubucco bourcierii. The sequence continues at coordinate 96,486 of VWZE01016313.1, read as the reverse complement.
ACTATTGATTTTTCAAAATATGAATCTGAACAATTTCTGCAGAGGTCTAGTGTTATTTTTTTGTCAGTCCCTTAGGGAGTTGACAAAGGTTGATTAAGAAAGACTGTTATATTCTGATCATTCAAATCCAAACCAAACATAAGCACTTAATGAATCTGAATGATGTGAATTATATTAGTATAATACTGTGTTTAATCTGATGATCATCTCCTTTGGTATCAGAGGACCCACCAGACAAAACCAGAAGTTTTTATCTGATTTGCAACTCAAGATTTGGGCACAATCCAAATATTGGGAAAGGAGTCAAAAAGCGATTCATGGCTTGTGTGACAAAGCAGTAGAGGTGATGATGGCAATGCTAGTGGAGGCAGAGAAACAATGGAGAGAGTAAAGACCTGGAAAGGAATATTTCTATAGTGAACACTTTTCTGGTGGAAACATTCCCTTGTTAATATTGCTGGCACAGAGCCCAGTTCCTCAAGACAACACTTAAATATATGACAACTCATATACACAATAGTTAGGAAACTTCCAGTACTGCTCTTTTGTGGAGAAGGACTTTGGTAATCACTATTAGAACTCTTAGATTTTCTCCAACAATTTAAAGAAGTAATATTTAAATAAATACATATCTTTGTTTCACCCTTTGTATTTGCTTTCATGAATGGAAAGCAAGTAACAGCTGCTACAGCTGTCATAATAGCAAGTTTCATGTGATCTCACTTAAGTTATTCTGATTGCTGCCACCTTTACCACTTTCATTTTCAAGAAGACCAATCACATGTAATTACAGCTGTCAATGGTGGGAGACACACACATAACTTTAGCTCTTTCCAAATCACCAGCTCCTAACTTATGCGTACCCAGAGAAACCCTGTATTTGTAAGAAGCTGGCAACGTTGTTCTTTCTGGGCATGAATTTTCAGTGGGGCAGTTCAGGGACAGGAAACCATAAATATTAGATTATCTCTTCCAATTCCCAAAGGGACTTCATCTACACATTTTTCCTACAGTTCTGTCTTTTGTTCTATCACCTAGAAGATATAATAGTAATATCAACATATAAGCCACCTTTTGATGCATGAGCCCTCATATTTACCTTAATGNGTTTTTTTGTTTGTTTGTTTGGGTTTGTTTTTGGTTTTTGTTTTTTTTTTCCACAAACAGACCACAAAGCATTGTAGGACCTGGACTGCACACAACAATACTACCCATTGGCTGCTCTGGAAATTTTGACCAAGCTAACAGGGAGACACATTTCTGAAAGGACAGAAACATGCACAAAGCAATCAAGCATCTGGACATGGGTAGTGTATGTTACAAAGGGAGTTGAGGAATAATAGATTGAAGTTTCTTGTTAAAGCAAGAAGAATGCATGCCTCTAGGCTGTAATAAAGAACAAGACATCCCAGTTGCCATTGTCCTTAAGTAACCACTGCAGCCATCTCCACAGACAACATCTTTGTGACATTAATATCATGCTGTTAATCAGGCCTTCCTTTCCCAGGTACATAGACTAAATCTTCTAGTTGCAGATTTGGTCACCTATGCTTTCATATATAGGCCAAGTGAGAAAAATTAAACTCTCAGAAACTAGTTGATTTGTGTTAAGGCCTTCAAGAAATGCCTAGTTGCCATAATTAAATTTCCTCAGTGTCGTATCAACGTGAATTCTGCTAATAGTAGACAAAGTTGCTTTTGTGGTATGAAAGGAAAAAACCCAAACAAACAATCCCCACCAAAGAACTACAGGTGCCCAAGTACAGAAAGATTGGGTCGAGAATCTCTTGTATATGATTTGGTTTCTTATTTATTTAAAAAAAGTTAGGCTACTATTATCTCAGGAATTGTGTAGAAAACTGGAAGCAGTTTTAGTTCTAGAAAATGCCTTATGAAAAAGATCCTTTCAGGCTGGGAAAGGAGTGTGGCATTATAAACCATGTTATGCAAGCCTACTGCTCCAGAAGCCAAAACCCTGCCCCATCAATTGCATAACCAGCTCCAAGGGAGATCTGAGCCCTGCTCCTTTATACAGGAGCCTCCATGGAAATTCAGCAAGTTACCAGCCTTCCCCAGGCAATAAACAAGGCATTTACTGTCACTTGGTATTTACTGGAGCCAACTGTGCACGGTTTGATTTTTTTCCTCCTTTTNAAAAAAAAAAAAAAAAAAAAAAAAAAAAAAGACACTAGGCAGACTGCCTCCTGTTGACACCAGTCCGACCTGGGAATCATATTGCCCCTTTGAAATGCTGAACAAGCCTGTAGGCTACTAGTACAATTTTGAAAGGAAGTGGGAGAGGCCAAAGCAAAACAAGATGCTCTGCAATGGAATGCATTAAAGAAAACCAAATATTTCAACCTCTGGTGTAGGACAAAACCAACTGCTCTCATTCTTAACAACTAAAACCACTACAGAAAAAAATAGGGTTGATTTATATAGATAAATGTCACACTTCACTGTGTTTTATCAAGAAACACCTTAACTGTTCAGTTACCATGGTTTTCTTGTACAATTCATTCTAGATTGTAGCTCTCAGTCCCATTCCATGGCATGCCTAAATGTGTCCCAGTTCTGTACAGGTGAAAATGTTGTAGAGTCAGATAGCTGAAAATAACAACACAACTTCCATTTCCCATGTATACCTGAGTATGGATCAGCATTAATACTGTTCTTCCTCTGATGCATATTGTTCTCAACTTTAATGGTCTGTGAGCTGATTTAACATGCAGGATACTGCACTGTTACTTTTCCATTACAGTAAAAGGCAAAAAGGAAAAAAAAGAGTCTGAATCTTGATAGCCCCATTGGGCAAGTGTGGTAAAAGGATGGCATTTTCCATAGCTAAATCCACCCAAAGAACTCTTATGAGTATTGTATTCTGTGAGCACTTTCCTTTATTTCTTCTTCCCTTGTCCTTCCCATCTCATTGAGACTGGAAAGGATACCTAAAACTTTCACTCGGACACCAGGACTGAATTGAGAATGGCAAATATTGGAGCAGACAGGTAAAGTTTGTTTAGATTCAGTTTTGCACGTGATTTTGTTTTACCCTTGGTTTTACAAATAGAATTCTCATGGCTAGTGTTTTATTTTTCTACATAACAGATTTGTTGATTACTGGTTAATACGAAAAATTTTTGTAGAATAGCATGTAAATTTCCCTACAGCTGCAGTTGTCAAACAATATCTCTTGGAAAAAACATTCTCATTATTCATCAAATACATTGCTTTCTCAATAATTTTCCTACAAAGCATTCAGGAAAACTGAAAGATCTGAAAAAGACCCAAGTTATATTTCCTTCATAAATTTACATAGACTGAAGTATAGTAAAAATAATTTCTGTGTTTGAAGAAAGCAATTGCACAGTCACCCAAAAGAAAAATTTACTCACTATTTTTACATCGTGTGTCACACTTGTCTTGAAAATATTTGCCACCATGCTATAAATCTAGCCCAGTATTTCTAAGTCTCTATAAGCAATTACTGTAAAAAACAAAGCAATCTTGCAGTTTGCAATATGAAATCCATCAAAGATCTGTGCACTAACAGGAACCACTAGAAGAAAAGCCTTTTGAGTTTTCAATTTCTAGATTCCTTAGAAATGATTTGTAAGATTAAAACTAAATTCACAGTCAAGACAAATCTCTCTTCCTTGAATCAGATGGGTTAACACAAGTGATAGAGCAATGTATCCTAGCTGCCTTTCTGATATATTCTGTTGTCCTGGATGTGGCTCAATGTGGATTTTTTTAAAAAACAAACAAACAAACAAAAAAACTAGATAGTCAAACACAAAGACAAAAATTATAATGTGAGACCTATTAACAGAAGCATTACTCCAAAGGATAACACAATTCATTACTGGGCATCTACATGCAAAGCAGATCTGAGGAGGTAATTTTCTTCCCTACACAATTCCTCTTTAAAGGAAGAGAAAGTTTTAAATGTAGGCTAGCCTTTCATCCACCTCTCTGCCCATCTATGTCTTTAAATATACATATTTGCTTTCATGAGTGCAGGTGTTTATATGTTCCACTGGATCCAGATAACTCTGTCTCTGTGTTTGCATGGTTGTATCTATGCACATTCCTATATATTTTTTAATTCAGGATCTCTTATAGTAAATTAGTGTGAATCTCATCATTATCAAATCTATAGTTAAGTTGCTGTTTCCATTGTACCATATTCTACTGAACCACCTTGTTAATTTCAAACTAGTCAGTGATAAAATCCAACCTTTTGATTTACATCTCACAGTCAATATATCTTAAATTGCTGATACATCATAAACATGTCAAATATTTTTCCTTTTGCTGCTTTATTAAGATGGCCACTCTCCTTTCTTTCTGATTGCTTAGAAACCCAGCTACTTTGCTTTCAGATGTAAAAATCCCCCTGAAGGATCATTTTGGCCGTACATATTCCTGTAGCATCCTAAAAGTCACTTTAAACACTAACAAAATTAAGTAACGCATGATCGTTAGAGAAGAGTGTAGCAACAATGGCCTTTTCAGCCATCACCTTGGCCCTCAGTTTGTTTTCTAATTAGTTACTACGTCTGAGTCTCTGCCTGACAACACATCCTTAGCTAAGCATCCATTAAAACTTCAGTTCATAAATTTGTCAAGTTGTGCAATCCCTTTTAACAGCCAAATATTGTCTTGACATTATGGAGACACTTTTCTGCAATCAAAGTAAAATGTGTTCATAATATAAAGGCCTGAACAGTTTTTTTGTTTGTTTGTTTGTTTTCAAACTAAACCAACAAAAAAAATATGTTGGCAGAAGTGTTCCAAAAGCACTTAGTTTCCCTTGAAATCGATGGGAAGGAGTCAGTTAGGCAGTTCTGGATATTCCATTAGGTGTCTATCTGAATGTTTATTTAGCAAAAATACCATTACAGGCAGAAGTGTCAATGAACTATAGTGGTCTGGATAAGTTGCTTATTTACAATCCACTGTGGTAGCTAATTACATGGATTATACTTTAAGAAGAGATGTGCATCTTCTGAAGCAAAGCATATCCAAATCTGGTTGTAAAATTAAAAAGTTGTCAATAGAGATTCTGTCTTAGTGTAGCATATAAATTACTCATGTTTTTGATACAAAGTATTATACTCTTAAGAAAACAAAAAGTCATGAGGACTGGTATCTGCAGATACAGTACAGTCAGGTTAGCTCATGAATAAGCAACCTGTGGCCCTTATTTTTAATCTGCAATATAATTCTCAACCCAATTGCCTCCACAAACTCAATTATATAGGCCAAGTTTAGTTTCCACTCAGGCAATTTCAGTGAAATGAAAGAATTCACAGCTCAATCTACTTACAGACAGAATTTGCTTAATGGTTATAATCTAGGTCAACTTCTCAAGATTTATTTTATTTTTAAACATATATATTATTAAATGAATGGAAATATATATCTATTTAAACCTTAAATATATTTATAAGGAAACAATAAAGAAGTAGTTTGAACTGGGCCCTTATAACTCTCATCAATCAATAACTTTAGAGTAGATAAGAGTTTGTGAGGGACGGCATTATGTGTGCTTCTCACCAACTACTACTTGTTTTGTCTTAGTGTTTCCTACCAGTATGGTTCCACTGTTTTTCATGGATGCTTTTATCAGAGTACACGGCAGAAAAATCTCACACTTAGCCAACTACTTATCAATAGATAATCATAGAATCATAGAATGGTAAGGTTGGAAGGGACCTCAAGGATTATCTAGTTCCAAGCCCTTGCCATAGGCAGGGTCACCTCCCACTAGTACAGGTTACTCAAGGCCTCCTCCAACCTAACCTTGAACACCTCCAGGGAGGGAGCATCCACAACCTCCCTGGGCAACCTGTTCCAGTGTCTCACCACCCTCACTGTAAAGAACTTCCTCCTAACATCTAGTCTAAATCTCCCCTCGACCAGTTTAAACCCATTGCCCCTTGTCCTGTCNCTCGTGGCCCTCCTCTGGACCCGCTCCAACACTTCCATGTCCTTCCTGTACTGAGGGCTCCAGAACTGCACACAGTACTCCAGATGGGGACTGACAAGAGCAGAGCAAAGGGGCAGAATCCCCTCCCTTGCCCTGCTGGCCACGCTGCTCTTGATGCAGCCTAGGACTCGGTTGGCTGTCTGGGCTGCATGTGCACACTGCAGGCTCATGTTGAGCTTTTCATCAACCCAGACTCCAAGGTCCTTTTCCTCAGGGCTGCTCTCCAACCATTCACCACCCAGCCTGGAGTTGTGCTTGGGATTGTGCCTACCCAGGTGCAGGACCTTACACTTGGCCTTGTTGAATCTCATGAGATTGGCCTGGGCCCACCTCTCCAGCCTGTCCAGGTCCCTCTAGATGGCATCCCTGCCCTCTAGCAAGTCAACTGTGCCACACAGTGGCATACTGTGGCATACTGTCTCCTCATTCTCTGCTTGCAGCATTTAATCTCCCAGAATGCAAAAAAGATGGACTCACCAGCAAAATAAGGATATTTCCAAAATATATTTACCTTAAATTCTTTTTGTTACTACCAACAGTATCACTTTGAGGCACAATTTTTTAATAAATAACTTGCTGTATCATTAAAATGACAGAGCAGACTTTCAGCAGATGGAGTTAATTAACAAACAGCACACTAGTTAGGCAAAGAATGTCTCAAGAAGTTGGAGTTAAAAGCAAAATGGTAATACATGGTATGGAATTGATCAGTGTTCCATTTGCTAATTGTGTTAGCATTAAGCAGATCTTATTTTCTCCAGATTTACCTTAATGGCTAAACAAGCATATAATCTGTGAAGTTTATACTCGCTGTACTAAAAATCCCCAAAGGCTTTCTGTTGGAAACTTTTTCATGGGTTACTTCCTGTTGATTCGTTCTAGTTAGGTATCTAGCTAGTTTTCATTGGCAGGATTTTCTGTTGCCAAAGGACTGGAAGTTTGAGGCTTTTACATCAATATGCAGGTTTTCTCTGTGTGATCTCTCCATTACATAGCCTGGCCATTGTGAAGGTGACAAATTAAACTGAAATCACGGAAGGTTAGGGGCTGGAAGTGACCTCAAAAGATCACCTAGTCTGACCTCTGTGCCAGAGCAGGATCACCTATACCAGATCACACAGGAACTCATCCAGGTAGGTTTTGAGTATCTCCAGAGAGGAAGACTCCACAATGCCCTGGGAAGCCTGTTCCAGTGCTCTCTTACCCTTACAGTGAAAAAAATTCTTCCTTGTGTTTAGATGGAATTTCCTATGCCTCAGCTTCCACCCACTGACCTTTGTCCTGTCATTGGGCACACCGAGAAGAGCCTGACTCCATCCTCTTGGTGCTTGCTTTTTACATATTTATAAACATTGATGAGGTCAACCCTCAGTCTCCTCTTTTCCAAGCTAAAGAGGCTCAGCTCCCTCAGTCTCTCCTTGTAAGGAAAATGTTCCACTCCCTTAATCATTTTCATGGCTCTGCACTGGACTCTATCAAGCAGTTCCTTGTCCTTGAACTGAAGGACCCAGAACTGGACACAATATTCCAAATGTGGCCTCACCAGGGCAGAGCAGACAGGGAGGAGAACGCCCCTCGTTCTACTAACCACATCCTTTCTAATAGACCCAGAATGGCATTGTCCTTCTTGGCCACCAAAGCANTGAAATCACGGAAGGTTAGGGGCTGGAAGTGACCTCAAAAGATCACCTAGTCTGACCTCTGTGCCAGAGCAGGATCACCTATACCAGATCACACAGGAACTCATCCAGGTAGGTTTTGAGTATCTCCAGAGAGGAAGACTCCACAATGCCCTGGGAAGCCTGTTCCAGTGCTCTCTTACCCTTACAGTGAAAAAAATTCTTCCTTGTGTTTAGATGGAATTTCCTATGCCTCAGCTTCCACCCACTGACCTTTGTCCTGTCATTGGGCACACCGAGAAGAGCCTGACTCCATCCTCTTGGTGCTTGCTTTTTACATATTTATAAACATTGATGAGGTCAACCCTCAGTCTCCTCTTTTCCAAGCTAAAGAGGCTCAGCTCCCTCAGTCTCTCCTTGTAAGGAAAATGTTCCACTCCCTTAATCATTTTCATGGCTCTGCACTGGACTCTATCAAGCAGTTCCTTGTCCTTGAACTGAAGGACCCAGAACTGGACACAATATTCCAAATGTGGCCTCACCAGGGCAGAGCAGACAGGGAGGAGAACGCCCCTCGTTCTACTAACCACATCCTTTCTAATAGACCCAGAATGGCATTGTCCTTCTTGGCCACCAAAGCACATTACTGGCTCATGGTCAACCTTCCATCCACTAAGATCCCCAGGCCCTTTTCCCCTTCACTGTTCTCCACCCGGTCATTAAACTTTCTCTTTCCTTTTTTTTTTAAAAAGGAAAAAATAAAAGGAATAAGCATATTAGATGCTGACTTTACTACTTTGAAGACTAACTGTATAGGCTTGATATGGTGATATTCATGGAAACAAGAATTTCCATATCAAAGTTCATGTATTTATACATGAGGAATTCTTTTTCATATCCTCCTTGCCAAAAAGAGGTTGTGGAAAATCATCCTGGGGTCTGAGATACAAGCTTGGAGCAGTATTTTTGCTTCAATAACAGAAAGATTTTGCAGTTACTATGTTTATGGGGTATCTTGAATCCTAATTTGCATTTAAACCGTTGTAAAATCTACCAACACAGAAGGATCCCTAAAGCTACACTGTGTTTTACTTAGACACATGAATATTCAAGGAATCTACAAGAGTATTTGAAGTTAAGCAGAAATAAGTTCTGATAGGCTGAAAAACCAACTTTAAAAAGAGTGATTTTTGTTTTAATGCTTAGAACTTTACAAGCAGTGAACAACCATGGATCTCTAGACGGATGCTCTGATTTAATCATTAAATTCTATTATTTCTCATTTTATAACACATGACATTGTTTGCCATTGTGTAGAAAAACAGTGGGTCAGATAGAACTGGTGTGCAGAATCATCACAAACGTCATCCTCATCATCTCCAATAATACATTTAATGGAAACAGTTTGGTCACTGGGACATATTTTTCTAAATTTAATAAAACCCAAACATGCAAGTAGTCCTTGTAAGATCAGCTTAAAAAAAGATGGACTGGGCAGCTGATCTATGACATTAAAATAAAATTTTTGAGTTTCATATAGACATTGTTAATGAAACAAGCAATTTCACTGTCATGTAGTTTATTTACAAACATTGCCTTTGTGGCCAATGATTTTATTTTATTCCTGATGTATTTTTTGAGAGAAAAAAATCTGTTACACAGATTACAATGGCAGCTGAACAGCCCAGCTCAAACGATAAAATTTTACACTGACTCCTCAGGTATACATGCAGTTTTCTTCTTTGGACTCTTACGTTTATCCCACAGGTGAACTATCTGGGAAGGTTCTGCAGCACTACAGTGAAGACACTTTTTCAGACCATATGCTCCTTTCAAGACCATATGCCCTTTTGTGACAGTCTCAGATTAACCCAGTTTGCATGTGCTCAAAACCCATACATGGCACCTTCGCAGGCTACAGGAATAACTCACAAAGCTCCTTTCTCTCTCGGCATTCCCTCTCCCCACCCCACAAAAGACAACTCTCTAAAAAACCAACAAACCCACCCCCTTCCAAATGCACTTCCCATCAAAAAAAGACACACTTCCAAAAAAACCCAAGCAAACAACAACCAAAAACTAGCCACGTAAAAAAAAAAACAACAACAAACACTTTTAAAAAAAAGTATTACTGACTTCTATTATGTAGATTTTTATTTTTTGTTTGTCCAGGTGAAACAGAATTGAGGGTAGGAATGCTAAAACCTAAAAACCCAAATAAGGACACTTTCAAATTATATGCAGACTATAGACCAGTTATGATGCCACTAGAGCTTAAAAGGACATACTTGTCTGCAAGCCTTTTCTTCTTGAAATCCACAGTTGGCTTTGTTTCATGAATGAAACATACCACTTATTAGTGGTATGTTCAATATTCCAAATGCAAGTGCATTGGCTCTTGCAGCTTAATTAAATGCCTCACTAACTTCACACATCCAAGTGTTTCTGTGTGGTTGCTTCATATTAAACAATTCACAGGAAACAGAAAATCTATCACAAAACAGATCTGTAATCAAATACACCATTGTACTATAAATTATTTTTGTGTAATAGATAACTGTGCTAATAAATACAGAGGCAGCTGGTAGAGAAGCCTTTATGGTTAAAGGACCATCATCTCTTTATCACTGGTTAAGCAGAGGGGAATTCCTAAGGAGACAAACACTTGTAAGAAGCTTACCTCCCAACTGTCAGGCTAGAAAGATTAACAGCATTGTCAGTCACACCAAATCACCATGATTGTTACTTCACTTTTATAGGAGCATTATGTTACTTGCTACTTTTGTATTTTAGAACCACAACATCATATTTAAAAAAACAACAGAAAAGCACTTTTGTATGGAAGTTTCAAGTAAACATTTATGCTTACTTTTATCCTAAGCAGCAGTCACAGAAGGAGTTATGGCAAAGGCTGAAATAAGGGCCTGGAAACCACCACCAAAACAAAAAGGTTATGAGGGAGATACGGAGTTTGTTAAGTAGTACTTTCAAGTCTGAGATTAAAGCATCAGTACATTTAATGTGACAGACATTCAGAATGGCTCTGTGGCATACTTCATACTAGAAATGCTCTTTCTGCTGTGGAGGACACCATAAAGTATGCTGAAGCTTCTATGGAAGCATTTCAATGTGTCTTAGGACGTGTAACTTTCTCATGGGCTAATTTGTTTTAAGCACCAAACACATGATTGTCTAAACTAGTCTTGACCAACTGCTGCATTCCCCACATACTTCAATATCCAAACTGCTTGATCCTGTGTAGCTGCTATAGTGCAACCTGCTTCATGTTTATGCCTCCAGCTTTGTCCCTGCTCTTAGGTCACTTCCATCTTCATGAGAGCAAATTTAATAATAATCAGAATTGGAACTACATTCAGTAAATTTAGTAAGCCCATTGCTGTGAAATTGCTCTTCTTTTTCACCTCTCAGATGACAGTGGGTCTTACAACAACCTGCAGCCAGAGTATATATGTGTCTTTTTTCCTTCTGAAATACACACAACAGAAAACATGCACTTATTTCCAACACACTTCATTAGCATAATGTCAAAGCAATTAGTAGAACACACAGTTCTCATGAAGGTAGTTAATTCAGATAAAAAGTATAGAAAGTATAAGGTTTTGAGCCTGTTAAATGTGTACTGCACAGGATTATGATTTTCTACTCAGGTCTTTCCACCATTGCAGTTTGTAGAAGGTAAGACAACAGCATTTTCTATGGCAGTTTGGTAAGCTGTTATGACTTAAAATCTATTCTGAAATGTAAACGCAGTTTTCAAATATACTCCCAAATTTTTACTCAGACAATACAGCTTGCTCCTAATACCTACTCAGTGTGTTTAAGAGACTTCTGGTGAACATGCTTATCGTATTTCCCACCCTTCTACACACTGATATCTGATCAGACCTTCTGCTCCCTGTCTGCATTCTCTAACCACAAGACAGTCTTATACAACTTTAAAACAGACAGAGTTTGTTTTTGTTTCTTGACCTAGCAAGAAACTGGAAAGATACCTCCAGAACTTCACATTGTCACAGTCTTTAAAAAAATTATTTTATAGCAGAGTATCAAACTATTCATTTTATTGTGTAAGGATGTCATCCTTTGGACTGGAAAGGCCTTTCTAGATAAAAGAATTTTAAGGCAGAGTCCCATTTTTTCCTGCTTACTATGCATCACTCACCATTAGTGCATTTATGACACCAACAAAAGACAAGCAAAGTCTATCACTGAGAAAAGAAATAAAAGGCCATAACATTTTTATAGGAACATTACAAACTTATTTAAGCTGCTTTATTATTTGTATATAATTAAATATCGTATTAAAAGAAATCATAACCTCTCTTCCCAAATAGCTCCTCAAGCAGCAATTACATTCAGCTCCTACCAGAAACATTTGAATAATGTCCCTGAAAGGCCTTGAGACTAAACCCACCAGATGGGATAGATGAGATATCCTGGGCTTTTGCATGAATTATTTCAATCCATCATAATTTGGAAGACTCATAGCTGCTGTAATTCTGGAAAGCTTAATTTGATTTTCATTTATAAAGCAGGGTTTTGATGGATGCTATAAACCAAAGGATAACCATCTAGCTACTATATCTTTGGATTTTTGTTGACAGCAGAGAACTGAGGGCTCTGACTCATGACCTGCAGCAGTTTAAACCAATATGCCAGCTGTGACAACTGAGAAACCAACACACAGCAGCCCTGCAGTACCAAAGCTAACTGAAATGAATCTTCTGCAAGTAATACCAATAGTATTTTAGGCCTCTACAACATATACTGTTTATGAATCAAGGGCCTAAATAATTTTTAGTCCAAACTAATATATTGAATGATTTAAACCAGAAATAATTGTGTGCACAGACTGAACCAGTAGAAACCCTGCAAATTAATTTCCTGATCACATTAGGATTGTCTTAAATAATTTTAGTGCTATCTCCTTATTAGTTTACTTAAAAGTCAGCTTCTGGCTCAACCCTGAAAGGGAAACAAGTTTGAACACCACGAGTGTTGATATTAGATGTTTCACACTAAGAAACATTCAGCCATAGAAATTCCTCTTTAGATTAGGACCTACCAGCCAACAGACACACATGCCAAGAGAATAAAAATTTGGCTAAAAGTTAAAATATAACAAATTATATTTCCCTAATGGAAAGGATCCCTGGGCAGCTACAAATGCAACACAAAACATTAATTAGTTAATAGTGAATATCAGATATTACTATTTTAATACTCCTTCACTTCAGAATGTCAAGAATGTCCCTATCCATATTCTTGGTGTTCTGCCAGCAGGAGATCTGGCAAAGGACTCCAGTGTGCTCTTTTTAATCCAAGGCTCTCTGCTGCAAAGATCTCCCACAAAAATGTATTTATAAACCACAATGTATCTCCTCTGCTCAGGAAGTACTACCAGACCTTTATGACTCTGCCTCTTAGGTATTCCCAGTTTTCTTGTCTTTGCAAAACACACACGACCGATCTGGGTTCATTTGGATCTGAGGTGCAGAAATGCTTCTCACATTAAGGAGTCAGACTCTGACTGGCTTCAGTATTATTCAATCCCATGTGCTCGTAAGTCACTATCCCAGTGAAAGGGTGAAAGGGCTGTCACCTTCTTGCCTCTGCTTTTGCATCTGCTTTACTATTCACCAGTCAGCTCTGCTCTTTTCTTGCTATTCAAGTCTCTATGATTTTTTTTCTGATAGCTTTCTAATGCAATCCTTCTGATTTTTTTTTTTTTTAAATGTTTGAGGTTTTTTTTTTTTTAATATAATTTCTCATTTTGGTGGTTTGTCCCTGGTGGGGGGCCAAATGCCCACCAAAGCCACTCAATCATTCCCCTTCTTAGATAGACAGGGGAGAGGGGAAAACATAACAAAAGGCCCGTAATAAGATTGAAGCCATATTAATAATGCAAAGCAAAAGCAAAGGCTATGTGTGGAAGCAAAAGCAAAGTAAGATGTTATTCTCTACTTCCCATCAAGCCAATGTTTTGGTCACTCTGGGAAGCAGGGCTTCTGTACATGTAGAGGTTGCTCTGGGGGACAGACACCATCAACAAATGACCCCATACTCCCTTCTTTCACTTAGCTTATAGATCTGAGCTGACGTCACATGGCATGTAATACCCCTTTGGTCAGTTTAGGTCAGCTGGCCCCTCCCAACGTCTTGCCCATCCCTTAGCATAGTCTCCAGGCAGGGAAATGCTGGAAAAGCACAGCCTTGGCCAAAACGTGGGTGTTACCAACACCCACCTACAGCACTGCAAACCACACACAGCACAGCCAAAGCAATACACTCATGCACTGATATCTTAACTTTTGGCAATCGAAAATGTCCAAACAGCAGATTTATGGTTTCAATTTTGAATTCAAGGAATTTGTATCAAAGATAAGCATGCTACCAATTTCATTTGCATCTCAAACCTAAACTCGTAGCAAACAGATGTACAATCCCTGAGCCAAGAAGCTAATAAAACCTAATGTACAGCAGTAACGATACCCATAAAAGTTTAAACCGATATAACAAGACATAAAAGTGCACTTCTGCACTAAATCAGGGTAACTGTGCAAACACTTGTTAAGCTAGTACATCATCCCATAACGTTCTCCGTGAGACCAAGCATAGAACTGTTTACCTTTAAACCAAAGCGTTAACCGGTGGCTCCCTCTACTGTTATGAGAATGTCAATACTGGTATTTCTTTCCCGAAGCTGCTTTAAAACTGTTTTACAGAATTACAGAATTAATCAGGTTGAAAAAGACCTCTAGGACCATCAAAACCATTATACATAGTATTTAAGGCCTGACATGCTTAGTTTGTATCAGTCTTCAACCCTGTTTTTAAAAAGGTATGTGTTTGTTTCTATACCAAAATACATGCAGGATGGCTTTTTTTGGTTTTGCTGATAGGCTCTGAATAATATTTTTTGCTCAGCAAAATTTTCTCTTACAATTACTAAGACTCAATACTTTCAATATTATATGCTCATTCTCCATCTAGGGAGGAAAATAACATGACTTCATATTTGAATGACAGACAGCAAAACTTGATTTGTCATACACAGCTGCAGTTTTAATAGTACAACAGAATCACATTCTAAACAGAGCTGCATACACACATAAGTAAAGAAATTACATATTTAAAATCCATTTGTTTTAAAAAAGAATCATCATCTCTCTGCTCCTTTTACTTGAGCATTGCAGTATTTGCCCTGTATACACAATTACATACCAACAGATATGTACAAAATTGAACACAGGGTAGCAGTCGGTGCAAAATTACTTTGAATGGGATTAGTTGCACTGCTTTAAGGCCCTTGGGTTTGCATTCTGTAATAAAAGAGAGAAACTGAATACAACCAGAGGCACACCTAGTTCTGCAACCAAACCTCTTCAAATGCTAGAAGATTCTACCGTAGGTGTGATGGTTTGGGAGTTATCTACCCCCACACACTGTAAAATCACCCAGGCTAGACTCAGCTGAGTGGAAGTTAAGGACTGAAGCTCTATTTACAGCTTAGCACAATATACAAGCAGATATACACACAATATACATGAATATTTACAGAAATACACAACTTAAAGGTAATACAGAAACACAATGCCCCTCCCAGAAATCAGAATCCCCAAAAGGGGCCCCCAACCACCCTTCCACCTTCTTCCCACCCCTCTACTTTACCCCAGGGTTTGCCTTACACACAAGACGAGTTTGGAGGATTGGCCAGTGGGGTTAGAAGGAAAGTGGTTAGTTAGGTTAGCAGAGAGGTATAGACCAAGCCAGCAGCTAGAGAGAAGGAGACTCTCTGAGTGTCTTATCTATGTTTGTGTTCTTGTTCTTATACATCTCAATAAGCCTATGAGTGAAGTAGACATCACCATTGTTTTCTTTTCACAGCCTATAACTTTCTTCATTAAAATATTCCAATTATCCTCAAACCAGCACAATAGGTGATACCACTTCCCTCAGCAGACTAGGTAGTCTCTGAATCTGTGAAGTATTCACTATTTTAAACTACATTTGTGAAAATAACAAGTCCTATATAAGAATTACAGCAGAGTTGCAACCTTCCTGACAAAACAGAGCCATTTGGAATGCGTATCAGCCCCAGATCTAAAATTGGCATTGTATGCAACTACAAAAAAAATCCAGCAAGAATCTAAGATGTGTTCCAGAGTGATCTGGTATAGGTGATCCTGCTCTGGGAGGGAATTGAACTAGATGATCTTTCAGGGTCCCTTCCAGCCTTGTGCTGTGAAAGGCATTTGTATCAGAGTCTGCACACTTTTAAACCAGAAGGAAACAGTCACTATTAGAAAGACATTGTATCATCCACTGTTTTTCATGGAACTTTCTCAGGCACTTTCTTCACTGTTGCAAAAAGCAGTTGAGAAATGCTCTTCCAAACCACAAACTATCCTAATATGGCACTGAAAGAGAAAGAAAAAACAGCAGCAGTAGCACTGAATACTAGGACTCGTAGCTTTGCCTGTTTGCAACCAGAATAAACTTGTTTACATTATATAATGACTAGAGGGGAAAAAAACCCAAAACCAACAAACCACAAACAAAAAACCCCCACCAAACCAAATAATTTCCACGTTAAACTGTTGAATTTATCATAAAAATCTTGTATTTGTCCTCACACCAGGAACCAGTGTTCAAACCCTTAGGACTTTATCCTGGAGAGAGATATTCTATACAATGTTAAAGGGATGGAGAGAGAAAGGCTGCACCACTCATAAGGGATGACCCCTATTATTTTCCACTCAAAATACTGCACTTTTTTTTTTTTTTTTTTTTTTTTTTACAGAAACTAAAGGTTGAATGGCATGAAGCATACTTCATGAACAGATTTTAGAGAAGGAAGTAAAAAAGACAACATAAATGCATACACGCACATGTAAAGAAAGTATGTATTTAAAATCCATCTGTACATCACAGCAGCCCCTAAAAACTTAATATGTACACAACTAGGATATGCAAAAGTGAAACGATACAAGTTCTTTGAGAAGCATGTTCACACATCACAGGATGCAGGCAGTTTAAGGAAGCCTATAGGTAATATCAGACTGAGTGTAAAGAGAAAATGTCATTTTCCTTTAAAACCAAAAATGAACAAACAAAACCCAAAAATCACACTGGAGTTCTGTCTTCGCTTGATTAAGTAATTGTGTGCCATTTAAGTAATTTTTCTATTCTTGATTAAGTCTAAGCATGAATATTTATTTTTGGCATAAAAACATAGTATTTTTTTCAGGTGTAGCACAATCAAGGGCATGAAAAACAAGCCCAAAAAACCTCTGCCATCACTTGTGGTAAACAATTCATGTGAACAGAAGCTTTGCTGTATACTGAGGTAGAAAGACTGAATCCCATCCCCTCTACTGCAGTATTTACACAGCATTTGCCCTAGCAAGAAACTTACTGGTTTCTTTTAGCAACTATATAACAACAGAAGTACAGCCCTGACCTCTCTGACACCACTCAGTTTGTATGTAGGTCCTTCAGCACACCACGGTACCTGCAGTTTGCTGTCTTGGTTATACTGATATGACTATATTTTGTCAAGCCTAATAATGCACATGGAGCAGTGAGATTTAAGTTCATCTAAAACATATGCCTGCAGCACAGCTGCCCTGAACTCATCTAAGGATTTTTCTCTTACCACATAGTCTGCTACTGATCAGAGATGTAGCTTGTGCTCCCTCAACCCTGTCGCTTCCCCACCAGCCACTCTCCTCTCAGCGTCTCATGTTCATTTGTTCTCAACCTGCCCACTTCAGTGGCAAAACTGGGCCAAGGCACAAAAGACCAGTACTGGTGCTGCCCAAGCTGCCACAGAAGCTCACAAAGAACGTCTCTTCAGTACTGTGCCAGTCACCTCCCATCCTTCATGTTTCCTCAAGCCCCTTTTCCCTCCCTCCCTGCCACAGCTCACCTGAAGTGAAACAAGATGGATGCCCCAGAGGTCTCATTTTCCACAACTGCAGGGCTGTTTTGGTGCTGGTTGCAGGCTGGATGATGCTGCAGCGTATGGAAAAATCTTCATGTCAGCCCTAGACATCTGGCTAGGCAGGACAGATTTTGTGGTGGGATGAGGCAGGATTTACCAAGGAGTTCATTGCTGCAGTGAGTCTTAGGAGCCATTCCATGTGCGATATTGAGCAGTTTCAGGCAACTTGGTTCTTTCTTGTGCTTTGGTCTTTCTGTTTGAAAAATGGGCATGATTATCCTGGCCATCTCTGTGGAATGTTTTGATTGACAAGAAAAAAAGATACTTGTCAGATATACTCCTTGGCAATTCTGTAGTTCTTCCAATCAAAGCACTTCCCCACCATATTTTCCACTCATTAACATCTTAGCATGATGTCACATGTATCTACAGACAGAATGGGAATTATGTAGTCATATCCACACTACTCAACAACCCTCTTCACATGTCCATTCTCTGTGCTAAATGAAATATGATTCACAATTATGTTAGGTTATCCTTAATAATTTTTTTTTTCCACAGACAAAAAGAACACTTGCCATAATCCAGCAGGTTACATGCTGCCAATAAGCACTCTCTTGGCCTCAGCAAACTTGTGAGTGGAAGTCTCTTAATATCCCTCTGTGACTGCATGGAAAAAACCTGTCCAGTTATGTAAAAGTCTCTTCTTAGATATTTTTATCTATTTATAGCAAGATCTTCACTTTTTTTTTTTTTTTTTTTTTTTTTTTTTTCCCAGTGAAGAACAACAGCTTTTTTTCCTAGATTCAGTCATCTCGGTCTTTTAAGATGATAAAAAAAGGCCTGGAACACACAAGGCCTTAACACTGGTAGGAAAAGAAAGCCCAAATACCACACCATGGGACATGCTAGGAGACAATATGGACACTTCATAGCATTAGCTCAGGTCCTGCAGGAATTACAAGTTAGGCTCACAATCACTGTAAGACTTGCTTGCAAAACCATCTCATTCATGGTATGCATCATTTGCCAGCACAGAACTAAGGTGTGAGCTGTTTGGGACCAGAAGCAACGCAGGAAGCAGATTAGATAACTCCAAGACCATTGGTGAACACTTCATGCTACATTCCTTTTAAAGTCCTTTCAACTTGGACATTTAGTATATAAAAGTGAACAGCATATCAGCATTTCTAGCATTAATATAGTTCCCTAATCCACTGCTACTGAAGAATTTATACGCTTCACTATGTTTTTCTGCCATGGAGAATAAACAACATAGCAGTTAATTTTTTTTCTACCCTTGCTGTGTAATAGTCTAATTTTTATCTTCTTCCTTGTGACAAACAAAAACAAAATCATTTTTCTTCATCTGCACTTCTGTACTGCCCAGATGGTTTCAGTATTAGGTATAACAATATGCATGGAGACATGGAATAGTTTCTATTGCTCTTGGGCCATTTCTTTTATTGCTTATTGTTTGCTTCTAGAAGCGCAAGTTTAGAAATTAAGAAGCTGACCCAAAGTTTGTGTGCCTCATTCTGATGTACAACTAAGAAAAATTATTCAATTCACCACCCCTGCTCTCCTTGGGACCCTATCCCTGTTAAGGAAAAGCCCTTCACTAGCCATAATTTATTCTCTATGAATTATAATTATACTAACTCCAATGAGTGACAACAGGCTTCAGGAACCTGCCTAAGCTTTTATGGTGACTACTTGGTGATGATGTAGCATGAAGTAGGTAAGCACAGCTTTTTGATAAACATGCTGGACAGAATGCCACTTAACTTATGAACTGTCCACTCTATTTGTATAGAAAAAAAATAATGCATGTCTATTTGTGTGTAGAAACATAACCAAGCTCGCTCTTCATCCTTGTTTGTACTTTTGAGGTGCTGTTCCTAATGTTTTTCTTTCACTCTTGCTACAACCATCTTTCAGTTTGTTCCTGTTGAGGGAAGAGGAAGATTTTGCCTTCCAATTTTGACTTCATAACACATATGAAACGGCCAGGGAAGACACCAGACTTTCAATGCTCATTTCCTTAATGTATTACAGTTATTTTGCATTTAAGCAAATAGTGATTTCAGAACTCAAGGACTGGGGAGAAAGCCACTACACTTATTCTTAGTGTCTTAGAAATTTAGCATGAGATCCGTAGCCTACCTTTTCTTTACAGCCTAATTTGATTTTACTAATGCAAACAGCACCAGAAATGGATTAAAAGAAAAGTATAAACAGACTTAAGCGCTTATCTACAGAGACACGAACACAAAGTAATCCTCACTTTGCCCCAGTCTTGAAAATGGTACTGCTGGTCAGCTTTTATAAGTTATATTGCTTTTTTTGACAGTTTTGGGATAGATCCCAGAACAGGTTTAAAGGGGTGGAGCTGACTTAACTGCAGAGTATAAGCTCTGCACAAGACTGAATGCCATTTCTACATAAATAGCATCACACTTGATTAGAAGCTTCTTTTGACAGTCATTACTCTTTTAGAATATTTTTAATATCCTTAGTCTGCACTGTTACCCGTTTATCTTTGTCCATCCTGTTAAAAATCTGAATCCTGTGATAAGCTTCTTATCGAGCTTCCAACTCGAAATGCAATGTAGGTATCTATCATAGATAGATAGGATTCTAGTATAGACTTTTAAAGCGTTACAAGTATCTTCTATTAAGGAGTTGTGAATTTACACTTCTGAAATTTTCCCTCTAGCTATTCTACCATAGCATCTCTCATTCTGGATAAATAGGCAAATGTATTTTCTTGGTTTTCACTCCGAGGCACTCAGATTTTATACATCCACACAAAGCTTCTAGCTGCCCACTAAGCTGAGGCAGCCCAGGCTACTTAGTGTCTAGAAGTTATTCAAATAATACACAACTTTACCCCTAAAACTCTTACAGTTATCCATCTTGCATTTAATCTTCCTTTATACAGGAATGTTTTACTTCCTTACATAAGAACGAGCATTTCAGAATACTTCTGAAACCCTCCTGTTGATCATAACCCACAGAAACACAACGCCACCATGTGGCAGTGATTCAACAATACACCGGACACCTACTCCTCCCACACGGTATTTTCAAACTGCTCTCAGTAAGACCCTTAGGAGTACAGCCTACTTTCAAAAAACACGATGCAAGCTTAGGAAAAGCAGCTTCACATACAAACTACACAGAATTCTTCATATCTGAAAATCTTAAAAGAGTCTGTTTTATTTCCATGGAGAAATATTTTGAAGTCTGTAAGTGAAAGATATACTAGTAGAACATATGTTTCCTAAGAATATCTATACTCTAGCTAAAAACCACCAACAATAGGTAGCTGACAGGTTCATTGGTGATGTTATAGTACCTTACATATGTATCTGGAAAATACATCTGAAGGTGAAGGAGTCACTTTTAACAGGAAAGGAGTTTTTTTAAAGTGCTAGCATGGTGTTTCAAGTGATAACAGCTCTTTAGAACTGCTATTGCAATTTAAGTGAAGCAAAAGATTTGTGGTTTGGGTTGGTGTGGTTTTTTTTTTCCATAGAAAAATCTTACTACAAATCAGTAGTAGCAGCAGATTTTAATTTACCAGACCCCGGCATCTATTAGAAACAGAACATAAAGGGGGAAAAAAAAAAAAAAAAAAAAAAAAAAAGAAGAAAGAAATCTTTGTTTATACAAATAAAATTAGGTTTTGAATGTTCACAAAGTGACACAGAACAAGATATTCTTCACATTGATATTCAAAGTTAGTCTGATCAGCAGTAATATAAAAACACTTTATAATATTCAGTCAAGCACCATAGCAGATAGCGCATTAAGATCTCTCATGAATGGATGATCAGCTAGTATTTGATCAATCTTCTGTCTTTGCTCATAGTCAGGAAAAATTTTTATCAAGGCTTCTCTTAGCTGTACTGTTTCTGAGGCAGATCTCTGTGGTGGAACTGCTATACCAGAGCCTGTGTTTGTTTCCAGTGGAAGCCATGTTGATGCACAATCACCATATACTCTGCTTTGAGGCTGTCGACTGCTACTGTTTGGATTGGGGCCTGGTTCGAAGAAAGGTATCTCAGAAGAATACTCTTCACCGCTCTGAAAAGCATTGTATGCTGACTTAAAACCTCTAGGGAAAAAAAACAAACATTTTGATTAAAGGAGATCCTAGTTGTTTCTGTACGAACACAGGAAAGAAAAATGCATGTAACTTGTTTGCTTAATTAATCCTTAGTTAATCCTTTGCTGATTTTTAATTGCCTCACTTGTTTCTAAACAGCTTTGTCAATACTCCTTACTATTAGTATTTCTCGTTTCTAAAATGGTGAAAGACGAGTAAAGAGCAGCTTATTTTCTTGTGCAGACAGCAACCTCATTCTCAAGTCTTGACAGTTAATGTTTTAAAACCCATCACTAATTAACTAGATATCAGGCTACCACATATCCAAACCACAGGCAAGTTTACGTGATGTTAACAGTTTGGACCACCTTTGTATGAAAGCCACCACAATTAAATCTCAAAAAAAGTACTTATCTTACTTCTGAGAGAGATCTTGATTTGAAGCCAATTACTACATCCTTCTTGCTTAATTTTTCTGTGCCTTTACTATATATATATATAGGTGAAGTGAATCAGGAAAACATTTTATGTCAAATGTGAAATCTTAACTTTCTCAAAAGTGAAAACAGTGCTTATACCTGTAACAGCCTTCATTTCGAAGGAAGTCATTTAATGTCGGTCCATTTCTTCCCAAGGGATCATCAGGAACCATAAATATGTCACCAGCAAAAGTGTACTGGAGCAATCTGCAAGAGTTATTTCAATATTATTTATTAATAATATATTACACTGTCACTGCCTTTCACCTCTGTCTTAGAGCAGAGATTTCATGCCACATCAGGAGTCACTGAAGCTTAACTGGCAACCCATTTTACATACAGCCAACATTTATTGTCAAAATTTTATAGGAGTTCATGTAAACAGTTGCCATTACACTGCAAAACACTGAAGTGGTCAGGTTTGGGTTTTTTCTTGACAGCAAGAGTTGGATGACTGCAAATTTATGCAAAGACCAGAGGGGAATTTTCTAGGTGATTAGAAGACAAACTCTGTACTCTTGTAAGGACCTTCAAATGCATAACTAAAGTGCATATGTTATCAGAAAGCCAAACAACCAGCAAACATAAGCATTAGCTGTAATAGTTAAGACATGAAGGCTTTTTTTTCTGGAATCATTTTGGAACAGGGTAAATTTGCATTGAAAGAAAACAGTTCAACTAAAATTTGCCTAAGGAGAAAATCTGATATGGTGGAATTTCCCCAGAAGTAAAACTATCAGCGGATGTTAACACAAGCTCTTAGGAAACTTCAGTCTCTGAATGATGTGGTAAATATTCCTGCTGAAGTTTTGCAGAACAGAACCTGATTTGGACAGAATTCCCTCAAGAAACGGCATAAATATCTACATGATTAGCCAACATCGATTACATGTTCTACCAACTATACTGTGAGAACCCACAAAGTTTCCAATTATTTATTTACTTATACAAACTTCAGTCACTGCAGATACGTCAAAATATATCAGGGATACCGAGGGATTAGTGGGAAATTTGGGCAACAAAGATCATGCCCTAATAGTCAAGTGACCTGATTTAACACAATATGGGAAAAATCAAAAACCACCAAATGAACAGAAAACCCAAACCAGTTGCACAAGAGAAACTAATTTACAGAGAACCCAGAAGTTGAAGCAAGGTCAAGCTGAATCATCTAAACACCAGTGTCAACAAATTAAGGGAAAATGTCTAGAAGGATATGTTGCACATGCCCATTTTGTTTAAGTATACTGATTTGTTGTACTGCAGTAAAAGAGTGGTTGACTCTTAAAACTGACATCAGCTATCATGTCTCCTTGAAAAAACTCACAAGAAAGCCTGTGAGAACGAACCACAAAGCATATCCTCTTAACAGGATCTAACACTGAGCTTCAGAAGTAACATAGTTTAGCTGCTACACCAACTGGCAGATGAACATTAGAGAATACATGAATAATAGAGATGTTAGACATGAATCAAAGTGGTGAAACACAGACAGTATTTGGTTGGGCTCTACCAGAATAGCATTACAGATTAATTAAAAACAAAAATCACACTCACAGGCAAAGTGCCTGCAATTTTAAGGACAGTCATCCTTTTAAGCCTTCATAGAAATTGAGTAATTACCTTTTCTGAATAATTTCTCTCCAAGCAGGTGATTCTGTCACAAATTCCCTGAAGTTATCATTAGTCACAATAACACCTCCAGTTTTATCAGCAAGATGTAATAAAAACCTGTAAAATTTATTTCAAACACCATTAAGGTAGTCTACTTTACTGGGAATTGTCCAAAGATCTAGGAAATCAAACATTTCACCACCCAAGAGTAATCGACTTGAATGACAAGTGCTTCGATTACCAGGAAATCACTGTGGTTTGAGTCATATAATTTTAAGCAGTGTTTCAGGTAGCAGGCATTTATTTAGTGCAACACAGTCTCCATGGGAGTTTGTTTGGGTTTTTTTTGTATGAAAGCTAAAACCTCTAAACCCCAAGGGACTGTCAGATTCAAAACATCTGTAAATGGTTTGCTTCACAAAAGAGTATAGTATTTATTACGTATGCCAACACAAACTTGTTCCTGTATACTTTCTTGCTTAGCCTTACCATCCATGTTCCGGAAGAAGTTAGCTATTTGCTGTTAGCACTTGCGAGGAGTGCTGCTACCATTTTGTTGCTGAATTATGACAAAACTATTGATTTAAGAAAATTCCATTTTGATTGTTTTTTATGTTTGTTTTTGTCTGTTGGTTGTTTTCGATTGGGCTTTGCTTTGTGGGTTTTTGTTATTTTGGTTTGCTGGGTTTTTTTGTTTTGTTTTGTTTTGTTTTTTTTTTTTTGGTTGGTTGGATTTTTTTCCCCACCTTTTTTTCTACCTGACTGAAAAGAAGCTTTTTGCCATTCAAACTGCGTTAGCAATGAGATAATGGGTGGCATTCTTTTAAAGAAAAGTGTACACTTCTGATGAAAGGGCAAAAAACATATTACCACAATACTAATTTCCAGTCATTTCAACTCTAAATACTGCACATATATAGCATTTGAGATCAAATGCTGGGTGTACCTAAAACTTAATTGTGTAAACAACTCCAACTTTGCTACTTTGTACTTCTTTTTTTTTTTTTGCTAGAGTAAGAGCAAAAAACCAAGGAAGCTAAGTGCACTGCACTTTATATATATATTACATATTAAGTTTGGCAATCTGCACAAAACCAGGCATGCCCATGATGCAAAAGCTTGCCAATTTTGTAGTCAGAAAAGTATGAAGATTAGCAGAAAGGAAAAAATTGAAACCCAGCTAATAGTAGCTAGCTGCAAAACTATTTTAAAGCTACATACTGCTCATCCATGAAGAATGAGAAGAGCAGGTTATAGAAAAAAAATAATTAAGAAACATGCACTTCTGTCTCAGAACTGGTAAAATTTAACAATAGCAATGTAAACACTAAGAACCCCAGAGTGTGCAAAAGAAAACTCTAAAGCTTACTGTTGTCTTGTTCACTGATTACCCTATTTTGAAGTTGAACCTTGGTGCTCCAATTAACTTGGAAATTGACTAGCCTAGTTTTAAGTACAATGCTCCAAACACTTACCTATGTCTATATGCTACAATAGCATACAAATCTCCCTCCCCAAGACTCAAATGAACAAAACAGCACCTGATCGGTCACTGATTTACGTTACTGCTCCCCACACATAAGTCAATTAGATAAGCCTATGATTAGGAAACACAAAAACATTACTAGAAGACTAACTTACTCCTCAATGCAAATGATGACATTTGAAATGGATTAACCTTTTTGGTAAAATTGCAATGAAAATTTGACACCTTTCATTAACGTCTGAAAACTGTACGTACAATATAACTAGAGAATTACATAGGGAAACGTTTCTTAGGACAGTGAAGTAGCAGATGTAGAGATCAGTCTTAAGTTGGATGCACAGCTTTCTGTCTAGACAGTTTGAAGAACTAGCAAACACAGCTGTTCGTGAAGTATCAAGCTTTCACAATCACAGACGTGATGTTTAAAAAGGCTTTAAACTACGTGTATTCCATACCTGTCATCATGAGAAGCAATTCTTGCTCCTAAAACCATTCTTGCAGGAGTTAAAGACAGTATTCCAACATCTTGGAGCTCTGTCAGGAAATCCTGCTCTGTTAAAACATAAAACAACTGTTCTTAAAACAAAAATCTCTCTTCTAGGCTATTTACAGATTGGATAATTACTGAGAGATGGTCATTTTTCTACCTATTAATTACAGAAATGACATATTGATAGTTAAGGGATTGATAATATTGTAAAACTTGGGAGGAAGAAGTTGAAACTGGAAATTAAAGTGCAAAACAAAATGCCTCTATTTAGTGCACACTGGTTAACCTAAACAGCATTTCAGACCGCCTCACACTATATGGAAACCCATTTAAGCATGCTGAGCATCCAAACTGCTCATGCTTGAGGTTTTATTAAGTATTTCTTCTTCACTTCCTCCTCAGAGAAGTAGCCACATAAGTAGTTAAAACATAGTTTAATAAAGGAAACATGATGTTAGTATTTCCCTCACCTGTAATGTAAGGATCACGTCTTGTTCTCCACTGTGGAACAAATACAGTAATATTTCTGTGGCCACGGTTCCAAAAGTAGTCAACAGCTATTGCAATTCCTCGACAGGAGAAGAATTTCCGTAGACCATGACTGGGGTGAAAGAAACACAAGGGAAATTAAAACCACATTTCACTACTGTGAATATAGAGAAACAAACAAAACATTGCAGTGAGGCTGGAAGTTATATATACAGCTTAGCCAAACTAAAAGGTAAATAGATGTTACAGATGAGGAATCTCAAATGGAAACAACTCTGTAACTCAGTCTCCTTGCAGTCTCGTGGGCACAACAATACTTGAGTAAATTAAATGGATTTAGCTTCAAAAACAAGCCAATGGCGATTTCTGAAATCTATTGATTATACATGGAAAGGAATACAATTGACTACTGTGGTAGCTCCAAATACAGTCTCACTAAAAAATGACCTTTGGATCATCTGGGTCCCAAAGATTACATAACCCCTCAACTATCTGAGCTACTCTTTTCAAGCAAAATAATGAAACTTCTTTGAAGAAAGATTAAAAACCCACTGTATTTTAAAGGCCATTTTTCCCCACTGAAAAGACAGTGCTTTTCATTACTTGTTTGTGCAGTTCAGTTAAGTGACTT
Source organism: Eubucco bourcierii (assembly GCA_013396675.1). NCBI lineage: Eukaryota > Metazoa > Chordata > Aves > Piciformes > Ramphastidae > Eubucco > Eubucco bourcierii. Next base: position 69,602 of record VWZE01016313.1, on the reverse strand, counting down.
ATCAGAAAAATCAGTAATTGCCTAATTACACAGACACTGGAGTTGATAACTGTAAAGTCCCTCCCAATCTGAATTACCCTGATGATCCTGATGCCCCTTTTAGAAGTCCTCCTTCAGCAATCAACTAACTAGATTCTGGGAACTGTCAGCACTGAAGTCTAAATCCAGTTTTCATTCAGAAACGTTTCTCCTCACAGTACTACAGATTAGAGGCTAAACTTAGACAAAATACAGATATAGTTAGTTAGAAAAGACACACTGATCCAGATGGCATGAACAAGCAAAGCATTTCTTACAAAGCAGTACATATTCTGTGTTTTCAGTTAGATATTATGTCTCCTGAAAGTGCTTCTCACAACAGTAAGTGACCAAGTAGTATTACTATTTTAAAATAGTCTCATAGCTAATGTGCACTTGCATGTTTTAAGCCTAATAGTAAGCCTTATTATTTTTTAATAGAATCTTAAAAGTCTTTGTTTAATCTATTAGGAAATCTTCTGAACAAACAGTTCTTCAAAACATCTCCATGATAATATTTTATAGCGAAACTCAGACTTTAGTAGCATTCATGTATCCATTTCCATTTTGTAAAGAATACATGCAGAGGCATGAAAATGCAAAGACAAAATAGGAGCAAGTCAAGTAACATGTAGAATTAAGGTGAGCTATAATGTGAATAAATGTAACTGCTTGATAAACAGCAATATGAAATAGTTTCTTTGAACTAAGTAAAGTTCTGAATGACAGTAAACTACCACCACATCATGGTCTTTTCAAACACCCATCTCAAAAGACTGCATCTGTTCCCCCACTGCCATTGTAAACACTGCTTTTGGCTGTCCTGGTTCAAGACATTTCTCAAGTTAAATAAGAGACGGTCATAAGCAGCACAAAGCAGCAAACAGCACATTGTTTTCCAGGAGATGTAATTTTTGTTTGTTTGTTTTATAACTTAATAAAGAAAAGTACAAACAATTCTAGCAAGACAAAATTCAATCCAATTTTTCTTCCACTATGAGTTTCTTCCACATTTTAATTAAATTTAATTTAAAATTAACCAACAACTACCTGAACATTTCAGGATGCCCTGAAGGCCTGTTCTCAACACACACTTACAGAAGCAATCTTTAAAAATACTTGTCAGGGGATAGAATAAATCCCAGTTTTCACTCATTTAACAAGCACAATGGAAGTACAGGTGGCATTAAAATATCGAGGTGCCATATTTACTAAACTGCACAAGACAAGAGGAGGCATCTTTCAGTTTCTTGCAGTCCTCCAGATTGCAGACATACGGCAAGCAGTATTTCAGAGGCCCATTCAGCCTTAATCCAGCATGGAGGCAATGCGTTAATATCTAAACTCCTGCTACCAAACACATGACACTCAAGGGGCAAAAAACAACCCCCAAAACCCAGCAAAGGCATGGAAGTGGCTGTCCACAACCTCAAAGAACCAAGAAATAAAACTGAAAGAAATTCAAATTAAAAGTGAAAATAATTCTTCACTTTCTAGAATGAAAGAAAACAAAGATGCTTTATTTAGCCAGAGGAAACCTGAAGAATACCATCAGTAAAAAAAAACAACAAACCCCACCCAGGCACCCATGCATTAATTATTAAGACACTTAAATATCTACTCTGAAGCAGTTCTTTGACCTTTGCTTTTCATAAGCAGAGCTTTTATTTGCTTGAGCAGCAGGCAGCAGATGCTACATAATCATTTTTGGGGACTTTGTCTATGGCACCCATCTACTATGCCGTACTCTGTGAGGTGTGTGCACCCCAGATGATGTGAAAGACAAGCCATAGGGGTACATTTTAAAAAAAACAAAAACAAAAAAAAAGAAGAGTGGGTGTGTACGTATCTGTTTGTATCAACCATGCCAGGTTCATTGGATCTGTTTGCATAGTGCCTTGTCAGCCAAGCTAATAAAACTATCCAACAGCCCTGTAATTGTCTATTACTACTGTTTGCACAGGTTCTTTCAGGTATCAGGAGGAATAGAAGAAAATGACGTCTGTGCATACACATGGTTCCTTGTCTTACAAGTTTTACAGAGGGGAGTATTTTTGTTGCTTGCCTAGATTTACAAAGCAACGGGACCCAAGCACTATGCTTCATATGGTTGAAGAACAAATATGTCACTACTATGTAAGAATCTCCACTTAAAAATTACTAATAAAGAAGTAAAACAATCAAGACGCTTTACTCTCTCAGGCTGATGATAACTCGTCTTGTTACATGTGTGAAAAGCAAAACAAGAACAAGTTTCATGCAGAAAATGGTTTGCAGAGCAGAGCTCTCTAAAATTACTTCTGACTGAAGTGTTACATTAAGCTGGAGCACTGATAATTCAAAGCAGGTTGCTTTGAAACAGCACAAGCTGTAACCTAGAGCTTAATGAACTTAGGCAGAACTCTTAAGAGAGACACAAAAGAACGTCCACAATTCACTTCACATGACTCTCATACAACGTAACTGAGCTTACACAATGAGATTGTATAAGTAATGGTAAAGAAGACTGTATGGCTAGCAATATGAATTAGAGTGGCTGTTACCATCAAAGGAAAAGGAACTACGATTCAAGGAAATGAAGAAAGAGACCATTCTATTCTACCCGCAGGCAGCAGAAGACAGATGAGTTCCAGGTGGAGGTGGAACAAAAAGATTATGAAACTGTGTAGGCATGTGAAGTCACATCAAAACTCCATTCATGGAAAAAGACAAGTTATGTTTGGACAAAAGACACATACTTGCCACATGAACAGCCTATATAATAGATGGTGAGGCTTTAAAAAGCACAGGGAAATGACTCTCAGGAGGCACACAGTTCAGGATAATCCTGCCAGTATACCATTCTATTAAATTATTTTTATGAGATTTGATGCCTGAGATTCTGCTTCAGCAAACCTAAGATTAGGGCTACATTTCTTTAACAAAAACCTGAGTCTTAAAATGCTTTACAGAAAACATTTTCCAGAGTATTGCAATTACCAAACAATTTTAAAGTAAAAATGGAGGATTTTCCTTATTCTGTTTCAACCAGTTGTTCCATTAATTCAATTTCAGACTATATTTTTCAAACCAGAAGTAAATTCTACAATAAAATATCCCACAAACCACGCTGTTATATTTGTGTAGTCAAGTATCACATGGTGCATCAGCTAAAATCTTAGATTATTTCCTTCTATGCCCAGTATCTCAAGAAAGAGTAACTCCAAAAAAAGCACCCAGAGTGCTGTGACTAAACAGAGAATAAAAACTGTCAGAATTGCTATGTGTTTTTTTTCATTATCAAGCTTTTACCATAACTTACCAATATAGCCATTACCAGTAGCTGAAAAACCGTGCTGTGTACATGGACTGTTAAAAGCTAGCTAGCAAATGCATGCCACAGTCATTATTTGGAAGTTCACTTAACTTTCAATATGGAGATAGCTGAAAATAAAAAATACTTACGAAATTGCAACATTGCTTCCATCAATAATGATGTGTTTTAAATGTGGATTTCCAGGTTCATTTTTCAAGTCCAGCCTGTATGGCTTTTTCAGAGAATCCAAAAATCTTTGAACTCCAGTAACTGAAGGATCATGATGACTTTTGTGTGATCCAACACTCTTGCAATCAGGATTTGAGGGACACGTCTTTGAAGAGAATACCTGGTCTGGGACAGGTTTTTCAGTATTTGAAGTTTGGGAAAGATGTTGGTTGAGAGATCTCACTGGGGCAGAGCTGCAGTGACCCAGTTGGTCCTCGAAATCAGAATAACTGTTCCTTACAGTTGAGGGCCCTGTGGATTTGTGCTGAACTGCAGTTTTAGTATTAGTTGAGATACGCATATCCGAGCTCCCTCTGGCTACAAAGTCAGTATCTTTTAGAGCTCCAGCTCGTACAGCAACAATAGTTATGTCACCACCAGTTTCTGTATCACCTGAACTTGCACTCTGATTCTTACCAGGGCAATTAAAGTCTTTTTGTTTACAGCATATAGGTGATTTTCTGCTGGAAGGAGATGCAGATGTGCATATCAATGCAGGCATTTTATCTTCTGCATCAACTTGCATGCTTGGTGAATCTCTTATTTTGTGACACTCATTTTTTGCCTCTTTTGAAGTATGACTGGATTTAAGTACACTTTTATGTCTAGAAATACCTTTGTCCCCTAGTGTTTGTGAATTATTTGCACTACTGCCTAAAGGAAGATTGATAGTTCCAGGCTTTTGAGATGACTGTTCTTTCTGAAATTTTAAATGTTCCTTTTCAATTTCTTCTAGCAATATTAATGGTTCCACAGATTGTCCTAGGATACCAATAACTTTTTCTACAATACTTTGGGAATATCCCATTGTTCTGAAAAAGTTTACAAGAATCTTATATTCCATTTCCTCACTGATATCATCACCTTCTTTAAGGCAGTAACTGGCATCACCTGAATCACTGTAGCTATCCAAAAGCACATCAGTAACTGCATCACTGTTTGAAGGATTACTATACGAAACAGATTTCATTTTCTGGTTATTTTCCAAAGAAAACTGCTTTTTAGGGAGCCTTTCCTCATCATCCGAAGACCTTCTCTTACAAGATTGCCTTTCTTTGGACACCACTGCCTCTGACACAGGCAAATTTATGGGAACAAAACTAGTCTCAGAAGAATCAGAAAACACAGTGTCCATTTGCTTTGTAAGCTCAGTTACAGGTGTCCCAGCATTGTTTCTTGCTTCCTCGCCATCTGTTTTTTCATCTCTGTTTGTAGTGATTACTTTGGAGGCTTTATTTTGCAAAATCTCTGTTGGGCTTTCAGAACCTGTAAGATCTATTATACTGCTCTCCACTTCATAACATTCAGTTTCTGTGAGAGCTAGCAGCTCTCTTTTCAGCGAGCTAGGCAAAATCAGTAAATCCATTGTATATTTATCTGCATGTGCTTCCACAAATTGTCTGAAATGCCTTTTAATCTCCGATTCATTGTCATTAAATAAGCTTTCGTTATTCTCAAATAGCTTCACAAACTGTTGAATGTGACTTTGAGCCATAACAACAGCTTCTGCACCTCCCTTAATACTGAGCAACCCTATTTCCAACACTGCTATATCAGCACAGGTATCCTGAATAAGACTGTTGAGAAACAGGCTCTGTGCCCCAACAAAGATGCAATGCATGTCCTTAGGGTAGTACTCCTTTTCTTCTAGTTCAGGTTCACAGAGTCCCTTAACATACTCCTAGAAGAAACAAGAGACAGCAGAGTGAAGCTAACATATTAAGGCTAGCTTTGGTTAGGTCAGTAATGAACAAGTACATGAAAAAACAAAACCAGCATAGGTATCTTCAAACACTTTAAAAGTCAAAAGACATTTATTTTCCCATTCCTGTCTTTGGTCAAAGAGAAAATGCACTTTGTGAACAAATGCCTTGCACTAGGGAATTTTATCTAGTCCATAAAAGTGAACTTTAAAAAATAATTTCTAAAGAAAATTTCCAAATGCTCAAAACAGCAGTAGATATTCTGTTATTTTGAAATAGATACTATGCATTACTTATTCTAGACTTAATATTCATGAATCAAAGACATCGATTTTTTAAAAAGATTAACAGTGGCAGCTGAGTCTTCATTCAACAATCCTACAGAAACAATTGATTCAGAAATGATTAGTAGGGAAAACTCAAGCCACTTAAGTAAAATGTATTGGTGTTAATGGAGGCATATGTAATTCAAAGAATCACAGAAAGGACCTCCAGAGATCGACTTCAAACCTCCCCCCCCCCGGCCAAAGCCTACGGCAGTTCGCGTAGGAATGCATCCAGGCGGTTTTTCAAAGTCGCCTTCTCAGACTCCACAGCCTCTCTGGGTAGCCTGTTCCAGTGCTCCATCTGCACTGGTCCCAAGAGACATCACAGGAACGAAGGGTAGTGGTATTCCTTTCCCTCTCGCCTTTCTACAATTTCGTTGATTCAAATAAACATAACCATTCATCTGTTTGGTGTTTGTTCACTTTAATTTACTCCATGGGAATAATTCTGGAATCTAGCACAACCCCCCAACGCCGCGCAGGACAGTTTGACAATTGGGGAGTGGCACCAACTCTGTGAATTAAGTCGCAAAGTCTGTGCTAAGAATCCCCACTAAGTGTACGTCTATTTAAACAGACCACAATGGCCACAACCCAAAATTTGGGTTTGAAAGTTACCTTCAGCCTAGCTAGTACTCACACTACCATTCTCACCACGTGATTCTAACAGCTACAGATGCCAGGCCCAGTACGAGTAATATCAGCTTCAGCAGTACTGCCAAGCCCCCCAGGGTTAGCTGTGCAGGAGATTCAGCAAAATTTTCGTGAAGTTACTTCACAGCAACTAGCGCCACACTCGGCAAATGAACAGCCTTCCCTTGAACACGTTTAGTTAAAAAAAAAAAAAAAGC